>CM053769.1:631077093-631112790 GCA_028658325.1 Potorous gilbertii
AACTGTTGAGTATTGTTCTTGCTACTAGGAAATAAGAAATACAGGTAATGGGGAATAGAAAGTTATCTGGCCCTACAGGACAAAAGAGAAGGTGGGGTAAGGGAAGGGAGGGATGATAGAAGAGAGGGCAGATTGGTGATAGGGGAAATTAGAATGTCCAGTGTATTGGGGAGGGGGGAGGGGACAAATGGGGAGAAAATTTTGGAACCCAAAATCTTGTGAAAATGAATGTAAAAAGTTAAATAAATTTATTAAAAATAAATATAATAATTGCCTGTTTGACCATGGGCAATAAACCTCAAAAAAAAAAAGAAAAAAGAAAAATAGGTGGCAAAGAAAGTGATACTTGACTATACTTTGCCCTGACCAGATTACATCTGGACCACTGTATTCAGTTCTGGATCCCATGTTTTAAGAAAAATATCAATACAAAATTTCCAGAGGCAGATTACCATAATAGAAACATCCATACTTCTTGATGAATTTGGTTGGTTTCCTAAGTTGTCCTTGATTTCATTTGATTCAAGAAATGTTTATTAAAGCATGATATTATGTGCCAAATGAAGATTCCATAAGGAACTAGGGTTATTTAGAATGAAAAGCAGACCTTCAGCAAATTTTATGTGGAAGAAGTAGAGTTACTAGAGTAGGAGTTAGGCTTGTGATCAGGTTGGAAAAAGAAGTAAAGAATAGAAATCTTAGAGAAAATTTAGAAATTTGAGTTTCATGTAAGAACAAAAAAATTAAGTAGTCTATTTCGAAATAAAATTGACTTACCTGCAATAAGTTCACTCTCATTAGAGGCCTACAAGTAAAATTTTCATGAACTTCAGATATTCATTAATCATAGCTGTTGTTTAACACATTAGCTATCCCTTCTTTTAATATTCTGGAAATTTGCTTAATTGAGAGAAAATGTGAAGACAGCAAACCCAAATTCCACTAGTGCTATGCCTTCATGTTTACATATCAATTAATTTATTCGTTGGGTCTGATTATTCCATAATATCTGAATCCCTCTAGCTGTACTCATATCTAGCCTTTTCCTCTGCATATTTCTATAAGGATATAATAGTAATTTCATCAAAAGCCATATTAAGAAATCCAGTTATATCATGGTTTACAGTTTCCTACTTCCAGCTATCCTTTCTTTTGGTCCTTTTAACAAAATAGAAACATACGTATTCTACAAGACCAACTTATTTTCAAAGCACTTAACACCTCTCTCCATTGCCTACAAATAAATTTAAATGAGTTAACATGACATTAGAGACTCCTACATACTGTGTCTTCAATTTCTTCTCCAATCTAATTTGCTACATTTCTCCTACATGAGTTCTGCTTTAGAGAACCTTGTGTACTAACCTAAATATACCACACAAATCTCCTTTTTTCTCCTATTGACCAAATCATTTGCTTGCTCCCTTACTATGGTCTAATTCCTATCCTTCTTTCACAACTGTTTGAGGTTCCTCATATAAAACATTCTTCATTAAGCCTTCCATAACAGCCGTAGCACAGAGAAAATTCTATGTCTTCTTTATTCCTGTAACACTCTGCTGGCATTTCTTATTTTCTTAGTTAACAAAATGTTCCTATACACAGACACACACACACACACACACACACACACACACACACACACACGCACACTACTTCTTGTTTCCGCCATTATCATCTACATTTTCTGTGCACAAGGATCATATCTTGTATTTTTTATGTCTCAACATACAACCCAGTGTCTTAGGCACAGGAGCACCTCCTAAATAAAGTAGCAATACGTTGATTAAGTGCTTGATTAAGGAACTTAGATATAAATCAAAAAGCAATAAACAATGGATTAGAAGTAAGTAAGACTATAGACAAATGCTAGTTAATTCAGCGGATAATTGTTCTTTCTCTATGTAGTCATTCATCTATATAGTGCAAGTGTATAATTGAATATTTATGTTGATATGTTTACATTGTTGAGCATTTTAATTGTGGGCAATCCATATTAGTTCAAATTCTTGATGCAAAATAGAATTGGGCATAGTTTAATAAGAACGATAGATGATTTATAAAAACTAGTTAAAAATTAGCCATATATCCATATAGATAGGAAATCCCTTTTTCTGGAAATATATATTTTCATATTGTATTATAGATCATACTTCATATGATATATAATGTATGATATGAAATATATTTTACTGTAATTTATTTTGCTGTATGCATTATTTTGTTGGTTTTATCACTTCATTTACGTATCTAATAGGCCCACTATGTTTTCTTGTATTTCTGTCTATTTCTTTGGTTGCTGTGGCCAGTATTTTGATGATGGCTATTGACAAATTTAGCTAATTTGTTCCTCAGAATACACATTCTGTTGCCTTTCACACACATCTCTGTACTTATGTACCTATAAACATGCGTATACATTCCAGAGTAAGTTGCTTTGAACATTTGCAAATATAATTTATATGGAATTTAATATTTGAACTTCTCCTCTTGAATATCTTGCATGTTTTTGTCCTAAAGAAGCAAAAAAAAAACTCGTGTCTTAAAGTATTTGGAGGATTATCTTATATAGGAAGAATTAGACTTATTTTGTTTGACGCAAGAGTAAAAAACTCAAGAGTAATAGTGTAATATCCAAAGGTGAAGAGATAGTTTTCTTGTGAGGAAAATGTTCTTAATAGAACTGTGCAAAATGAAAATGGCCTACTTTAGTGTAGAGTTAAAAATCAAGAAATAGACTGGAAAATCAGTAAACAGCAGTAAACAATTTATTTTCTAGGTTAGTTGTTTTCCCAATGAGATATTTCACATTTTCTTTTATATTTTCAATCCTTCAATTTTGTTTTTTTTTTTTTACTTATGTCTCATAAGTCCTTAGCTCCCACTTGGGCAACACTCATTTTATATATATATATATATTTCCTTAGTGAGCTTTTCAACTTCTACTCATTAAGGAGTTCTTCTCTTCAGCAAATTTTGTATATCTTTTTCCATTTGGGTAATTCTGTTTTTCAAGGCATTTGTCTCTTTGCTGGATTTTTGTGCCTCTTTTACCAATTGATGTGTTTTGTTTTTTTAAGGTGTTACTTTCATCAGTATTTATTATGGGTCCTTTACCAAGCTGTTGAATCTTTTTTCTTGATCTTCTTGTATCACTCTCATTTCTCTTCCTCATTTTGTCTCTCCCTCTCTTACTTGATGTTTAAACTCTTTTTTAAGCTCTTACATGACCTAGACTCAATTCATATTTTTCTTTGAGTCTTTGGATGTAAGAGATTTGACTTTCTTCCTTACGAGTTTGTGTTTTGGTCTTCCCTGTCACCATAATAATTTTATTTGAAAATATGAAAAAAATGTGAAATATCTTATTGGAAAAACAACTGACCAAGAAAATCGTTCCAGTAAAGATAATTTTTAAATTATTGGACTACTTATATATAGAGAATTTTTCTGTGCAATACTAAAGTAAGTTTTGTGGACTTCTCTAGTATCTTTTCAAAATTTTTCATTGCCTCAGTACTTCAAACATAATGGTAGACAGCCAATTTTGATCTTACATAGCAGAATAGCTATATAAATCAGATTTGCATGTTATTGTGACAGAAATGTAGTACAGTGGATAGAATACTTAGCCTAGAGTCAGGATTCTCTTTTTCAATTCCAACCCCACACCTTTATTAGCTGTCTTACCTTGAATAAATCACTTAACCTACATTTGCCTCAGTCTTCAAATCTAACACCTACCTCCTAGGGTTCCTTTCCTACTATCAAATTAGATAATATCTGTAAATTTCTTAGCACAGTTCCTGGCACATTTTAAGTGCTATATAAAAGTCTATTCCCTTCTCTGTCAATTCTCAACTTTATAACTACCTAGGGAAGTGTCTAGTATATCATGTGCACTTAATAAATGCTTATAGTTTGCTTTCTTGATATGTTGATGGATCCATCATTTTTTGACTCAGGGTACTTAACAAAAAATGCAGCTGATGACCTGCCTCTGCCTCCTTGTCCTATACAGTTCATATTTACTTCTCATGATAATCATTCTTTAGTATCTGAGACATTCTTCTGAGTATTTTAATATTTCCTAGTAACTAAAGCAGTGTTCAGGCTGTTCATCTTGTTATCCTGTATTCTGCTTATATGATTAATCTAAATTCTTTTTTGAAAATTTCTTAAATAATTTCAGAGGTAGAAAAGAATTCAGAGGTAAGCTATTTCTTCTTTTTTAAAAGTTTTATTATTTTTTTCCCACTTATATGTAAAGGATTTTTTAGCATTCATTTCTACAGAATTTTCAGTTCCAAATTTTTCTCTCCCTCTTCCTCTCCTTTCCCCTTACTAAAATGGGCAACAATTTCATATAGGTTATATATATATATATAATATATATATATATATATATATATATATATATGCAGTCATATAAAATATACTTCCATGTTAGTCATAGTTATGAAAGAAGAAAGAGACCAAAAGGAAGAAAAAATAAAGTAAAAATAATATGCTTCCATCTGCATTCAGAGTCCACCAGTTCTTTCTCTGGATGTGTATAACATTTTCCATTATTGCTTCTTTGAAACTGACCTGGATCACTGTATTGCAGAGAAAAACTCAGTCATGTGTACTTATTTACCATACAATGTTGCTGTGACCAGATATAGTTCACATAAATTTTTCCAGCTTTTTTTTCCTGAAATCTGCCTGCTCAATTCTTTTTCAAAATTTCACAATAGTATTGTATTATATTCATATATAGCAGCTTGTTCAGGTATTCCTTAATTGATGAGTATCCCTTAAATTTCCAATGTTTTACTACCACAAAAAGTTGCTATAAATACTTTTGTAAAGGAAGTCCTTTTCTATTTTATTTATCTTTCTGGAATACAGACCAAGTTAGGGCACTGCTGCATTAGGTACGCATAATTTGGTTGCCCTTTGGGCATAATTTCAAATTGCACTCCAGAATGTTTGGATCAGTTCACAGCTCTACCCACAATGCATTAGTGTTCCAGTTTTCCCATGTCTTCTCCAACATTTATCATTTTCCTGTTTTGTCATGTTAGCAAATCCAAAAAGTGTATGGTGGTAGTTCAAGTCGTTTCAATTTGCATTTCTTTAATCAAAAGTGATTTAGGGTACTTTTTTCATATGACTCTAGATAGCTTTAATTTCTTCATCTGAAAGCTATCTTCATACCCTTTGACCATTTATCAGTTGGAGAATGACTTGTAACCATATAAATTTGACTCATTTCTCTATATAGTTGAGAGATTCTGCCTTTATCACACACTTGCTATAAAGATTTTTCTAGTCTTTCTGTTTTCTTTTTAGTTGAATTATTTTGTTTGTGTAAAAACATTTTATTTAATAAAATCAAAATTGTCTGTTTTACATTTCATAATTCTCTCTTGTTTGGTCATATAGTCTTCTCTTCTCCACAGATATGACAGATAGATTATTCTTTGATCTACTAATTGGCTAATAGTATGACTCTGTGTCTAAATCATGTATGCATTTTGATTTTATCTTAGTATATGCTGCAAGCTGTTGGTATATAATTAGTTTCTGTCATATTGTTTTCTAACTTTCCCATCTGATTTTGTCAAATAGTGAATTTTTATCTCAGAGGCTGGGGTCTTTGAGTTTATGAGATAATCTCTTCTAATCTCTAAACCCCATATATGAATCCTGTCTATAATACTGTTGACAGATGACCTCTAAGATTATGTGTGTGTTTGTGTATGTGTGTGTGTATGTATATGAGTGTACTTCCTAGAACAGAGAAACTGATATATGAACAAAAAACAAACAAAAATGTTATGTAATTACTTTGTACCATGCAATATTTCAAACACTGAGGATACAAATAAAAAATAAATATAGTCCCTGACTTCAAGAATGTTTCATTTCAGTGTTGGGAGAAGAAACACACATAGGGAATTCTTGTTCATGTAGAGATACTTTCCTCCAAAACTTATGAGTGGTCAGTAATAAGTGAATAGACTCAGACATTGCTTCTTGGAAAGATGACAGTGTTGATTTGATTGTGGTTCCAGAACTAGAGGTGGGTAAGGGAAGGATTTTGGATCAGTGGCAATATTATAAAGTATATTGTATTTTAATGCTGTATAGTATTGTGTGTTGTTTTCTTTTAAGTCAGTTGCATTGATGTAATTTTTCAAATGTTGTATCTATTGATTCCATAGTATTTAGATACTTGCATGATACTACAGTATCCTCTAAAACTAATAATATAAAAAATAGGGAGTTTTATGACTAATATTCTACTTTTTAGCAGAAATCTCTTAAAAACAATTAGATTGTTTGTCTTATTGTGGGAATAATAAGTTCAACAACTTCTTAAAATTTTACTCTCCCTAGAAACCACAAGTATTTTGGCTTATTTATCCAGTTGGGTGAATTAATATTCATATATGAATTCCTTATAATGACATCTTAATAGTGACACTACAATCCCTTGCAATGTTGTGGTAAATTTTGGGTACATTAAAAAAAAGAACTCAGAAAGAATTTACCTTGATCTTAAAGGGAATAACTTATGGTACAGGGACTATTAGAGAAATTTTGATGTACACTGTGTAGAAATTTATATCCACGAGGGTGGAGCCAAGATAGAGGAATAGAATGATGGGCCTGCTCTCCCTCTACTTCCATAGCCCAAAAACACCTGTCAAAATGATTCTAAACAAATTCTGGAGCAATAGAAGCCATAAAATGACAGAGTGAAAGAGATTTCCAGCCCAAGACATCCTGGAAGGCCAAAAGGGAAGGTCAATCACACTAGCCTCAGAACAGAGCGCAGTCCAATCTTGGCTATGAGGCATAGCAGGTACAGGACCAGAGCGAGCAGGCTTCGGGCTACAGAACCATGGGCAGTAGCTGCTGTTCCAAGATTTCTCAACCAACAAATGCCAAAGACAGCTTCAAAGGTCCGTGAGAAAGCTATTTCACCAGGGTGAGAAGGGAACATGGTCCAGCATTGGCCCTGGGCCCAGGGCAGGGGAAGTCACTGTGGCACAGCATCCATTTTTGGAGGCCTTGGTCCAAAGACTTTGGGGCAGTTGAGCTGCTGATCTGGATCTCAGCCCTAAGTGCAAGTCCTGGGGTGAGGAAGAGGACTGGCATTGAGGAGCTGGTGGAGGTGGTTGTGGAGAGGGAACCCTACTCACATATCCTGGGCAGAAAAGCTTGTGGTTGCTCCCAGACCAGAGCACAAGCCAGGAGAGGATACTCCTCTCCCTTGATTGTGCCACACTGGAGGAACTGAGAACTTACAGGTCCCTAGACTATACCCTCCTCTTGACAAAGGACTCACAAGTCATGTAACTGGCTGGGAAAATGCCCAAAAGAGGGGAAAAATATGACCATAGAAGGATACTTTCTTGGTGAATAGGTATTTTCTTCCATCCTTTCACATGAGGAAGAACAAAGCACACCATTAGAGGAAGTCATATAAGTCAAAACTTCTACATCCAAAATCTCCAAAATAAATATTCAATGGTCTCAGGTCATGGAAGAGCTCAAAAAAAGATTTTGGAAATCAAGTAAGGTAGGTGGAGAAAAAAATGTCCTACATGGAAAGATTATATTTTTAACTCTTGAGACTATTTTCAGTATTTAGGTAGTTGGAGGGATTGTATACATATAGACAGAGGACACAGAGTGAGTTGAATAGGAAGGAATGATATGTAAAAAAATAAAATTAATGGATGATAGAGGAATATATTGGGAGAAGAAAGGGAGAAATGGAATGGAACAAATTATCTCTCATAAAAGGCAAGGAAAAGCTTTTTCAATGGAGTGGAAAAGAGGGGAGGTGAGAGGGAAAATGTGAAACTTCCTCTTATCAAATTTGATTCAAGGATGGAATAACATACACTCTCAATTTGATATGAAAATCTATCTTACTTACACTACAGGAAAGTAGGGGAGAGGAGATAAGTGGGGTATGGAGGATAATGGAAAGGAATGTAAATGGGAAGTGGGAGTAATTAGAAGTAGACACTTTTGTGGACAGAGAAGCCAAAGACAGAATACAATATATTAGGGGCAAGGTATGATGGAGGGAAATATAGTTAGTCTTTCACAACATGACTATTGTGGAAGTATTTTGCATAACTACACAGGTATAGCCTGTATTGAATTGCTTGTCTTCTCAGTGGGACAGGTGGGCAAGGAGGAAGGGAGAGGAATTAGGACTCAAAGTTTTAGGAATGGATTTTGAAAATTGTTTTTGCATGCAAATGGAAATGTGGTATAGAAATCTATGTTGCCCTACAAGAAAAGAGAGAATATGGGTATAAGGGAAGAGAGATGGGTATAATGGAAGAGACGGGTGTGATAGAAGAAATGGCACATTGGCGGAAGGGGTAATCAGAATGCATGGTATCTTGGGATGGGGGAGGGGAAAGATGGGCAGAAAATTTGGAAAAATGTTGAAAACTAACAATAAATAAATAAAAGGAAATTTATGTCCAGGCACCATTTGAATAGCCTACATCTAGCGAATTATGGAAAACCTCCCACCCATAAGAGTTTTCTTATATTGGGGGTCTCAGGGCAAGGGCTAATTGTTCCCAAGTTTTAAGCTACAATGAGGAGATCTTCTGTTTTGGAAACCTCAGTATAGAACAGGTTTCAGTCTAAGACAGGATGCTAATTATGGTTTTTTTTCCTTGTTTATTGAAAAATATCATTTGATCACCAAGTATGCATATTGATTGATGATACATTTTTGCTTATTGTTAATATAATTTTGCTTCTTAATGGGAATATCTTCTCCACCTATTAATGAGCCTGTATAGATTTGTAGGAAGGCCCATACCTTTTGTTAATTTTCTAATGAGGCACTGGTTCTCAAGGGTCATCATGCCCTCTGCTTCTGAAAAATGTACAGTTACTCTGAGGTGAGGTTTTACTTTGGGGCTTACTGATTGGAATTGTTTGTTTGTCCAGAAGAGATGGGTTTTAGTGTATTATGTTTAGATTTGTTATATGATTTCTTCCATTTATGTCAGAGTGACTACATAACATCACTATAGTGAAAATATGCTCAATAGGAAAGTATATGTCGAACCTATACAGAATTGTATGCTGTCATGGGGAGGGACGGGAGTAGGGGGGGAAGGTGTGGGGGTATAAAATCTTAATTTTAAGGAAGTGATTGTAGAACATTTATAAATAAATAAAGTAAAAATTAAAAAAAAATAAAAAAAAGAAGAGATTTTGGGAAGCCACTAAGCAACTCCCTGGCTTTAACAACTCTATGTCGTTAACTATGTGTGTATGTAACGGTCAGACAATTGGATCATTCTCTTGATCTGTGATCTGTGATGTATGTATGTGTGTATTCAGCCAGCTGAAAGCACTGTTGATTTTGACTTCTTCATATTTTTTCTGAAGGTCAGGATGCTGACTTTTTCCCCTGAATCAAGTGAATGAGCTATGTGTTTGATTAAAGTGATTGTTGACCCCTCAAAATTTGCCTTTCCTTTTAGAAAAGTAGATCAAAGAACTTGTGATACCTGGCCCTACTCTGTATATCAGGGTGCTTACTGTTACAGTATGGTATGACTAAGAGCTAAACAAGCAGTAATCTTTGGTAAACTTGTGAAATATTACCTATTTATTGAATCTATAAAACTTTAAACATGAGGATACTAGTGATGTAATACCTAGACATGTGAGATTTTATAAGATAATGACATATTGATTATTTTGACCCATTACTCTATAACACTGGGGAAGCAAGTGAAAAAAAAATGATTCTGCCTCCTAGGATTCTTTTGAATTGTGGACTTGGAAACTTTGTTTGTAATACAGCCATCACCAAGCCTTCATTATGCTGACAATTAATACATTTGTAGTGTCATGGAGTTGTTTTAGATATTCCTATGGTATCCTCTCATCTTCTATGTTTTGCTCACTTCTTCAAATGAAAATCAATGCTAGTGTTCCAGAGATTTTGATATCTTCACATGTGAGAGTAGGACAACGTAGATTAGAAATTTATGATGTGAAACATAAAAAAATCTAGAGATTTTTGCTTCATAGTTATCTTTTCAGGTGAAATATTATCCTTTGTAGTTTTTATAAAAGAAAACTATTTCACATTTACCTGAATAATCTTATTTGCAGCTATAATAATTGGTGGATTTTGATTTCTGTGTTCTGACAAATTAGAATAGTAAAAACTTGTTTTAAAATAGCATCATCCTAAAGAGGAATGAATTTTAATTGATTTCATTTATAATATTTTAAGTTAATCAAATTATTGATTCACACTGGACAGGTCAGTAAGCTTAGAGACAAATAATGTGATGACAGCAAGTCCAAAGGAAAAATAATTACTGCAACCAAAATATAGAAATACTTTAAGTTGAATCCTGCGATGGAAGGAAACATGACATTCAGTAGATATACAAAATAAAATACCCCACACTGAGAAATCAATATACACAGGGAGGAGAATGAATGATTGACCCAGTGAAAAATCTTTGCAGCTGGCACCCACCATCTGTGATAACTGCACTGTACACAATGTCAAATTAAAGTGAATTTAGACAGCAGATGAGAACTCCCTAATCAACTCCCTTTCCAGTTTATATTCCAACCTAAATAGCAAACATTTTTGCTCCTTGCTACCTGCAGCTTCATTCTTACCACCACTTCTATGACACACTGTGTTGGAAAGGGAAAAAAAAATGATGGGTCGACTTCGACACAGGTAATAAGGAGTATTTTCTTTTAAGTTAATTTATCTTGACCACTTTTTAAAAGTCATTTAATGATTGATGCCCCAAATTGTGCTATAATTTTTACTAAATATATTTGATCCTCTAAACAACTCTGTAGAGTAAGTATTATTGTTATACATTTTTTTCTTTTTTTTTTTTGCCAAGAAGGACATTGCAGGTGATAGAGATTGTCTAACTTGCCCAGGGTCACAACTAGTAAGTGTCTGAAGTAGGATTTGAATACAGTTGTTCATAGGACTCTCAAGTCTTATATTCTATGCAATATGTCACTTAGTTGCCTCAGTAATATTCTGAGATGGCAAATTTACCAGGATTGTTTTTAATTTTACCTCAATTTTTGAGGGTCCTGGAAGTCCCTAAAAATGAAGAAATCCCAAAATTTCCTGGCTAGACATAAAGAAGGTCAGGTAAAAATAAGCTTTTTTTAAGGGGGGGGGCAGAGAGTGAGAGGTGGAAGGAGGAATGATGGAGTAGATGACCAGGAAAAGGAATGATTTTCAAGACTACAGTATTAAATTACTTCTGTGCCTCTATTATGAATCATACATCAAAGATGTTCCAGCTCTTCTGCTCCACAGAATAATCTTTAGCATCTTTATAGTTTGGATGAAAGTGGGGATAGAAGAAAAGAAAATAACATTTAGTCATTACACTTTCACTCAGCAAGCACTTATTTTAAGAACATTTTTATTTGAATTTTTCCCAAATGCGTGGAAATTTTTTAACATTCATTTAAAAAAATATTTTGAATTTCAAATTCTTTCCCTCCCTCCTGTCCTTGAGATGGAAAGCAATGTAATACTAATTATTCAAGTCAATTCATGAAAATATATTTTCATATTAACCATATTGCAAAAGAAAAAATAACACACAAAAAACAAATAAGAAAAATAAATTGAAAAAGTAGAGAGTGGTTTCATCATGGGTCCATTTGAATTGTCTTGGATCATTGTCTTGATCATAGTAGATAAATCACATTATCTTTTTTATGTTATTAATGATTATGGTTACAGTGCAGTTGTTATTGTGTACAATAGTTCTACTTACTTCATTGGGCAGCAGTTCAAGTAATACTTGGATATTTTTCTGAAACCGTATCATTTGTTATTTCTTATACTTGTATTATTTTTTATACTTGTGTTCCATCACAATCACTGCCACAACTTGTTGAACTGTTTTCTAAAGGATGGTCATCCCTCAATTTCCATTTTTTTGCCAATACAAAAAGAGCTGCTATAAATACTTTTCTACAAATAATCCCCCCACACACTTTCTCTTTCCTTTGAGCTCTTTGCAATATGAATCTGGTAGAGGTATTGCTGAGTCAAAATGTATGCACAATATGATAGCCCTGTTGGCATAGTTCCAGATTGTTCTTCAGAATGGTTGCACTACTTCACAATTCCACCAACAGTGCATTATTATCCAAATTTTCCTCTTTTGTCAAGTTAGGCAATAATATAAGATGTGAGGTATCTCAGGGTTGTTTTAATTTGCAGCAAATACTTATTAATGGCCAAATATATACCAAATATTTTACTTGGTTTTTGAGATACAATGATAAAAATGAGAATGGTCCCTATCCTCAAGAATATTATTTATATTGTTGAAAAACACCACATGAATAGATAAATTAAAACAAAGTATAAACAATGTAAGTAATTTGGGGAAAAGATGTGATGGGCTCTAGCAACTGGGATAACAAAAGAGGTCTCATAAAGTGAGTTACAATTGACTTGACTTTTAGAGTAAGCCAGTGACTCTCAGAATCAGGGGTGAGAAGGAGGAATATTATACACTAGGAGAAGTAGCCTATACAAAAGCACAGAGATTTAGGAGATGAAATGACATTTTGAGTCAACAGAATATATGCAAGATTGAGTAAAACAAAGAGTAAATGAAGGTAAGTAACATTCTGGGAGCTGAGGTTGGAATGTTCTTATGCAAAGTTTCAAATGCCTAAGCACTTTGCATTTTATCTTGTAGGGAATTGCTGCTTTCTGAACAGAAAAAATGGTGTGTTCAGACCTCTACTTTAGTGATATCTATCTGTCAGTTAAATAGAAGAGACTAAAATTAGGCTGACCAACTGAGAGGCCATTACAAGATTAGATGAGAGTTGTGTGATTAGAGAAAAGGGTGTTGCTTCTAGAAATATTATGTAATCCACAGCAATACTGTAGAATCAACAATACTTAGCAATTAAGTGAATGGTGGTTTAGGACAGGATGAAGATAAGTAACAGGGAAAAGTTGAGTATGAGGCAGGTTGTGGGTGATTAAACATTTAGTAGTAACCTCAAAAGAAACAGTAGAATTTTTAAAAAAGGCTTCAGGAGAAAGGAGTTAATTATCTCTATTTTTTGCTACATTATGTTTCAGTGCATAAAGAGCATCAACCTGGAAATGTTCAATAGACAGTAGGTGATGTGTAAGTGGATAGGAAAGTCATCTACATAGTGATAAAATATAAGCTCTTTGAAGTCAGAGACACTTTCATTTTTGTTTTTGTATGCTCCATGCCTTGAATAACCATTGGTACGTGGAGAGGATACAATAAATACTTGTTAAATGAGTTGTTGAAAAGATAACTAAACCTGACTTGAGAATATGGCTTAAAATAGACACTAATAATTTTAGATTCATGCACTTTTCTTAGAACTCAAGCAGTCAATTCTTTCATTGAAAAGCTCAAGAATTTAAATTAAAAGAGATAGGATACACAGCAGGATCTGAGATAAGAAATGATATATTCTGAATTTCTAGTCTGTTTAAAAGTCTAATAAATTTTTTAAAAAGCTCTATATTCTTCTCTAGTACTGACCATCTTTTGGATTTATTCTAACACTGCATCTTAAAGAATGTAGCAGATAACATTTCCAGGGTACAATTGCAGTAAAAAACATTACTGGGAAAATGGTCACTTAAGGTAAAGATATTTTTCGATTCTTTAATCAAGTTGGTTTTAGGCATATTTTTCCATCCAGTTGGTCAAAGTAATGACATCTTGAGAAAAATGGATATTTCTTCAACAAAGTAATTAATATTTATTAAGCACCTGCTACATGCCAAGCACTCTGCTGGAGAATTATAGGTAAGGGTATAGAAAAACATTGGCAAATAAGCTAATTTAAAAAAATTTCCCAGAACCACAATTTTAGAGATGGAAGGGATCTTAGAATTTATGCAATCTACTCATTTTGTAGATTGTGCATAGTGTAATATTTTAACTAAGGTCATAGAGCTATTAAGTGACAAAACCAGGACTTAACCTAGGACTTCTGAAATTTTTTTATTCCAGTTGCTTTGGTCTTTCCATTAAACCATATGTATTTTGACAATATTTTGAACTTTAGATTCATTTGAAATCTAATTCAGGATTATGGCAAGACTCAATATACAATAAGCTGTTTGCTTTCTTTTCTGATCAGATTTTAGTTCAGCTTTGATTAAATCGATCATTTATTTTGTTGGACAGAGAAAGGAATTTTATCTTCATGTTCTCCTGGATTAATACTTATTTTGTGTTTTTCATCACAGACCTTCACAACAGATTTGCTGCAGTGGTCTCTTACAAAGTCTTAGAATTTATTTTCTCTCCACCATATTACTCTCCTTAACCAGAAGGCTTTTCATACTTTCAGTAAGCAAATAGTTCTTCATTTATTACAACATAATACCAGATAGTATACATTATGAAGGCCCTCAATATTAGGCACTATTTTTATGCTACAAATCATGATATTAATATATTTTATGGAGAGATTTAATTATTATTATAATAAATCATTTACCTTCTCTGGAACTCAGTTTATTCATCTCTAAAATTATAGTTGGACTAAATGAACAATAAGGTACCACTTAACTCTAAATTTATGATTTTATGAAGCTGACCCAGGATGGGCTATCTGGTAGGGATTCATACAAGTCTAGATTTTTTTTTTCTTAGCTCAAGAGTAGGTAAATATAATATGCTATTTTATTTTATTTTCTGAGAAGATTTAAAGATATAAGTGGGAAAATAATTGGTTTATTATCTAAACTTAGGACACATATGATGAAGAACCTAATACAAGTTATACATTTTCCATGAGAAAGAAAACTCAAGTCTTTCCAAGGGATCTAATCAAGACAAAAAATCTATTAAGATTACTGTTGCTGGTGATGCATTGCTCCTTGTGCTGTAAAGACAACTTGTAGCAATCCGCTTGCCTGCACTTGCCTGGGATTATAAAAAAGTTCCATATAGGTTTGAATTTCTGATGAAAATCACATCCATTAATCACTTTTTTATTATACAATGTTGTGGAAACATTTATTTCATTCTATTAATTAAAAAAATAAAAGTTAAATTAAAAATCATATTGTGAAGCTCAATGAAGAGAAATTTCCAGTCTGAATACCTTGTTTTTAAACCATAGCCTATAATACCGATTTTCTTTAAAACTGTATAAAATCATGATTGAGGCTGTAAACCATGTTATTACAGGTGCAATTGACCCAACTTCCAGTACATAATTCTTACAGCATCAGAAAAGTTGGATTTCTATAGCTTAGCAAGATCGAAAGTTCCTATTGATTTTCTGATAAAGAAATTCCCAGTTGAAAAAAAACAATAGGGATCATGTTGTGAACATTACATTATAAGTCATAGCCTCATAATTCAGTTTACTTTCTGGTAATTACCTGTGGACTTTAAATGATTTCCAAGCTCCTGATGTTCATTAGTCATTGAAAATGAAAGTGGCAAGGAAACAAATAGTGCATAATTTGAAATAGTTTTTTTTTTTTAACATTTATGGGTTTTGGGTACAATCAGAAAATAGGAAGACTGCTTCCTGCAGTCAGATCAATATAACCTCATATTAGAACCATAATAACAGAATTTTCAAGGACAGTGATTTAATGTTACTGAAAGTGTGACCATAGCAGCTTGCTTCTTACACTTTATTACTAAACAGAAGCATTACAGTTGCACATTTAAATTTTAAAAGTACTTTATATTGAAACTATAACATCCTTTTAATGGATACAATTTTGGTTCTATGTCAATAACCATTAATAATTTCAACTGTTGTTCAAAGGTTTAATTTTCTAAATGTGTTATGTTCTTTATTTTATGATCTTACATAAGATAGTAATTTGTATTTACAATTAAAATAGACTAGGAATTAAAATATCTACAAAAAATAACAGAATTTCTGTTAGCAAAATAAATTTTTTTTTGGTTAAAATATCAAAATTAAATGTTGTTTCACTCAGCTTTAGTAAGCATATTAAAACGTCTTTAGTTTGACATATCAATCTTCCAACTATATTGAAATGCAAATTCAAATAAGGCAGCTGGTAAGCTGAATCATCCTTTCTCCAAAAGTTAATTAACTGGTAAGATAGTTTATAAATTAAATTCTCAAAATCACACTAATTAGAAAGTATCTTTTTAGCATTAGAAACAAATGGGATATGGTATATTTGGCATCTAATCTAATGAAACATACATGGGAAATGTAATTTCTTTGCTAATTTAAATTTTATTACATTAGAGTTCTGTGATTATTTATAATTTTGGATATTGGTTTTCCCCTTATCAAGCAATATTAGTCAAGTTACACCATCATCCTTTTATTTATGTGCACTGATTTCATTGATCTTGACCCAATAAATCTCTCCTCTGTATATGATTGTGTACAACATTTATTGTGGAAAGGTAAGTTCATCTTAGCAATATCCTTGACTTAGAAATAGAAGGGATCTTGGAAATGCTCTGGTCTACTTTCTTTATTGTACAGTTGGCAAAAGTGGTGTTATGAGAAGTTGCTACCCAAAGTTATAACAGAAAAAGCATAACTGAACCAAGATTTAAATCTACATCCAAAAATCTAGCCCTTTTCATTATACCACACTGCCTTTCTTCTGCCAGTATTATTGCATAATGTGGCAAAAAGAAATGAGAAGAGCTGATTCTTAAATATGGTATTATTGTCATGAGAAATATAATGGAAGCCTAAGAGAAGAGGAGGGGGAGGATGTGAGGTGTATTGCCACAGCACTACCCACAGTGGCTGCTATGAATATGCCAGCAAATTTCAAGATCTGAAACACAAGATAACAGACTTTCTTCATTGAAAATAGAAACAAGACATTTATTCAAACACCAAAAACTCAAAACCATCATAGTAACAAAGAAATCCATCATAGTGACCAAGAAGTCTGTACACATCATCAGGCCTTCCCACAAACCAACTCCCTTAAGCAAAATCACTCCCTTTCACTCACAGCTAACTGCTTGCTTCCTCTCTCTTCCCCAGCTATGCTTGCTCTGTCTTATTTCTTCTCAGATCTACTTGGTCTATCTTATTTCTTCTCAGCTCTGCTCCACCCTTCCTGTTCCATCCTTCCTTCTCCACCCCTTCCTGTTCATGTAGTAAACATCCTATTATAAGTCATAGCCTTATAACTCAGTTTATTTTCTGATGATTACCTGTGGACTTAGACTCATGTGACTCCAGTTTCCACATAACTTAAGCAGATCGCGTAGGCCTATTAATGGATGGGAAAAATTCTTCCCATTCCATTCGTATCCATTACAGAGGTCAGTGAAGCAACAGTATCAGCAGAACTTTACAATGATATAAGAGGAATAGCAAAATAAGCACATAAACAATATCTTAGAATGGGTCTTGAGTGCAAGCAACCCATCATTCCCCCCTCAAATGAATGGGACCCAAAATCCCTTGGGGTAAGACACAAAGGTCTTTTCTGTAGCACTTCCTACTGAAATTGGACATTGAGCTGTCCCTGCCTCAAGAGGTACCATTCAAGGGATCAATTCTTTAGTTGGCTCCTGGAACTTGGTCAACATCAGGTCCAAGGATGACACTTCAGTCATGCACAGAGGTTGACATCCAATTTAAGTGGTCAGGCATCTACAAATGGAGAGCTGTAAGCCTACAGGAAATAAAGCTAACAAATAAGGTGAACAGACAAAGAGCCAGAAAGAAATGAGACAATAAACAGAAGCAGGGTAGATATAGGGTCAGCCATGCTTCTGCAGTCCATGAAAAAACCATCATACCCTTATTCATGGTTGTTTGCTGTTTTCTAATTTGCAGATTCAGGGTCATCATTCTGGCTAGAGATGTATTTTTTTTTAAATCTGAGCTGAGGCCTGGCCAATTTCCTATTCTTCCTGCAGGTGCAATACGGGCAGTTTTTTTTCCCCTGTTCAATCTAATATCAAGCCCTTTTTCTTGGTACATTGTGTATAGTTCATTAGTTTGAATGCCATCACTCTTCCAAAATCTACCCCTGCTCTCAATAGATCAGTAAAACAATCCTTTTCTTGTTAATCTATTCTGACTTTTAATTCTCTGCCTATTCGTTCTTCTCTCTCGAGGGAATTTTTCTTTTCCCCATTTTCCTAAGTCACTTACCTGAAATCTTATCTAGAACCTATAAAAGAGAGTGCCCTACTTCTCCATTTAGGAGAATCAGAATTAGGTACTTATAAGCAGGAGGAATCATCTCCAATATTATATTTCTATGAGAAACCATTAAGGGAGTAGTACTATGATAAACATTGGGTCTCTGACCATTATGACAGTTTCATTACCTCTTCTTTTAATTATCTCATACAGTCTCTAAGCAAATATCAGGGTCTATCTCCAGTAGGCCACTTAGAATCAGTAGGATATTGCTTACTGCATTCTTCTGCATCCCAAGCTAGCAAATTAGTTCATTTTTACCTCCTTGAATATGGTAACTCCTAAAAGCTTGCTGTACAAAAGGATTCTAATACCTACAAATTTCAAACATACTATATTATCTATTCCTGCTCCTCTGGCCCCTTCATCCCTGATTCTTATTCAAGATACTAATGATTCTCCCATCTTTTGGATGAACTGACTCAATATATCTATGACCTCTTGATGAGTAAGATCATCAATTATCTCCCTAAACATTATGTGCTACCCCGCCTCCCTCCATCCTTCTGCTTCCTTCTTAGTATTGGGCAAACGTCTGCCCTTGTCAAAGCCTCTTCATCTAACTTTGTTTCATTTTCCTCCCAGGCATCATCCTTCCAGGTGTTAGGGCCCCAACTAGGCCCAGCCTGTGCAAGGGCTGCATGCACATTCCTTTTGTTAGTTTTTTGCTTCGTTTTGTGAGCTAAATGAACTACAGCATTTCTTCTGCCATCAGAAATTTTCTAGCTTCTTCCTCTAAAGGAAAGTTTGAACACTGTAGCATGGAAAGCTTTTCATGCAAACAAGTTAACTGCTTTTCCATTTCCTTTCCTGAACCTTTGAAAAGATCTTCCCATTCCATTGACAATACATTAACAATACAGAATGTAGTATATATGAGAAAACACAGTGGTAGTAGGGGTGAAAGGGAATAATTTTAAAGAAAATATGAGAAGTGGGGGTATGATAAAGACACAAAGTCTTATTACTTTTCTTCAAATACTAGAATACAAAGTCTGCTGATTAGGCCCATATCTGACTATGGGTTCTAAACAAGAATAATGTAGGTGACAAATCATGAGTAGCTTCAGAAACTTCTAACACTGCTGCTTCTATGAGTGAAAAGGTTTATATTCCCATACAAACTTAAAATAAATCTGCCATCTAAGCTACTCATGTTACATATAGTGTACCCAATTGCTAGTTTCAATACCTCATTATGGATGCATGTTGTAGGAAATTGCAAATACCCCTAATGAAGGAGAAGGTAACATCACCAGAGGCAGCCCATTAAACTTTAGGAGAACTAAAAATCTTTGGACACTGTCCCTTGCCATATCAACTTTAAATTCACCTCTCTGAATTTCATCCTTTGTTCCCCACTTTAATTCATTCAAGTCAAGTAGAATAAGTTTAATGGACTGACTTTCATAAGAATATACTTCAAATATCTGAAATTAGCTCTCATGTCTCTGCATCTTCTCTCTCCGGTCTCAGCATCCCTGCATCCTTCAAATTAACCTCATGTAGCTCTTTATCCTACTGGTCACCTATTTTTAGATTTTATCTAGCTTATTAAGTTTTTCAAACTAGAAACTTGTCAACTTCAAAGTAGAAGCAATATTACAGATGTGGTCTGCCTATGGAAGGGAACAGGGGCACTCTCAATTCCTTATTTCTAGACAGAAGACCTCTCTAATACATTATAAAGTGGCATTGACTTTTTTTTTTACAACAGTGAAACTTGCAGCTTTTTCAGACGAACCCCTTCCTCATCTTTTACTTTGAATTTTTTTAACTAAATTATATAACTTTAATATTTACCAATATTTAATGTAATATTAATTTCCAACTTCTTAGCCTATCAAGATATATTTTATCATCACTCTGTCATCTTATATGTTAGCTATCCCACCCAGTTGGACCAAAATAAAGAGAACAATGAGCAAAAATTCCCAGAACCCTTTGCTAAAGTTAGTCATTTCCAATCATCTGTGGCTATTTCTGTTATCTGGTTATTTAACCATTTTTATATACATCTGGAGATGTAATTATTTTGCCCCCATTTTCCCATATTTTTCATAGAAGTAAAACGAAAGACAAAATGAAAGTTTTTGATAAACTGAGTTTAATATCCTTGAAGACAGTGAACATGTACAGAGGTACTATTTAGTGTTGTATTATGCAGGTAGGGTCCAGACTTGTGTTCAGACAGCCCTGTGTTCAAATTCTGTCTTTTACATTTATAAATTTTGTGACCCTACAAAAATCACGTTAACTCTCTGAACCTCAGTTTCTTCATCTTTGAATAGCTTTTCACACCTACTTGACATGGTTTTATGTTGCTAAAATGAGATATTACGTATAAGTTTTAACAAGCTACATTTCAGCTATAATTATAATCTTATACTTATTTATATTGCCCATTGAACACAGAATATTTTATGGAAAGATTTGTAAAGGAATCAATAAATAGAGTAAAATTGTCTACTTTTATGACTGAAATGAATTACCATTGTCAATATATTCTATTTCTGAATTTGTAGCTCAAAGCTCCTTTGCTTATTTAAGGAGAAGAGTGTTAAGTCAAAGAAATGGTAGATCTGAGGTCAGGAAGACCTAGCTTTGTATCCTTTCTCGGACACTTGAAGGTTGTATAATTTTGGATAATTCATTTAAATTCTTTGAGCGTCAGTTGAATGGGAATAACAGTATCTGAAATGTCAGCCTCATAGGGTTATGTACAGGTTAAATTTTATAAAGCACTTGAGAACTCTAAAACAATATATTAATATCAGGAATATATTATCATTAATATTATCATTTTCTCACAGAATTATGGCCATAGTTTAAAGATTCTCAAGAAACCATCTGTTTCAACCCCTTCATTTTACAAATAACGAAAACTGATGGCCATAAAGGTTGTGATTTTTCTAGTCACCTCAACAATACGTACTAGAGGCAGGATTCTAACCTAGTTTTTGATTCCAAATCCAGTACCCTTTCCAATGTTTTCTTCCTTCGATTCATCTCAAAATTCAAGTATCCTGGGTGTATTAACTTCTCTCTGTTTCTCTCTATCCATATCTTTCTCTCTGTTGCTATCTGTGTGTCTCTCTGTGTACATGTGTGTCTCACACACACAATTAAAGATAGTAACACAAATGAAAAGACAGTCATTGTCATCCTTTTTCATACATAAAACAGCTGCTCCCTTGCTACATGTTTCAAGAGGAAAAAAAGGTGGGGGGAAGGGTATATGCTACAGTTTGAATGCATTGTTTTCATTATGAAACTATATTAAAACTTAGAAAAGAACTTTTAGAGAAACATTAAATATTTTGGGACAGATTTTTAAATCCTATTTCAATCCCAAAAGAACTTTAAAAAATAGTGTTTCATTTTTTCCTTTTCCCTTATAAAATATCTGCAAATAATAAGTTGAAAACCTGATAAACTTTTATCAATTTCAGGAACACCAGAATCTTTTTACTCTATGGATGCTTTACTCTGTGGTCCTTCAAGTAGTTTAAAGCTGTAAATCCATCTTTGCTTGAGATCTGGCTATAGAATCAAATACGACTCTTGCTTTTCTTTGTGGTTACACTTAAATAGTTATGTTCTCCATCCTGTAAAATAACAATGTTCTTTGAGAAGCTTTTAAGCATAACCAATGTATTTTAGTTTGTTTAATGTCAGACATGGACCTGCACTATAGCAGAAGTACTTTAAATGTTAACACAAATCAATTTTGCAAATGTCAGCCTGGCATTAATGAAAACCCAACTCTCTCATGAAAAATGCCCTCCTAATTCATAGTTAATGTTACAGAATATCTCTCACATCATGGCCACTTTCAAACGGAAGTCTTGGCAGCTTCTTTCTTCATTAGGAATTCAGTTACATACTTCTGGAGCATAATTTGTAAAGTGCCATATCATAATAGAATGAAATATTTAAGTTTCTTCTGTGCTAATTTGCAGGGTTTTACTGTAGCTAAAAGATATTATAGTGTGTGCTCGCGCATGTGTATAATATTACTTTTTCACATCTCTTCTTTGCTCATCTGGAGAAATCTACAGTATATATTTTTCTAGAAATTTCTTTCTATGAAGTGTTGATATGTTTATAATTTTAGTTAACTTATCATACAATAATCCAAAATTTAAGTTCAAAGACATCAAATGGAAGGGTACAAAATAATTATTTTATGTCCTATACTTTCATATGATAATGGGGCATTTTAACTTTAATAGAACTTGAATAATTTCTTATAGCATATTTAAGAATATATACATTTTTGCTTTACTTTTATGTGCAATACAATGATGAGGCAGAAGGGTATGGACCTTTGATTTATCATGGGAACTTCTTCCATGGATGAACTCTAAATGAGTGAACTTCCTTTTTTCCTTCATAGCAACCTTCTAGTAATTTATAACTTTAGACTATTGCCTGACATAATGAAAGACTGAATGATTTTCCATGATCCCTGAGTAATTCACTTTTTAAAAAAAATAAAAATCTCAAAACATACTTTGGATCGATTAGAATACACACATTAAAAATCTGGAATTGAGTCTGAATCTGCTATCACATGATATAACATTTGCAAAGTATTTTTGAAAGTTTTAAAATGCTATACCAATACTTTATTTTTCTTAGATAATCTCTAAGCTCCCTTCTGGTTTGAACATTCTACGATTCTATTAATATGCATAAGTATTACATGTAAGCTTTGAGGATACTTATCCCAACTCACACTCACACAGGTCAGCAATATTTCCGAAGCTTACGCTGGCCACATCTCCTATCCAAACACTTTGTGAAGTCGAGGATGAGTCCCTAATACCATGAGGTTGAAACCCTGCTACTGTGCTTTTACCCAACATTTTTATTTGAAAATAATTTAATCATTCTCACACATCTTTTACAAAGGTGAATTTATTAAGGTATTTATTACAAAGGGGTATTTATTCCAAATAATTGTTTAAAAAAATTCCTCCACTTCCCCAAAGCCTGTAACATACTCATCCTTGAGTACAAACAGTGTAGAGGTAAGAGAACATGTAGTAAAAGAATAATTAAACTCCTGATAGCTGGACACCCATTTCTCTCATTGATATAGCTGTAGATCTGTAATTCCACAATCATGAAGTTTGCCAGAGAATGATTATTTATTCATTTATGTGTTTGTTTTTGCCACAGTTTCTCTCAAAGATAATTGCTACTGTATCGTGAAAGGATTGTAATCTGTGTCCCTGTATGGAATAGACACATCGATACGATTAAAGGCCCCAGAAGTATCGAGGAAATATAATGAAGTATCGATTGATTGTTCATATTTCAGTTGGCTATTAGGAAGCTTGAAGAACTATTTCATGGCTTTAATTGTGAGTATAAGAAAATAATAAACAAAAATCCTAAACCAAACCATAATTCGCTTTTTTCAAAAAATACAAATCATGTTTCATGTAAGTACTTCAGATTTGCTTCAATGTATATATTTAGACAACCATTATGTATTTGTATACAAATCTCCTTTATAAAGTCAAGGTTATTGACCAGAAAACACATGTTAATTTAGACTCTCTATACTGCGTTAATTTATTCTTCATGACAAATGGATTGGTTTTCCCAGTTAGAAGTTACCAAAGGCAAGTTAAGCTGTATTCTGTCAGTGCATTGAGTTTCTAAGCAATGCACATTCCATTGTGCTCAAGTGCTATTTAGGTTCTAACTGCATGAAAAGGGAATTTTTTATACCACCTGCTACACATGTTCTTGTAAATTCTGCGTAGGAAAAACTATCAATGTCATGATGAAAGAAGACATTTAAAACCTCTTATAATTTGTTTTGCTGCCTCTAAGGAAACCAAAGGGGGCATTCCTATCCCATAAAAAATGAGCTTCCAAATGAATACTGCTGGGTTTTATGGGCAGCGTGTCTCACCTGCATTCCATTGGCAAATGAATAGCAGCATAGTGAAACGAGGGGAGTCTCATAGTATTTAACATTTTTCATTCATTTTCTAAGAAGCTGTGAAGTAGTACAAAGTTGATTTCCACATTTTTCCCCATCCTCAGAATAGTATAGGAGATGTTATACAAGAACCTGAATTAATATTTGTTGATTGATTACAAAGGGGAATTTTATTTGAATTACAATGTATTTTCAGGATTATATTATGAAGTTATGTTGTTAGGGTTTTTTGTTTGTTTGTTTGTTTCCTCTACATCTTCTTTTTCCTTCCATTTTGTCCTGTAACATTAAATAATATTATATCTGGATAGTTTATTCCCATGGCTACATGTGTCCTTGAATCAGGATATGAAACCAATTACTTTCAATGGGAATGTTTAATTCAGAAGTCAGGCAGAGTTATCATTTGCATGTTAATAACTTCAGTGTGAGACTTAGATTACAGTTTACATAATTGAAGCTTAATTGATTCTTCAGCTTGCACTTCAATTATTAATGAGTGTTGATCATTTCTATTCATCAGAGAAACTTCATGATTAATGAAATATTGGAAAGTCTTCATAGGCACTATATTTGAGTGCTGAGGTTGAAGTGGAAGAGCTTTTAGATGTATGCCCAGTACAGCTTTGAAGGACCCAAATAATTGAATAGTCTTCCTATTTTTTAACAGATGCCACAAATGCTTCTTAAAATGCTTTTGCTTAGCACTCTGCCCTTTTGTGCCTCCCCAAACTCTACTTTAAATAATACATGAATATTTAAAACAAAAAGTAACAACAACACTGGAGAGGCTTTCAGCAGTGGGAAAGGAGGCTGAGAGATAAAAAGGTTGGGACATGGGCAGGAAAATTTTCTGCGTTTCACATTGGTCATGAAAAAGCTGTGTGATTATTACCTTAGTCAAATTTATCAATTTATATCATTTATCAATTTCTCAAACGGGTCCATGGATGGGTTTCAAGGGGTCTCTGACCTTGGATGGGAAAAAAATTACATTTTTATTTTTCCAGACCTCAAACTGATACAAAGTTTTTTAATGACTTTATGAAGGAAAATAAATTAAAATAAAACATTATTCTGAGTCCAGAGGTTCCACCAGACTGCCAGAGGAATACATGATGTATGGAAAAAGGATAAGCAACACTAGCCTTAACCTTTTACTGTTGATAACATTAAATTTATTTCTTGTAGTTGAAAATCAGTGCTGAATTGCCATTTAAGAACTTTAAAGTTTATGAATTGTGTTGGTAATTTAATGCCTAAGTGCCTAGATTCACTACTTGTCTCTGAGACTTACTGCCTGCATAATCTGCACAATTCTCTGAATGTCTTTGGTTTCCTCATCTGAAATCATGTTTCTGAAATCCATTCAGCTGATAGAACTTGTGTCTTCTGAAATCACAACAGAGTGCTGCCTGGGTCCAATACGAAATCATGCGGAAATAGACATTTGAACACTACTCACTCATGGAAGTTGTGAAATTGATGTGCCCCTTTCAAAGACTCTTACATCAGTATTCACATCTGTGAAATCATATTTTTTGATCAAAGCACTTTATAGTACTTTTGTAAATTTGAGTGATGAAATTTAAAAAGGATTGAAGGATATAAAAACAACTACTTCCAGGTCCTGATTTTACCACTGATTTATTTAACTTGTGGAAGTTAGAATTTCTGTGTTTCATTTTAGTCATTTGTAGAATGAAGATAGAATCAAATGAGTTTTTTGAAAGGTTTGATTCTTTGTTCTGGGGGGGCACAAAGTTCATGCCAGCTATTTCTTCTGTGAAAATACTTCTTAATACAGACCTTTCACCAACATGGATTTTCAATGTTCTATTACTTGCAGTATCAATAGGGAGCTTCCTGAAACATGGTAGGTTTAAGTAGTGTCTATGGTGAGACAGTTGGTATGTTTCAAAAGTGAGAGGAAAACTTGGGATTTCATGATTAAATTTACATTTTTGTTTTATTTGTTTGCTTTTTGTATGATATGTATTTAGTATAAAATGAAAAAAATAAAAAGAAAGCTTTGCTTTTTTCTACTTTCTATATACCACTATTATCTAACATATTACAACTTATTATTAATGTTTCAGTAAAGCAGCCTTTTTAAAATGATAAATTTCTGAATGTAAAATGCTAATAGTAGGAACATAAATACATTGAAGGCTAATCTACATATCCGTAATGGAAACATCAAATATGTCAGGTTTCAAATTTTATTTTCCCTTTCTTATTACTGTAATTTAAATAAGAATAATAAGAAAAGAAAAAGGAACATAATTATAAACTTAAATATTGAGATATTTACCTTTCACGTGGAGCAAACCTCCTCCTGGGACTTTTCTTTAGATCTTCTCTGATTATCTCAGGAGGACTCCTGTTCTGCCCTGCTCTTACTTATTTTTACTCCTCCTGAGACACTAGTTCATCTCTTCTATGGAGGAAAATCTAGAGAACTTGGAATTTTCTGATCTACTCTACCATCTTCCCAGAATCCTCTCCAAGTTCAAATAGTAAGCTAAGTAAGTGGTCAAGGTTGACTGAGGTGGGCCAGATGCTTGGGCAGAGGCATCAATGATCTGGGCTACTGAAATGTATGGGAAAATTTAGGGAACAGTTTGTTTTCAAAGACATGTTTTGTTTTGGTTTTGTTTTTGTTTTTTTAGTGGTTCAGGTCCCATGACCTAATCATTTTCCCTTCAAAGGGAACTTAAAATCTTTTAGGATTAAGGGGGCAGGTCTCAACTTCTGAAATTGCTTCCTGTTGGCAAGGGTCGTAAAGCTGTCCCTGCCTCAAAAGGGGTCCCAGAGAAAAGGCTGATGGGAACTGAGCACAGGCTGCATCCAGGGGATGATGGAAGGACATGGAATGATACCCACTGTTTGCTACCAGCTGTAAGTGCACAGCCTGTAGCCTGGAAGACATAAATCTGACAAGCAAGTCCAACAAGCAAGTTCAATATATTGGGCCCAAATATAGGGAAAATTAAAAGTAACGTCAGAATGGAGGGAAACAAATAAAGAAAGCAAAAGCCTTATCAGAATCATTTAGTTTACCATACAGGGTTCTCTGATCTTGTTACTTTCTCAAAAGTTTTCACTCTGATTCCAATTCCTTTAGAAGGACCAGAAGCTATTGGGAAGTAACAACACTTGTGCAGATTGAATTTTTCCACCCCTGGGGTCAGCAGTGACACAAATGAATTTGCCAGAGTCTGACTTTTATTCCAATTATAACAAAAGCCTTGCAATCATACTTAAATAATGGCGAGGCCAAACAGGTTACTTCTCTCTAAGAAAATTGATTGCACTGAAATTATCTTCCCCAAACCAAACCGAAGATGTTTCTGATTTAATTTCAGTAATTAATAACAATACTGAGTTACTGAGTTGTTTAGGATATAAGAAAAAACAATTTTAGGCCGAATAGCTCAGAACTTATATATACACATTTGATTATTCCAACCTTAGTTTATGGGACAATAATTCACATGACTATGCCGACAGACAGATGACAAGACTGAGTATTAATTCACTGGTGATTTGTGGTGATTATAGAAATTTGCTATAAAAAGATAAAGCAGGGACAAAATTCATACCAAGTATGACAGGATAAAACATCTTTAGAATTCAGATAATTCAGTTTCTCAATTCCACCTCATAGCCACATTCAGGAGTAGACAGGTGGGTAACATTTCTTTGCAAAGGAACATCGTGGGGAAACTGAGCTAAGAGAATCCCATCTTAGTCTGAGAGAAAATTGTCATTTCAGCTTTTCCAGATACAGACCTCCCTCCACCTGTATCACATTCTCTCTGAGTAACTTGTGGCATTTGTGGCATTTCTCCCACGTGGAGAATTGTTTGCTATTGATTACGGACAGGTTATTATGACCCATCAGACAACTCCAAATCAGTTATAGTCCCAGGGGCTTTTATCTCAATAGCAAATGTCTTTCATCACAGCTTGGGGAAAACATTACCAGAACTTACATCTCAAATTTAAATTTGCCTTTGTATAAAAGCCAATTGTCAGAGATCATTTTTATAGACTTGAAAATTCTCAGTAAGCCAAATTCATTGTTTAGAAACTCCAAATCCCAAACAAGCTCTTTGGCAAGTTTTACAAAATAGAGAGGATTGACAGAGAACCCTGAGAAAGGGCTTCCTATCCACCACAATTACCCTTAGAACTACTGAGGGCTGTGCCTTTTGATTAGCCCTGAGGACTGCTCTGAAAGGGCAGAACCAGTCTAGATGAGGCTTTCACCTCAGCCCCCATCCTTTCTGCATGCACAGGAATCAATTACCAGGTTTACATTTCAGTATTAACAATAATCCACATATCTTAATTAACAATATCATAATTTTCATAAGTGAGATTCAAATTGTTTTAGCTGTAGCTTCTTAATTCTGGGCTAAGGTGAAAATACCCAGTTTCCTAAATGACAGAACAAACTGATTCTTCCAAGAAACACATGTTCAAAGAAGTCTCAATGAAAAACTAATGATGATAAAATATATTGTAGAACAAGATACTCATTCATCTTCATCATCTTCTTTGGTTTCTGTTTTTGTCTGCTTTCTCCTCTTCCTCAATTCAATCAAGCGAATTCAATCTTGTTGAATACATTTCTAAATTACTTTATACCAAAAAATCAGCATCTCATCATTAACATGTTGAAAACGCAACTTTAAAAGTCTGGGTTTACCCAAGTGTGGAGGCTGGCTGACTTCACCCAGACCTGCAGAATCTGCTGAATCTGAGTGATATTTCCAGGCTTTCTGTGTGGATAGCAGGGTGCACAAGGGCCAGAGACTTGTCAGTGGGGCCCCTGCCATACCTACTGTTCCTCTTCCTTCCTTTTGCCAGGTGGGTGAGGGATAATGCAAATTCCCTACCATTCTCCAGTACTCTCTTGTCTTAGTATGATCTGGGATGAAGGGGGTTAACCGGAAAATATGGGGCTATTTGCAATCCCAGCACTGAGATACCTTCTTGACTCAAGGAAGGGAGAGGGAGAAAGGCAATGACCAGAATTTTAAGGAGGTGTTTCAAAACTCCTTAATGATCAATTTCAAAAGCTCCAGAATGCGCTAAGAGGTTTTGAGTTGTTCTAACTTTTCACCGTAGTCTTGGCTGCTCAGAGCCAGTACTACAAGGAGAAGAATCTTAAGAATGTTGTTTTCCTTTTTTTTTCATCTTCACAACTTTTCTTGATTCTCTAGATCATATTGAGGCCACACACAATCATTTTCTTGGTCCTCTGGATCATACTGAGGCCAGGCACAAAGCTTTCCTTTTTATGGTCTTGGAAACCAAGCTTTTTCCAGTTCTAACACAGAGGAAAATCTTGGGGAAGTCCTTCTGAATCTGCCTGCCAAGGCTAGGGATCTGGTGGCTATGAGGCCAAAAGAGGAGGACTGGCGCCAGCATGGGTACTTGGAGTGTGCTAAGCTTTTGGAAAACAAAAAAGCACCTGCAGTTTTCCCAATTATCTAGTGTCATAGAGAATTGAGATAATTGAAAGTATTGGACATATGTTTCCAGTTAAGGAGTCTGTCCTCTATGGAGTAGAAGGTGAATCTGGGTCTGTGGCCTGTAACTGAACTCTTGGACTGAGAGCCTGAGAGCTTCTGGTTGAAAAGTATCTCTAAGCCTTTCCATGTGTGTGGAGAGTGACTCCAACAGAACACTGAGAAAGGGATAGAGAGAAGACTTATGTATCTTACAGTCTTGCCTGGAGGAGGGCTTGAAAGGGTTAGGGAATTCCCCTGTACAGGCCAGCAAATATGCTGCAGTTTGGGTTGCTGGGAACCCTGAAATGCAATGGTATACGGTGAGTCTGCCTCAAAAGAATATGACTACTCAAGCCTTCTTTCAGTCCAGGTAGCAAAGTTTATTGTATTGCCAATAGGAACAGGAGAGATTCTAAGAATCTGTGCTATTTAATGGATGTAAAATTGTTACTTTTATACAGAGGAAAGATCAGTGAGAAGACCTGAATGAGATTAAGGGGTGTTAAGTAACCTAATTAAGTGATAAAGGTGAGCTGGGGTGGGTCAGACTCCTTGAGTGGAGGCATCAGTGACCTTGGCTATTGAAATGTATGGGGAAATTCAGGGACTGGTTTGCTTTCAAAGACATGATCTTTTCCTTTTAAAGATTCCAGTCCCATGACCCCATCAATTTCATTTGTTTGCTGAAATATACCTGAGAAGTAGATATTATCATACCCATTTTACAGGGGGGAACACTGAGGTTAGTGAGTAGCTCCTGATGACTTCTAGTCATTTAAATGATTTAAGCTTCATCTACCTGCAAGACCAACACTCTCTTCTTTATATTACATCTCTTTTCCCAATGAGCTCACTCTCACTCTCTTCACTCTTGCAGCTGAATTTCTGTAAATTTTTATTTTAACTTAGTCTCTATCTACCCTTAAATCTGATATCTCTTCTAGCCACCACTCCGTTATTACACTTCTTTCCTTTTACCCAACCATTTCTCAAAAGAGTAGTCTGTACTCCGCTCCTATTTTTTTCATCACACACTGCTTAATTCCTTCTGGTCCTACTTATCATTGTACAGATTGAATCTTCCATCCCCTTAGACCACTAATAAACTCTTAAGTAGATCCTAACAGCTTTTCTTCCTCAGATCCGTTTGTGATACTGTTGAATCCATACAACTCTCATTCATAAAAACGTTAGCAATTTACTATCTAATCTCTAATTCTCTTTTTTGCTAGTTTCTCATCCTTCCAGTCTTTTACAAAAATAGGGACATTTCAAAAAATTCTATTCACTCTCTCTCCTAGTGTCTCTCTTTCTATGGCTCTGGGTTCCTCTGCTTACTTCTGTCTCTCTTTGTCTGTCTCTTTGACCTTTCCTTCTCCCCCTTTCTGCCTGATCATTTGCTCATGTTGAACATGATGGATATCCAAAAACATGAAATCAGCATGAAACACATAAACAGTATATGGATGTCTAGATGTGTTCTTATTAGCTACTTAACAATTTTCACCAAAGTAATTATCATAAAATAGCCCCTATAGGGTGAAACTTAATTTTGATTTAATTTCATTCATTATTTCTTCAAAATATTAATGAATTTACTTTTAATGCTTTGTTTTATCCATTTCTACAATGTTTCCAGGCTTGATGCAATATAGCATATAAAGGATTTTGAACCACGCAAAAAAAAAAAAAACTCACAAAAAAGCTATAATCTCTGTTATTCCCTTGAAATTCTACAAATTGATGAATTTAAATATTACCGGGCTGGACATAGCACTTTCTCTGATAACCTTAACCTTCTAGGAAAGGGAGAACCTCTGGGATTTCAATGGTAGATTAGCTGCCGCATTAAATCAATTGCCTATTTGCTTGGATTGCTGACCAGGCTAAGAATTAAGGCTATTCTAATTAGCCTTCTACAGCTGCTAGTTGTAGTGACCTTCATTGGCTCCAAATTAGAAAAAAAATATTTTTTTAACTTCAAAATGTTCACCATGCAGTTAATATCTAACTTCGATATACAATGGAGAATATAAAACATTCTTTATTAAGTTAATATGAGACCATCAAAGTAATTACACTTAAACATGTTATGCAATATATATGTATGTATACACACACACATACACACACACATATACATAGATATATACACATCTATATATGTATTTGGGGCAGTTAGGTGGTGCAGTGGATAAAGCAGCAGTGAAGGAGTCAGGAGGACCTGAGTTCATATCTCACCTCAGACCCTTGACATTCACTAGCTGTGTGACCTTGGGCAAGTCTCTTGGGCAAGACCCCAATTGCCTCATCCTGGGTCATCTCCAGTCATCCTGATGAATATCTGGTCACTGGATTCAGATGGCTCTGGAGGAGAAGTGAGGTTGGTGAACTACATAGCCCTCATTCATTCAAAACAAAGTCATATGCAAGTCATGTCATTATTTCTCTGAAGTTATGGTCTTCTTCAGCAATGAAGGATGAACACACACATATATGTATATATATTTTAATATATATTTAATTTTCAATTTATGAAATAAAACAAGCATTTCCATTATATTGTATAATAAAAATATATTGACAAAAGAAGTTACTTACCCAGGTCCAAACGACAAATATATATTGGAGGCCCAACTTGAGTGAGGTCCTGACCCCTACTGTATGCTTCCTTTCAAGTTGTATAATATATACCTTAAAACTTTTACAAGGAGAGATGAGCATTTCTTAATGAACTTTTTAATTCTTATCAACTAACTAGGTTTTTCAAGACAACTCTTTTCTGTGTGACATCCCTGGACTCACTGAAAATACTGACTAAAACTGACTAAATAATGACAATACCAGTCATATACCAGATGACCTTGATGTTGTGGCCACCCATTTTGTTATTTCTAGGTCAAGAAACATCCTAAATTAAGATATGATGGTATAAAATTTCCACCACACCCATTATAATAAATAAATAAATTGTCTTTAATTTTTTCTGGATAAATTGGAGTTTTTAAAAAAATTTTCCCACATTTTGTAGTGATCTCACTAAAGTCTGGGATGAATACTCAGTGACATAATATATTTCATAGGTAGTTTGGGTCTAAATCCAATAATACAGGTACGAGTGCCACAACCAACCAGCTGCCATCAATAATCTTAAGAATTGTTCTGGGCACCTGTGTCCCAAAAGTCTTTATATTGCCCACTCCTTCCCCACCTCTTGTCACAAATACATTTTTGGTTTTTCCAAGACAAAAAGTGAATTGAAGTAGGCTTGGTGTAGTTTGGTAAGTTTTGACTCCATGTGTATGTATACCAGGTGGAATGGATAGTTGAAGATCAAAATAATATTTTTTTAAAAAGAGAGTTTTGTGCGTATTGTTAAAAGATTCACTAAAGTAAATTGCAGAGGAGGGAGTGGCAAATAAGAGAAAAAGACTAAAGAAATTTACATCTTTTATTAAAATGATATTGAAATCATTAACACTAATAATCTAAATGATTCACATATATAAACCTCTCTTTTGACAACAACTCCTATGAAATCAAGTGTGCCAATTGTACCATGGAGACTTTATCTTCTTTTGATTTTTATATATAGATCCAGTACATAGGGGTGGGGAAACTGCGACCAGAAGGTCATATGTGATCCTCTAGATCCTCAAGCGCTGAATCCAAACTTCTCAGAACAAATCTCCATAATAATAGAATTTTTTAAGTAAAACATGGACCCAATGATCTGGAATGCCACATGTGACATCAAGACCTCAAGTTCCCCACTCCTGACTAGGTCCTAAAAGAAGATTTATATTGATGTTTCAAAATATGGAAGTGATGAGGCAAGTGGAGGGAAGTATGAGGTGGAAGAAGTGGAAGCAAATTGCATAAAAGTTGAATGGGCTGTCCTGAGAGGCAGAGTTCCCTCCATAGAAATTCTTCCAACAGAATTTAGCTGACAGCTTGAAAGGGAGTGTTGTAGAGAGGTTCTCTGGCAGACAAAGGTTGGACTGGATAAAATCACAGTCCTATTGAAGTATAAAGTTCCACAAAACTGCATTGCATGATTTGTCTACAGGCTTTTTCCTACATTTCCCAGGCTTATTTACTCATGCATCACGTAGCAGCTCATATTCTTTTGAAGACTGCCCTACTCGCTGACAGAAGGAGAAAGTTAACAATATATAAAAAGAAAATGGAGTGAGAAGCAAATAGATCAACCATTACTCACCCTGGAAATTTGTAACTCAGTAGTCAATGTCTAGAAATATCACTTGGTCTCTGAAAAGATAAAAAGAATGAGTTACAACTTTGTTCATGCATAAGGGCATATCACAGGCTGAGAGGAGGAAATTTGGAGGACTATGGAGAGGTGACCACAGACAATACAGGGAGAATTAAATGGGCAGCCAGGTGGCTTGGACAGCTATTGACTAGGTTGGTTAGCCCAGGACATTATTCTTTCTAACTTTCTATGTGTGATTCTTAATAGTAGAGTTTTAATTTAATTTTTATTTTTTTCTCAATTACATGTAAGCAAAATTTTTAACATCAATTTTTAAAAATATTTTGATTTATAAATTCTCTCCCTCCTTATATTACCCTCTTTTATAAATTTAAATTTATTTATTCAACTTTTCAATATTAATTTCCACAAAATTTTGGGTTCCAAATTTTTTCCCCATTTCCCATTTCTCCCTTCCCCCCACCCCAAAAGGCTGAGCATTCTAATTACCCTTATCACCAATCTGCCCTCCCTTCTAACATCCCTCCCTTCCCTTATCCCCATCTTCTCTTTTGTCCTGTAGGGCAAGATAACTTTCTATACCTCATTACCTGTGTTTCTCATTTCCTACTTATATGCAAGAACAATAATCAATAGTTGTTCCTAAAATTTTGAGTTCCAACTTCTCTTCCTCCCTTCCTCCTCACCTATCCCCTTTGGGAAGAAAAACAATTCAATATAGACCTTATCTGTGTAGTTTTACAAATGACTTCCATAATAGTCGTGTTGTGTGAGACTAACTATATTTCCCCCATGCTATCCTGCCTCCCATTGTTTCTGCTCTTTCTTTTGACCCTGTCCCTCCCCAAGAGTGTTGGCTTCTAATTGCTCCCTCCTCCCATTGCCCTCCCTTCCATCATCACCCCCACCCTGCTTATCCCCTTCTCCCCACTTTCCTGTATTGTAAGATAGATTTTCATACCAAAATGAGTGTTCATTTTATTTCTTCCATTAGTCAAATGTGACAAGAGTTAAGCTTCATGTTTTTTCTCACCTCCCCGCTTTTTTCCCTTCACTGAAAAGTCTTTTACTTTCGTCTTTTATGAGAGACAATTTGCCCCATTCCATCTCTCCCTTTCTTCTTCCAATATATATCTCTCACCCATTAATTTAATTTTTTTAAGATATGATCCCATCCTATTCAATTCACCCTGTCCTCTGTGTGTGTGTATATGTGTGTGTAATCCCACCAACTACCCAGATACTGAAAAAAGTTTCAAGAGTTACAAATATTATCTTTCCATGTAGGAATGTAAACAGTTCAACTTTAGTAAGTCCCTTATGATTTCTCTTTATTGTTTACCTTTCCATGCTTCTCTTGATTCTTGTGTTTGAAAGTCAAATTTTCTTTTCAGCTCTGGTCTTTTCATCAAGAATGCTTGAAAGTCCTCTATTTCATTGAAAAACTGTTTTCCCTTGAAGTATTACACTCAGTTTTGCTGGATAGGTGATTCTTGGTTTTAGTCCTAGTTCCTTTGACTCCTAGAATATCCTATTCCATGTCCTTCAATCCTTTAATGTAGAAATTTCTAGATCTTATTGATTGTATTTCCTTATTGTATTTTCACAATACCTGAGTTGTTTCTTTCCAGCTGCTTGAAATATTTTCTCCTTGACCTGGGAACTCTGGAATTTGGCCACAATGTTCCTAAGAGTTTCTTGTTTTT
>CM053769.1:631112890-631127889 GCA_028658325.1 Potorous gilbertii
CATCACCGGCGGCTGAATTTCAGAAATGCTGGATGGGCAGGGCCACCATTAAGTGTCAGATAAATACCAGCTCCCCCAGAGCCTCCATACAGGGCCTGCTCAGTGACCCCAGGGGTGTTACGCTCCAACAATGGTTGCAGGCTGCTGTGGGAACTACTGCTGCCTGCCCGATGTGGCCTCCACAGCTGCTGCCTAAGGCCAGAACTATGAAAAGGTCCTTCTCCCTTCCTGGCCAGCTAGAAAAACCCTGTCAGTGACCTCTAGCACCTGTGGGTTGAGGGATCTGTGAATCTGTTGCTGCGACTGGGGATTCCACAACTGGAAATTCCACTTCTGAGGTGTCCTCCTCCCAGAGCCATGCCGTGATGCTCAGCCAAGTCTGGGCTGGGCTCTACTCTGTGTCCAGTGCAACAGACATTTCCTGTGGGCCTTTCAGGTCACCCTAGGCTGGAAATCTCCTCCACTTTGTAGTTCTCCTCTTCTGCTGCTCCAGGATTTGTTGAGAGTCCTTCTCTACAGGTATTTTATGGACTGTGTGGGGATAGCCTGCATGTTTGTCTTTCTACTCTTCCATCTTGGCTCCCCATTACCCTCTTTTAAAAGACAAAGCATATCCAGAGTAGCCATGTTTCAAATGGAAAAAAAAAGACCAAAAAGAAGAATAATATATTTTTTCTTCTGTTAAAAATGAAATAATTTATTTTTAGTTTTCAGCATTCACTATTATAAGATTTTCCTCCTGCCTTCTCTCTCCTACACCTAAGAGGTCCTGAAATCTGATATAATGATGTACATCTGATATAAATGTACAATTATACTGCATACATTTCTACATTAGTTATATTGTGAAAAAAAGAATCAGAACAGAAGAAAAAAAACAGGAGAAAGACAGGAGACAATCGTATGCTTTCATCTGCATTCAGACTCCATAGTATTTTCTCTGGATCTGCATAGAATTTTCCATCATGAATCTTTTGGAACTGTCTTAGATTATTACTTTGCTGAGAAAAGCTAAGTCTATCAAAATGAGTCTTTATACAATATAACTGTTACCATGTACAACATTTTCCTTGTTCAACTGACTTCACTTACCATCAGTTCATGTAAGTGTTTCCAGGTTTTTCTGAAATCTGCCTGCTTATCATTTCTTTTTTATTTCCTCAAAATTTAGTAATTTATTTTGTTTCTGTTTTCAAAATCACTTCCATAAGTTCTATATTTTTCCCTGTTTTTCCCACCTCCCTCCCCAAGATGGCATTCAATCTTACATGGGTTATACACATTTTCACATTAGTCAGGTTGCATAGAAATATTAGAAGGATTGGGAGAAACTGTAAGAAAAACAATAAAACAAAGCATAACAAGGTAATATGGTCTGCTTCATTTTGTGTTCCAGCTCCATAGTTCTTTCTCTGGATGTGGATGACATTTTGCATCATGAGTGGAAATGTTTTACATCCTTGCATTACTGTGAAGGGCTAAGCCTAACTAAAACAGTCTTCACACAATGTAGTTCTTGCTGTATATTATGTCCTTCTGATTCTGCTCACTTCATTCACCATGAGTTCATATAAGTCTTTCCAGGTTTTGCTGAAAGCGTCCTGTTCATCATTTCTTATAGCACAATCATATTCAATTACATTCACATACCACCAATTGCTTAGCTATTCCTCAGTTGATGAACATCCCCCAGTTTACAGTTCTTTGCCACCACAAAAAAATTGCTAAAAATATTTATAATTTTCTTTTTGTGTATCTGAGCCATTTCCAATTTTTATGATCTCTTTGGGATACAGAGCTAGTATTGACATTGCTGGATCAAAGAATATGCAAATTTTAATAGCCTATTGAGAGTAATTCCAAATTGTTCTCCAGTTCACAACTCTGTCAACCATGCATTAGTGTTCCACTTTTCTCACATTTTCTCCAGCATTATAATTTTCCTGCTTTGTCATATTAAAAACAATAATTTAAAAAAGTTTTTGAAAAGTATGCTTCTATCTGTATTCAGATTCTATCAGTTCTTTTTCTTGAGATGGATGGCGTTTTTCATTACAAGTCCTTTAGAATTGTCTTAGAGCATTACATTTCAGAGTATAGATAAGTCATTCATAGATGATCTTGGTACCATATAGTTGTTACTATGTACAGTTTTTTCCTGATTCTGTTCACTTCATTTTGCATTAGTTCGCATAAGTCCTTCCAGGTTTTTCTGAAAGCACCCTGCTCATTATTTCTTATAGTACAATATTATTCCATCACAACCATATAACACAAATTGTTCAGCCATTTCCCAATTGATGGACATCCCCTTGATTTCCAATTATTAGCCACCACAAAACGGGTTGCTGTAGATATTTTTGTTTATATGGATAATTTTCCTTTTTCTTTGATATCTTTGTGGTGCAAAGCAAGCAGTGGAATTGCTGGGTCAGATATTTTAAAGCTCTGCAGTTTTATAGTTCTGTGGCCCTACTTCCAAATTGCTCTCTAGAATTGTTGAATCAGTTCACAACTCTACCCACAAGGCATTAGTATCCCTATTATTCCACATCTGCTCCAACATTTGTCACTTTCTTTTTCTGTCTTATTAGCAAATTGATCTGTGTGAGGTGGTTCTTCACAGTTGTTTTAATTTGCATTTCTTTAATAAATAGTGATTTGGAGGATTTTTTCTTATGACTATAGATAGTTTTCATTTCTTCTTCTGAAAACTAGCTGTTTGTGTCTCTTGACCATTTATCATTTAGGAAGTAGATGTTATTTCTTATAAATTTGACTCAATTCTCTGCATATTTGAGAAATATAGTCTCTTTCTGAAACAGTTTTCTGAAAAAGAAGTAGATATTATTTGTTTATAAATTTGACTCAGTTCTCTACATATTTGAGGAATAAAACCTCCTTCTGAGAACATTGCTGTAAAATACTTTGATACTATTTCATCATCCATGGTATCTCTACAGAGTTTGCATGATTTTCTCTATTAATTAGGTCTATTTTTTTTCCTTTTGCTTTCTCTGAGATCATAATTTCTACCTCTACTTTTTTTTTTAAACTTTAGATGAAGTATAATAGATTTTGATTCAGACATATGTAACTTCATTCATGTCTTTCCGTTTCAGGTTTGTCTCTTATAAAAAATATGTCTTTGAATTCTGGTTTCTAATTGTATTCTTTTATCTGCTTCTGTTTTATGGGTGAAATTATAACATTCACATTCACAGTTATGATTATTAAGGGCATATATCATTCCATCCTGTTTTCTACTATTTATCTTTATCTCCCTTTTTGTCCTGTTCAAAAATCTATTTGATTTCTGATCATTACCTCCCTTAATTTGCAATCCCTTTTGTCCTCACTTCTTTCTCTTTTTACCTTCCCCTCATATTTACTTGTCAGGTTGCACAAATTTCTATATTCAATGTTATGTATGTATATATTCTTCACTCAAGTAATTTTCATAAGAGTTAGTTTCAAGCATTGGCCATCACTTTTATTTTCCCCTCCGTTGTAAAGACTCTTCTTTATATGTCTCTTTTTCATGAGACAATTTTTCCTATTTCCCTTTGTCTTTCCATTTCTCCCAGTGCATACCCCTTTCTCAGCCCTTTATTATTTTGGAGATCACTCCAACATAATCAATGTACTCTTGTATCTAGTGTCTAAGTAGAATCCTTCTAACCTCCTTAACAATGATAAAGTTTTTAGGAGTTACACATATCATCTTCCCATATAAGAAAATAAACAATTTAAGGTTATTGAATCTATTATGATTTATATTTCATCTTTATGGTTTTATGCTTCTCTTGAGTCTTGTATTTGTAAGTCAAATTTTCATTTCAATTATTGTCTTTTAATCAGTTTTCTTGAAAGTCCTTTTTATTGAAGGTCTATTTATTCCCTTGAAGGATTGGTAGGTTGTTTGTTGCTAGGTTAGCTCCTTTGCCTTCCAGAATATTATATTCCAAGCTCTTTGCTCCTTAAATAAAGAAGCTGCTAAATCTTATGTGGTCCTTACTGTGATTCCGTTGTTTCTTTCTGGATATTTGATATATTTTTTCTTTCCTTGAGTTAAGAGTTCTACAATTCAACTACAATGTATCTGGGAATTTTTATTTGAGAATATTTTTTTCCGTAGTTGCTCAGTAAATTATTTTAATATTACTTTTACTCGTTGGGTCGATGATATAAGGACTATTTTCCTAATAATTTCTTGAAATATGATACCTCAGCTCTTTTAACATCATAACTGTTATGCGGTCCAGTAATTCTTACATTATCTCTCCTTAATCTGTTTTCCAGGTCAGATATTTTTAATGAAATATTTTGCATTGTCTTTTTTTCATTTTCTTGAGTTTGTTTTATTGTTTCTTGATGTCACATGGGGTTATTACTTTCCAAAAGTGCAATTCTGGTTGTTAAAGTGAGTTTTTGTACCTATTTTTTCTTTGGGTCATTTTTACTCTTTAAGGAGTTCTTTTCTTTAGTGACATTTTTGTGCCTCTTTTAACATTAGGCCAATCATGTTCTAAAGGTATTATTTCTCCAATTTTTATGCCTATTTTACAAAGCTGTTAATTTTCTTTTTGCAGTTTTCTTGCTTTACTGTTATTTCTTTTCACAATTTTTCCTCTAGTACTCAACTCTTTAAATATTTAGGTATTCTTTTTTGGACTTGGGTTCAATTAGTTTTTTTTCTTTCTCTTTGAGGTTTTAGTTATAGGTATTTCACTTTGTTTTCTTCTTTTGACATTGTGTCTTGATTTTTCTTCCTCTGTCGTAGCTTTTTATGGTTCAATTCTTTGTTGTTGTTATTGTTTATTTATTTCTCCAGCTACCTCTTAACTTTGGACTTCATGTTAAATTTGGGCTCTGCTCACCTTGGGGTAGAAAAGCACTGTCCCAAGTTTTAGACTTTTTTCATCCTGCTGTTTTTAGAGTTATTTCTAGGGGATCTTCAAGTTTTCATTACTTCCAAAGTAGTAGTCAATGCTCTGATCTTTACATAAGGAAGCCCTCTACTCCTGAGTCCTCAAGTACTAGTCTTTCTTTCTGCCTTGGAACTGAAATTAGCGCCTCTGATCCCATGTGACCAACCACAAGCGCTTGCCCAAATCTCCATCTGCACAATGCAGTTCTCACAGTGCCCGGTCCTGTACCCAGTGCCAGAAAATGTCTCTTCCTGATGAATTGTCCAGTCCGTTCTCATCTCTTAGCTGAGAAACTGTTGTTACTGAGCCTGTAGCAGCTACCTCCAAGGCCCATGGCTGGTTCTTCAGCACAATAGCCACTGGCTGGCCCCAGCCCTGGTATCAAAGACCTCTCTTGATAACCTACTAAGTTGCCTTAGGCTGAAAAATATCTCACCTGATCTTTTTTGGCACTGCCACTCCAGAATTCAATTTAAGAAATAATTTTAAAGTTGCATGGGAGAGAATGCTGGAAGAGTTCTGGGTTGCTGCCACTATTCTGATTTCCTCATTCTCCCTCCCCCATTTTCCCCCTGTTAAATCTATCTACAAGGATTAAATGTAGCATACTGGACAATATATTTTGTTAGATATTTTTTTGTAGTAGATAAAGATGTGGTGGATAGGCTGCGATCAGTTTCTACTATTGACACACATTTATTACTTTTGGCCAACCAATTAATTCATTAGTATTTCCAGGGCAATAAGTACAGAAAGATGGAAGGAAGAAAGGAAGGAAAATTAGAAAGAGGGAAGGAAGAACCAAGGAAAAAATGAAAGAAAAAATAGGGAAGGAAATAAGGAAGGAGGGAAGCAACAAAGGAATACAGAAAGAAGGGAAAAAACGTGTTTATTAAGCTCCTACTACTATCTACTTGACATTGTTCCAAAAGCTTCAAAAATGTTACATTATTTGTTTCTTATCACAAACCTGACTTGCAGGTGCTATTAGCAATCCCATTTTAGAGTTGAGAAGGCTGAGGCAGACAATGGTTTAATGATTTGCCCAATGAAAGCCACACAGAGAGTAATAATCTGAGGCTTGATTTCACTTTAGATCTTCTTTACTTCAGATCCCGAGCTCTATCTCCTGGGCTAAAGGCAAATACATGTTTGTTGACTGTCACCTGAGTTCTTTCATTCATTCTAGTTGCTCCACAGTACATAATAAGAACAGTTATAAGTTGGAACAGGAGGTTTCTAGGAGACAAGTCTGATTGTTTTCCAACCTCCAGTTTCATTAACAGTCACCAATTAGCAAGGCTAATTATGTTGATAAAGGAACTTAGAAGTTTTCACCACAGAGATTCTCAAAGAGGGGATGGGAGGGGATGGGAGGAAAGTCAGAATAGACCTACCAGGCAGGAGGAGACACTGTATTTACGTATCCATGGACCTCTAATTCACTTACTGCCCATTATTCAGAATACTGTCTCTTTACCGATCACATTTTGCCCAGTGCTGATTTCAGTAATCCTTAAACAGAAATAAAAAGATTTGGAAGGATAATTTTAAGAATAGAAACATGATCTTGTTGTAGTTCACGTGTGCTAAGCTGTCCTCTCGTAGATCAATGGAATGGAAACACATACACATTTAGAAAGGGAAGAAAGTGAAATTATAAAGACTTTCTTTCACTTTAGAAATCTATTTCAATGCAAAGTTTAGCTGAATTTCCTGGAATTACTCAAAAGAGGAAGATGTTTGGTCAATCTAGTCCAAGTCAATAAGACTAGGTGGTTGAGCGGGCAAAGTGCTGTAATATCTCTCCCTCTCTCTTTCTCTCTTTCTCTCTTACTCTCACTCACTCTCACATACACACACACACACACACATTTCTTTTTACTTAAAATATATATATATATGACACTATCCCACCAATATTTTCCAAGAGATTTTTGGAAATTTGGAGTAGCTCTAATCTCAGCAGTGTATGCTCAATTCTTTGGTGGTTCTCATGCCATGAGCAGAACACTATCTGTTGAGCTATTATATTAGATTAGATACATAGATGGGATTTCATTTCAAGAAATTGAAGATTTCCCCCTCAACTATGGGGTATGACATTCATTGCTACAGGTAACCTTTTAGATAAATCATAATCAGGGCTACATGGTTAACCTCTGTGAGAATGATGCATGACCATCCTGGCCTCTGTTTATCTTGAAGCATGGAAGTCCACTGGGACCAATTTTATTAACTGTCATTGACACTGAGCATTTTTTATTTACCTGGCTAAAGTTTGATTTCAGTCAAGCTTCGTTTACCAGTATGCCACCATGGAAACCTTGGTTATTTCTAGAGGACATGCCTTTATACCATCTGAAGAGAATGTAATTATCTGCCCTCATTTTGCATAAAACATAAGAAAAAAAATCTCTGTCATGTATGATAAATGTTAGCATCCTCTTCAGATTCAATGAAATATCCAGGATATTTTTGTTCTTGATAGAACTTCTTTGAGACATATTCACTTGATAGACACAGATATTTCATCCCTTGTGAAAAAAAAGATCAAAGCCATCACAAACCCATTTCACGTATCTGTATTGGGTTCATAACATAACTCAAGATAGGCATGACATCATAGAAAGTCCTGTTTAAACAGCATAGTGCATTTTGCTCCCCAAACAACATAAAAATGAATAAAAATGAGATTTTTTTTTGAAAAAAGAATGAAAGTCAAATTAAAAATTGATATCAATGTACCTAAGGAAATATAGATTTACTGAGACAGAAGGAACTTGAAAGGAAAGTCTAGTTTTTGCTCCTTGCAAACAATATTGAAGAGATGAATTAATTCCACTAGGCAAACTGGGCTAGTTCCTATCATCTGACTTGACCAGTAGGCAGAATGCTCAATGACAAGAAGATAGTTATATTCTGTTTTTGAAATAGTATAGTTCGATCTCCTTTAGTTATTTTCTTCCAGTTCATCTACATGTAAGACGGGGGGACTGCATCTAACTGAACTCAGTTAGTTATCTGTTCTATTTTTAAAATCCTACTCAGAGCAAAAATAATTTCACTGATTAACCCCATGGTTTATGGCATATCTTTCCAAATTGCAGTACTGGAAAAGAAAAATTTTACTTGAGATATAACTCGATTAACAGATATGCCTCAATCCAGTATTACCAGGTTGAGGATGCAGTATTTCACATTTGAGAAATGTCCAAGTAACAGAAACCTCAATAGGAAGCACTTTTTTTTACATTAGATGTACACATGCTTGTTTTTTTTCCTAAATTATGAATTACATGAATGATTTTTGTTTTGTTTATTAAATAAATCTGTTAAAATTATTCATATAGAGACCTTCAGAAAACTCCCTTTACCAAATCAGATCAGTATCTGATGTGCATTAAATGGTCTGAGAGGTGTGGCAGAGGGCATTGAGAGATTAAGTGATTTAATCTGGGTCAGACAGCCAGTTGTTTGCTTTACTTGGTTTCTTTCTTATATTTTTTGAAAAGAAGTATTTTATTCAAATGATCTTTGCCTTTATTGCTAAGGATATTCCCTTCATCAGTGCAGATTATAACCTGTATAATTTAGTGATTTGTGGTGGCAAAGTGACAACAAAACACACACACACACACACACACACACACACACAGAAAAATCACCTGGTCATTCTTCTGGTGATGATAAAATTCTTCTGATAAATTTGGGTGTTTTCTATATGTCAGTCCAATGCTGAGCCTGTTCCTCAAGGTTATTGGGGTTATCAGGATTGCCTAGGTCTTATGCCCTGCTGGAACAATCCTTTAAAATTCAAGGTCATCTCATTAACAATATGTGACATAGGAGTAAAGTGAGAGGATTATACTAGAGGCAATTTTACTTGGTCTTTCAAGGCTCAAAGATCATTGTAAAGACACACACCAATGCCTTAACATAATAGCTTATTTGGGTTTCCCCTTCTTATGACCTCCTCTTACTTCTATAGTGAGTGGACTGGCTTGACTTTTGAAGTCCTCCTCCTAATTGCTTGTTTCTCATCAGTACTAATTTGAAAAAAAAAATCAGATGACCAAAACAATTACAGCTCTGTGTAAATTGAGTCCATGAGCCTGAATGATGACCTGGTGTCTCCTTTAAGGCTTTGGAAGGGGGAAGCCTAAGAGTCATGCTTTTATGATAGCTTTAAGCTCCTCAGGTGTTTTAAAACTCTCTTGCTTTAAATTCAGTTGTGTACCACATATTCTTTGAAACTGACATTCTGAATATGTGGGTGTACTATGTGATTTCACTCAGCCTCAAAAAAGAAGCAACACACAATGGGAAAGAAATTTGTTTCAGTAAAGAAAGCAGTATAAGATCCAAGTTTATATAGGGTAGCATATATAGATTACTTTGCTAACTTTCAAGTATATATAAATGCTCTTACTAATACTACCATAGTTACTATTACTGCTACTTCTAATTATAACAGAAGAAAGAGAGGCAGCCTAACGTGAGGGGGGAAAAAGCATAGAAACTGTTTTTGTAATAATGGTGTTTAAGTCCTGATCCTGACACTAATTAGCTAGGTGATCCTAAGTCACAACCTTTTGAAACTGATGTTCATCTGTAAATTACAGAGTCAAACAAGCACCTTTCAAAATGGTTGAATGTAACATTTTTCTCATCTGTATCACAGGACTGTTTAAGTTTAAGTGAAATAATACATGTGAAAGTGTTTTGTCTACATAAAACATTACACATAATCCAAAGCTATTATTGCCATCTCAGCCCTTTTAATTCCTCATTTATTTTTTTTTATTTTGATATCTAGCAGAATGATTTAGGCATTGACTCTTCCATTCCTTCTACATTGCAAGTTCTTTGAAAGAAAGATACTATTTTATTTATTTTTTATCAATACACTACACAGATAGGGGTTAGCTAGACATTTGATGAATAATTACATGTGTACTAAGATGGCATTATCATGCAGTGCAAGGAGCCCTGAATTTGGAGTAAAAGGAATTGGGTTTAAATACCAGATTTGTTCCTTACTACCTATATCACCTTCTCTTAGACTCTTTACCTTTCTGGTCATCACTTTCTTCATGTTAAAAAGGCAATGGGACTAGATGACCTGTCTTTGAATCTATAATTCAATGATTTGAAACTTTCTGTGCAAAATTCCTCATAAATAGCATTCGATAATAAGTTTTCATTATACTTATTTGGATGGTTGTCATTGAAATACTGGATATTAGATTCTAGATTAGATAAAGGTAGTAAATAATTTGATGTAACTTTCCAGCTAAGATTTTAGAGTGTTTCCTAGAAGATGATAATCCTGCTGAGTCAGGCTATTCAGGACAACCAGTCTCAAACCAGTTTTATTAAAGGATCCATCATGACTCAGGTGCATTACCAGAATTTGGTGTAGACTAAGGTTTCCAAAAGTAGATACTTTTGTTGTTAGTGCAAGTCATAAAACAGTGAAGAACATGTGTAATGTTAGTATTTTAGAGTTAGCTCTCAGAGTCATGTTAATGAGCTCCATTCAACAGCCTGTCATGCCATACCACATTATGGAATAGTGGAATATACATTAGGTTTATAGTCAGAAGATCTAGGTTTTACTTTTTTTTTTTGGTCTTCTGAATTTTTATTGTCTTTTTTCCTAGGTTTATTGTTATTGGATTTTTTTGGTTGTTTTTTTCTATATAATATATTTAATTTCAGTTTTCAACATTCACTTCCACAAGATTTTGAATTTCCAATTTTCTCCCCATCTCTCCCTTCTCCCACCCCAGGATAGTGGGCTTCCCCAACCACCCCTTTCTAAAATCTTTCCTCCTTTCTGTCACACCCCCTTTCCCATCCTCTTCCCGTCTTTTAGGGCAAGATAGATTTGCCTGTGCCAACTTATTTCCCAGTTGCATGCAAAAACAATTTTTAACATTCATTATTAAAGTTTTGAATTCTACATTCTTTCCCTTCCTGTCTCCCCACTTACCCTCATTGAGAAAGCAAGAGATTCAATATAGGTTATACATGTGCAACCACGCAAAACACTTCTGTAAGAATTGCAAAAGACTAACCACATTTCCCTCTATCCTGTCCTGTTCTCCATTTATTCCATCTCTCCCTTGACCTATCCTCCCCCAGTATTGTTTGCTTCTGATTGCTCCTTTCCCCAATCTGCCATCACTTCTATTATCCTCCCTTTCCTATCCCCCTTTACCCTGACTTCTGTATCACCAATGCAATACTCACAGCACTGGTGATGGCTATGAATATGCCCTCAACTGCAAAGTATAAGAGACTCACCATATAGAAGACAAAAGAAAAACAATTATTCAGACACCAGAAAGCTGAATCAATTATAGAAACCAAGAAGTCAATACACATTATCACTGCAGGGAACAAAGTCATTCCCAAGTCTCCCGCATGCTGGTACCTTCCCACAAAAACTCACTAACCTAGCTGTCTGCTTGACTCTGTCCTCTCTTTCTTAGCCTTAACTGCTCTCACTCACTTCCTCCCTTTTCTGTTCCACCCATTCAGCAAGTTCCTTTCACCACATATGACCTAGGTGTTTATTTAATTCAAGCAAGTCACATGGGCTTATCAATGAATGGGAAAGACCTTCCTATTATACATTAGCATTAGCATCTTCCTGTAGAGTAAGATAGATTTCCAAACCCAATTGAATGTGTGTTATTCCCTCCTTAAACCAAATTCAATGAGAGTAAGGCTCACTTATTCTCTCTCACATTCCCTCTCTTCCTCTCCTTTGTCAAAGGTTGTTCTTGCCTCTTTTATGTGAGATACTTTACTACACACTACCTTTCTTTCTCTCTCTTAGTACATTCCTCTCAAGAATTTTAATTTTTTTAGGTATTCTCTCTTCATATTCATCTCACCTTGTGCCCTCTGTTTCTGTCTCTTCATATACATATATATATATATATATGTGTGTGTGTGTGTGTGTACATATATACATATACAACACATAAATACATATATGTACATATACTTATATGCACACATTTATAACACACATATATACACATGAACATATACACATATATACATACATTCCCTCTACCATAATACTGAAAAAAAGGTCTCATGAGTTAAAAATGTCATCTTTTCACATAGGAATATAAATACTTCAACTTTAATGAGACCCTTATGGCTTCTATTTCTGGTTTACCTTCTCATGTTTCTCTTGATTCTTATACTTCAAAGTCAAATTTTCTATTCAATTTTGGTCTTTTCAACAAGAATGCTTGGAAGTTCTCTATTTCATTGAAATTCCATTTTCCCCTGAAGTTTTATACTCAATTTTGCCGGTTAGGTGATTTTTTGTTTTAATCCTAGCCCCTTTGACCATTGGAATGTCATATTCCAAGCCCTCTGCTCCCTTAGTGTAGAAACTGATAAATCCTGTGTTATCCTGATTGAGTTTCCAAAATACTTGAATTATTTCTTTTTGGCTGCTTCTGGAATTTTGCTGCAATATCCCTAGGAGTTTTCCTTTTAGCTTCTCTTTCAGGAGGTGATTGGTAGAATTTTTCAATTTCTATTTTACCCCATGGTTCAAGAATGTCAGAGCTGATTCCCCATATAATTTCCTGAAAGATGATATCCAAGCTCTATTTTTGATCATGGTTTTCAGGTAGAACAATAATCTGTAAATTACTTGTCCTGCATCTAATGTCTAGATATTTCACATTGTCTTCTATTTTTTCTTTCATTTGATTTTGTTTTATAATTTCTTGATTTCTCATAAAATCATTAGCTTCCATTTGCTCCATTCTAATTTTGAAGAAATTATTTTCTTTAGTGAGCTTTTGGACCTTCTTTTCCCTTCACCTATTATGCTTTGGAAGGCATTTGTCTCCCTATTGGGTTTTTGGACCTTTTTTGCCATTTGAGTTAGTCTATTTTTACAGGTGTTATTTTCTTCAGCTTTTTTATTGGGGGGGAAGGGGGTCTCCTTTTGCAAGTTGTTGACTCATTTTTCATGATTTTCTTGAATCACTATCATTTATATTCCCAGGTTTTGCTCTACTTCTCTTACTTGATTTTCAAAATCCTTTTTGAGCTCTTCCATGGTCTGAGACCATTTCATGTTTTTCTTGGAGGATTTGGATGTAGTAGCCTTGATCTTGCTGCCTTCCTTTGGTTGTATGCTTTGATCTTCATCATAAGAAAATACTTTTTCATCAAGAAAGTAACCTTCTATAATCTTATTTTTCCCCTTTTTGGTCATTTTCCCAGCCAATTTCTTGACCTCTGAGTTCCTTATTAAGTGGATAGTGCACTGCCCCATGTTTTACAGCTTTGTGCAGCTGATTTCATTGATACCTTCAGGGACCAGTAAATTCTCAGCTCCACCAAAGTGGTATGATCAAAGAAGAGGTATTTAGTCCTCTCGTGGCTTTCACTCTGGTCTGTGAGCAACCACAAGCATTCTTTTCTGTGTTGGATCAGCTAGTAGCATTCTCTCTCCACAGCCAACACTAGCTCTTCCCAGTCAGCTCTCTTCCTGGCCCCAGAACTGCCACCCAGAACTGTCACCCTAATCAGATGCTTGATTCTCCCACCATCAGTAATCCAAGAGCTCCGGAAGTAGCAGGCCACCATAGCAGTGGCTTTCACCACCCTAAGTCTAGGCCTGGGGCTAGGGTGAGACTGTGTTTCTCTCTCACTGAGATGAGATTTCGCACTGACCTTTGAAGTTGTCTTTGGTGTTTGTGGGTTGAGGAGTCTGGAAACTGAGTTGCAATGATTCAGCCTCCTGAGGCCTGTTCCATTCCTGTCTGTTCTGATGCAGCCCACCCTGGCCTGTGCTCTACTCTGCTCCGAGTCTGTTGCAATGGACCCTTCTTGTCAATCTTCCAGATTATCTTGGGTTAGAAATCTGCTTTACTCTCTTACTTTGTGGCTTCTGATGCTCTATAATTTGTTCAGTGTAATTTTTTACAAATATTTTGAGAGGATTTGGTAGAGAGCTCAGGAAGGTTTCTGTTTTTATTCTACTATCTTGGCTGTGCCCCCTAGGTTTTAATTCTAATTCTACCACTCTCCTTTAGCAAGTCATTACATCTATTCCTCCATCCACCCCAACTCCAAGTCCCCACCCTCCCATATATTAAATGAAACTTTTGGAATAGAAGAACTTCAGCCTTATCCCCAAATTCTATTTAAGAGAAAAATCTACTGAAAGAAATACAATAAAATTGCACCATCTATCTTAACATGAATTGATTCATGTGATAAAAATGTAACAATATTACTACTAATAATTAACATGTATTTGTTATTGTATATTTAATTGAAAATTCTACATACGATTTTTAAATTGTCATAATTCAGTCAAGGATGATATGGGACATTTTGGGATCATTTTTTAAATAATCATCAAAAATCAAATAATTTTATCTACATCTTTTTAGTCTCTGTGTTGTACAGCTAAGGTTCAGTGTCATTAGGTAGATAGTTAGGACTTCCTGATTATGTTTATAATCAGAAGCTGTGAGTCAAATCTTATCTCCACATACTGACTTTTGACTATGTACACGTTTGTATCTCCATCTCTCGGTGCCCTATGAAAACCTCTAAAACTTTAAGCTAGAATATGGTTTTAGATCTGTTTTTGTTAGAGGTAATTTACTCACTTGAAGTTCGTTCCCCACTAATATACTTTGAAGAAAACCTTTTAAAGACTTCTTTTGATTCCTTCTGAAAAGACTCTTTCTCTGATTCTATGAATTTTGAAATATGAAAATCAACACCATTTTGAGGAAAATAAAATGACATTGCCTTAAGATTTTTTCAGATTAATGAGTTACCTTTTAACACAGTTACATACTTCACCCTGACACAGAATGAAGTTGACCAGCCTCTTCAGTGTAGCTCCCCAGGTGTGCCCAAGGCTAAGAATTAGCATTGTGATGCTTTCAAGGTTGTAATTCACAGAGCTGGTGATGATTTGTTCAATAATGAATCACTGGTGCTCTGTTTATGTGAGATCCCACTTGTGGCACTAGAAAGAAAAAAATAAGTAAAAAAAAG
>CM053769.1:631128389-631179006 GCA_028658325.1 Potorous gilbertii
CCACCAATATTGGCCAATGTAATGTCAGAGAGTAATGGGGGGAGATATCAGAACATATAATTCCTGATGTAGGTTCAATAATGATAAAAACCAGCTATAATACTTCAAGATACTCTCAGTGGGAAAAATAACATTTCAATTGAGCTGACATAATTAAAAGAGGTAAGATTTCAGTAATTCAGAAGAATAATGAGGGTGTCATTTTGCTTATTATCTAAAATATTTAACATACCTTAATATTTAACATTTAACTTATCTTTAATATTTCCTTTTTTCTAATTATGCAGATAATCATTTTGGATGGAGGTACAGTTTAAGAGGAGTCATATTTAGAACAAATAGAGCTGCTAATATTTGATTGACATTAACAAAATGAGCAATTTTGGAAGTAATTTCTACTAGAATATATATTTTCATTCCAGCACTGATTAAACACACACACACACACACACACACACACACACACACACACACACACACCAGCAAAAGTTAAACATGACTATTTTTTCTTTTCAAATGACATTTGCGCCAAAGACTAACAAGGCAGATAATGGTGATGAGAAGGTCATAGATATGATCCTCTTGAGATCTAATGAAAATATTATGAAGTGAGAGCTAGTTCATCAAAATCCACCTAGAGGAAATAGGAGACTCAACAGCAAGTAGTAAATTTAGATTCTGGAATTGGGTCATTTTAAAGGGCAGACAATTTTGATGACAAGGTCAGAACCTTAATTGATCTCAAAAATGTCAGGTGGTGCCTAATAGGCTCCTAAATGAAAGCATTAACTACATGATTAAGCTTAATGAGAATAAAATCTTCTCTTATGAGAAAAAGGGCAACAATAACTTGAACTTGAAGAAAAGGAATTCACATAAAAAACCCAATTAGAGAAAGCAAAGTTAGTATGTATTTTACTCTCATCCTCTGAAAAAGGTTCATTTTTATCTTTTCCTTCTATTCCTTTCATATTAATTCCAGTTTGATTGAGAGCATAGATATCAGAAATATCTGACAATTTCCAATTTGACCAAAACACTTTAAAATGTATCTATTTTTTCTATACTAAATAAAACCTGCAACTCACCACTTCTAATCATTTTTCCATCACTGTGGGTTTTTTGATTTTTTGGGGGGGGATGATTGTTTTTTTACTAATGACACTCCTGTATCCCTGATGATATATGTATTAAAGTGATGCACACACTGATTGAATTAAAAACTAAGAAATTTAAGAGGTTTTACAATTATTTTATTAGAAATAAATTTGTACAGTGGGGTTATGTATGAAATATAGTACATTCTAAACTAGTTCATAAAACTGTAGAGACTAGAGCTGTTTAGACTATGCTTTTATTGCTCTATATGACCTACTCATTTTTGAGGGGAGAGCAATGATTTATTTGGTGTGGGTATAACAAGATAACAGTGTTAGAATTCAAAAATACTCCTCAAAGTTAGTTTTTCTTCCCTTTCACATAATACACCTTGTCCAAAAATTGTCCTTGCCTAAATATAGAATTACACTACGTAAACATTTTTCAGTCACTTTTTTTTTGAGAGTGAAATAAGTGCAAAAATAAATCACAGTGTTCATATTTTCTGATTAATACCTAAACCAGTAAACCAAACTTTAGAAAATTTAGAACACTATTAGTTTGATGGGTGAATTCTATAATTTGAAATAATTTTGAGCTGAGAATTAAAAGATCAATTCAAATCATGGTTCTCACAACTTCATTTTTGGTGACTTTTGGCAAGTCACTCTATAAAAAGGTATGATAATACTTATTCATAATAATAAATTTTTAGCCTTATGGAGATAAAACCATTATTAATCTAAAAGATACAGAAATATTCAATTATTATTGCTATTAGTGGTAGTAGTAGTAGCAAAAGCATTACTGAAATTAACATTCACCTCATTCCAATCTTTTTTAGTGGAGTTTCAAATTAAAACAATCGTTGTAGCTAAAATAGTTATAGTGTGGCATCTGGGACAATCCTAGTACAAGAAAGGTTAGTGGAGATGATATCTGCCTTATGCTATACCCACATTTTTCAAAAGTGTTTTATTTTTTAAAACTTTCAGCCTCACATATACATAGCTTAGATTTTATTAATAATTAATATTATGACAGCTAGTAAAATATCATTTTAAACATTTTATGAATAAATTTTTGTCTGAGTATTATATGTAATTAGTCTATGATGATGGTCAGATTCCATTACAATTTATTGGTTGAATTCTCCAAGATACTTTGAATTCTGAATCTATATAATAGGAATTGATCATCTGCCATTCTATGAAAGGTTATGAGGATATGATGTATAATTCTAGCCCACAGGATATTTATTCTTATATTTTAATAGGTAGCAAACTTCTATCTACACTTTGCAATGCTGCACAATTTCCACCCACTCTTGCTTAGCTTGCATTGATTAATAAGGCTACAGTGATAATACCTGATCCTCTTTTAATTTCTGTTGGTAGAAGAGAATACACATTTATATATCATTTACTATGTGCTAGCCATGCGCTAAAAGCTTTACAAACATTATGTCATTTGATCCTCTCAAAAAACCTGGGAGATAGGTGTTATCTCCATTTAGTGGTTTAGTAAACTGAAGTAGGGAGAGATTGATATGCTCTGAGTAACATAGATTGGATTTGAACTCTGCTGTCCAAGTCTTGGATGATTCAAAGTTGGAAGTCAGGGACATCAGAATTCAAATCCAATCTATGTTACTGAACCTTCTAGATGATCTAGTTCTAGATTGCTCTTATAAAGTTATCCTTTTCTATAAATAAAGCAAATTCACTAAAGCATTTTCTTGATGTTTCTTTGTTCAAATATTTTTGACAAAATTCATGCAGAATTCACACGTTGGATTTGATTCATTTCATAGACGTAATTTTGTAAGTTACTCACTTTTCATTATATTAGATATTTTCAGTGATGGATACCTGTTAATCAATCATCCTTACTGTTTCTTGCTGTAGTAATGTTTATCTATTCTAATTTTTTTTTGCCTATTCATCATATGTTCTGAGAATATCTGATTTCTCTTTTTAGGTGAAGAGCAGATTTTTCCGACAAACATAGCTATATATCCTGTATGTCATAAAGGATCTACAGAATATTTTTTGTCAGAATATGTTGTCAGATTCTCTATGATCCATTTTACAATTCTAGAAATGTATATTAAAATTGGTATTGTGTAAGTATTAAGAGTCTTAAATGTGTCCCTACCATTAAGTTTTGATTTCAGAGTGGCAGAAACATTGGGCTACACTCTTCTCTTGGTTATGTGGATGTTTTTATGTGTGGACTGGAGTATCAAGAGATTTCTAAATATTAGTTTCCTCCAATTTGACACCCAGATTCTAGCTCTGAGCCTTTAATCTTTGTCTTTATTTAATATTGCTAGGAACTATATAATCCTGGATTCCTTGAGAGCTCAGGAATAATCTCATCTACCAGCAGGCATATGTGCCTGTAGGTCAAATAAAGTGAGTAGATAATATAAAATGAAAAGAAAATTGTTAGCAAATCAAAGAAGACTGTTGAATTGGTAGCAGCTTTAGATTCTTAGAGAATGGATCAGGTTTTTTTGTTTTTATTTTTGTTTTTTTTTTTACAACTTTATAGAACTGCTTAGAATACACAAGTGAGCAGTGGAATTCTATGAGAATTTATAGTAGTAAAACAAAGCTATTGATAGGGAGAAGGAAGGAGGGATGGTTGAATTAAGAAAAGATAATTATTTAAAACACAATTTTTTTGCAGGATTTATTATCAGAATGAGAAAATGTCTTCTAAACAAGGGTAGGAAAAAAGAGGGAATGACAAAATACTTTTAGAATTCAAAGAAGTCTTTTTCTTTAAAGACAGAATGGTTAAGATAACCATTAAGAGAAAGCTACAATCAGATCGGCTAATGTGACAAAAAAGGAAAATGATGCATGCTGGAGGGGATGTGGAAAAATTGGCACCCTAATGCACTCCTGATGGAGCTGTGAACTGATCCAGCCATTCTGGAGAGTAATTTGGAGCTATGTCCTAAGGGCTATAAAACAATGAATATCCCTTAATCCAGCAACACCACTGTTAGTTCCATATCCTAAAGATATTTTAAAAAAAGACAAAAGGATCTATTTGTTCGAAAATATTCATAGCAAGTCTTTCTCTGCTGGCTAAGAATTGGAAATTGAAGGGGTGGCTATCAATTGGGCCATAGCTAAACAAGTTACGATACAGGATTGTGATAGAATATTATTGTTCTATAATGACAAGCAGGATGATTTTAGAAAATAACAACACGGTCTTATAGGAACTGATATAAAGTGAAGTGAGTAGAACCAAGAGAATGTTGTACACGATAACAGGAATATTGTACAATGAAGAATTTCTGATTTAGCTATTCTCAGTACTACAATGATCCAAAAATGTCCCAAAAGATGAATGATGAAGTACACTATCCTGCTCCAGAGAAAGAACTGATCTTGATCGAATACAGCCTGAAGCAACCTATCTTTCATTTTCTTCCATTCTTTTCCTTTCATTAGAGTTTTCTTTTACAAAATGTCTGATATAGAAATATTTTACATGATTGCACATGTATAACCTATATCTGGTTGCTTACCACCTGAGAGATAAGGGAAGGGAGGGAAGAAAGGAGAGTTAGAATTTCAAATTGAAAACCTAAACAAGAAATTTAATTTTTTTATCATGTAATTGAGGAAAATATATACATATATATACATATATATTTAAGGATATATATATATATATATATATATATATTTGTATACGCACATATACACACCTACATAATACATATATACACACAGGCACATATATAAATGAGAAGGCTATGTCCTATCTAATGACAACAGATAATTTTACATTAGAATTGTTATGAAATTGTCTTAAGTTATATTTAACTCTTCATGGCCCATTTAGGGTTTTCTTGAAAAAGATGGTGAAGTGGTTTACGATGTCCTTTTCCAGTTGATTTTACAAATGAGAAAACTGAGGTGAAGTGTCAAGTGACTTATCCAGGGTCCTATAGCTAGTATCTGAGGACAGATCTAAACTCTGGTCTTTCTGACTCCAGGCCCAGAGCACTATCTACTGTGTAACCTAGCTGTCATTTACATTACGGTATCATATTAATTACTCTGACATGATTTTATATAGTTATTTCATTTCTCCTTCAATACATATTCCTTTTTATATATGTTTGTGTCTGAATAGTGTCTTAATAAAGTTGAAAAATGGTTCCATAAGAAAAAACCATTTATGTATTTAATAATTAAGCCATATAACTTTGAGGAATACTTTTACATAGAAAGGTTAATTAAAAAAACGTTTTGCTGCTTCTTTTTCTTTAACTTAGAAGTCATGCCTTGCTTTTGTTGTTGTTTTCTTTTCTTTTTTTTCTTTACGTTTAAGGCTAGACAGACAAAATGAACTTCAACAAAGGACTTTAAAACTTTTTTTTTGTATTATGGACCTCTCTGTCAGTCTAGAAAAAAAGCCTATGAACGCCTTCACAAAATAAAATTGTTGCTGTTTCCTTTAGTTTATAAAAGAAAATACCTATCATGGGAGGATGGTGGTACCCTTGACATTGATAAGGAAGTTAAAAGTTGGTGGTGAATGTGTAGGGGAGGGGAGAGAGGAAGAATAGAATGATTTCAGTTTTATACACTTTGAGTTTAGGATATGTATAAGAAATTCAAGTCAAGTTATATAATCAGCAGTTGGAGAAAGAAGACTAGAGGTCAGGGGATATATTATGGCTGGATAAGTAAATCCATGAAACATCTGAATAAAGATGACAATTGAATCCTTTGGAGGTGATCATGTCAGTAATTGAAAAAAGTATAGAAGGATATGAGAGGACCCATGGCAGAGATAACAAAGATAATATAAATATTAATATTACTTATTCTAATTTCATACCAATTCAGGACAACAAAAGCTACCTACCATCTGATTGGTCATTATTTCATCTGGTAGAGCACTTAATTTGAAATATTCAATGTGTAACATTGTCCAAGGTCTTTGGAGTAATTTCAGTAAATAAATTCTGACCAAATAACAGTTTATCATTATGAGAAAAACCTGATTTAATTCATTATTCATTTATTAATTTTTTTGATGTTCTGTGTGAAATGTTTTAGGAAAGTTTTGATGATAACTGAATTAAAAACTAGAAAGAAAGTAACTATTAAAGAAGATAGAAAGAAAAACAAGAGACATATATGAAACAACAATTTTATACCTTGGTTCTTTGGAATTGTAGTGGTGACAACAATTTTCCTTAGGTAATCTTTCTGAATTACCTAGATTGATGAATTTCACACTAATGATCTTAAAAACTGCTGAGATGTGAGTGTCTGGTTTCCCCTCTTCCTTCATAGAAGAGATTTTTACTTTTGAAGTGGTACTTAACTGTAAGCATACCTCTTCTTTTTATCCGTCTCATGATATTGACTTCATTCTATGCTGTCAGAGTAGCAGCTGCTTGCTGCCATCACCACCTTTTCTAATCTGAACTGCTGTCACTGCTATCTCAGCTTGTAATCTACTTCAGTTACTACTACCCCTCACCTTCCCCCTTTTCTGACTGCTTTTCTTATTGTTGATCTTTGTTTCAACTCAGGTTGAACACGGTACTGTTTTCAGGTTAAAAAGCTGTCGTTTATAGACAATGCTTGCCAATCATAGTACTTCACTTTCAGTTGATGAATTAATGAATCAGCTTTTTAAATTGAATATTTGAGTCAAGATGGCAGAGTAAGCAGTAAGTCATTCTCACTCCTCCTTATTAACCTTTAAAACCCCAGAAAATATTGCCCCAGGAAAAATCCTGGAACAGCAGAGCCAGCAGAAAGACAGGGTGCCATGGTCTTTTAGAACAGGAGGCTTGGGTAATCAATGGGAAAGAGCCTTCTCACTCTGGTGAAAGGGGAGCAGGATAGAATGGGAGGAGCTATGGCAACTCAAGGTAAGCCTCACCTCAGCAAATAAGAGAGAAATCCTGAGTCTCAGGGTGGTGGAGCAGACAAGTGACAACACCAGGACAAGAAGCTTGGTATATATGCCCACTGTGCTGTAGCAGAAGGGCTCCACTTTAAATGCCAGGAAATAGGCAGACATATCCACCGACCAAAAATGACCATAGAGTCCCTGTGTGGGGACAGGGAATATAAAAATACAAATTCAGAAGAGGACAACATTGTCAATACACCCAAATCCAAGACCTCAAAGGGAAATATGAACTGACCTCAAACCATAAAAGCCTTGTTGGAAGAGCTCAAGAAGGTTTTTAAAAGTCAAACAAGAGAGAGAGAAGAAAAACTGGGAAAAGAAATGAGAGGTATACAAGTGAGACTGACCAGCTTGGAAAAGGAAGGGCAAAAACTGACTGTAGAAAACAACTCCCTAAAAATGCAAATGGCCAAATTTAGGGGGTTGGGAATTTCTCCAAGTAAAACAACTCCTTAAAAAGCAGTATTGGCCAAATTGAAAAGGAAACACAGATACCTACTGAAGAGAACTGCTTAAGAAGTAGGATTAGCCAAACAAAAAAGCAAGTACAAAACCTAACTGAAAAAGTGTTAACAATTAGAATTGGGCAAGGGGAAAGTGATGACTCTAAAAGACAACAACAATCAATCAATCAAAATCAAAAGAATGAAAAAAATGGAAGAAAACATAAAATAGCTCAATAGAAAAAACAACTGACCTGGAAAACAGATCTGGGAGAAATAATTTAAGAATTATTAGACTATCTGAAAGTCATATTAAAAAAATGAACTTTGACAGAATATTTCAAGAAATCTTCAGGGATAACTATTCTGAGGTCCTACACCTCCTGAAAGAAATCCCAGAATAAAACAACGTGGAATATGATAGTAAAATTCCATTATTATCAGATCAAGGAGAAAAAACTGCAAGCAGTCAGAAAGAAAGTAAGTATTGTGGAACTAAAGTCAGGATTACAAAAGACCTTGCAGCTTCTACATTGAAAGATCAGAGGGCTTGTAATATTGTATTCTATAAGGCAAAGGAGCTTGGGGTACAACCAAAGATCAGCTTCTCAGCAAAATTGAGCATAATATTTCAGGGAAGGAGATGGAAATTCAATGAAATAGGGGACTTCCAAACCTTTCTGATGAACTGGCCAGAGATGAACAGAAAATTTAATCTTCAAAATACAAGACTCAAGAGAATCATAAAAAGGTAGACAGGAATAAAATTAATTAATAAGTGCAAATTCCTTACATCCTAATGGAATACAATTGTGCTATGAAAAACTATGAACAGGAAGACTTCAGAGAGCCCTGGAAAGACTTACGTGAACTGATGCTGAGTGAAAGGAGGAGAACCAGGAGAACTACATACACAGAAACAGCCACAGTGTGGGAGGAATTTTTCTGGTAGAGTTAGAACTTCATTGCAATGCAAGGAGTATCCCAAGAAAGAACTATGGAATTTGATTGCAGAATGAAGCAGATCATTTTCTTTTGTATTATATTTTGTTTTGTTTTATTATTTCTTCCATTCATTTTAATTCTTCTATACAACATGAGTAAGGTGAAAATGTATTTAATAGGAATGTATGTGTAGAATCTATAAAAATTGTATGCCATCTCAGGGAGGGGATGGAGAAAGAGGGGGAGGGAGGAGAAAAAAAATCTAACATACATGGCAGTGATTGTAGAGCATTGGGCACAAATAAAATAATTTGATTAATAATTCCTTTACAACTTTACAAGGGAGGATGATACTTTTGAAAGCTGTATTTTATTTTTATTATGAAATTTAGAAGGGGTATAGAAAGACAGAGCATGTTGGTATAAGTTCTGAAATGAATGAATTGAGTGAACTAATGAATGTCTGAAAAGGATTTGTGCTGAAAGAAGAGAAAAGGAGGAGGCAGAAAAGTATATGTTAGATCTTACGAAGAGGCTCAAAGAACTATTACAGTAGAGGGAAAGAAGGGAGGGAAATGAGCATTATTTGAACATTACTCTCATCAGATTTGGCTCAAAGAAGGAATAAAATATTCAGGTATTGAAATCTAACTGACCCTATAGGAAATAGGAGAGGAAAGGGAAAATAAAAGAGAGGGAGTGGTGAAATGGTCATCTAAATGGGAAGATCTTTCTCATTCATTAATAGGCCCATGTGACCTGCCTGGGTCACATGGAACCTGCGGTGGGCGGAGTTTGATGAATGGTGGAACAGGAAAGGTGGAGTAGTAAGGGGTGGAGCTGGAGCAGAACATAACCAAAATTTGGTCATGAGAACAGTCAGAACTAGGGAGGATACAGTCAAACAAGCAGGTGACTGGTGTGAGTGAAAGAACTTCTTTGTGCTTTTAAGGGATCCTGCTTGTGATTTGTTTAATGTAGTTAGTTTGTTGGAAGCCTAGCAGATTTGGGGCTGGTATCATCCTCTACATTTTTATTGTGTATGGATATCTTTGTGATTATGATAGATTTCACTTTCTGCTGTCTATACCCCATTTCAGCCACATTGTTATCCAGTTTTCCCACCAATTTTTGTTGAACAGTGAGTTCTTATCCCAGAAGCTGGGGTACTTGGATTTATCAAACAGTGGATTGCTATATTCATTGACTACTGTGTCTTGAGTACCTAACCTATTCCACTGGTCTACCTTTCTGTTTCTTAGTCATTAGAAGGTGGTGTTGATAATTCCTGCTTTATAATACAATTTGAGATCTATTAGGGCTAGGTTACCTTCCCCAGCATTTTTTTTCATTAGTTCCTTTGATATTCTGGACCTTTTGTTCTTACAGATGAATTTTGATATTATATTTCATAGTTCTACAAAAATAATCATCTGATAGTTGGATTGGTATGACATTGCATAAGGAAATTAATTTAGGTAGAATTGCCATTTTTATTATATTGACTCAGCCAAGAGCAACTGTTGTTTTTCCACTTACTTAGATCTGACTTTATTTGTGGGAGAAGTGTTTTGTAATTGTGATTGTGTTCATAGGCACTTCTATATATTACTAACAAAGCTCAACAGCAAACGATTAGAAAGAGAAATACCATTTGAAGTTGCTGTACACATCATAAAATATTTGGGAGTTTACCTGCAAGACAAATCCAGGAATTATATGAGCACAATTACCAAATGCTTTTCACACAAATAAAGTTAATTGTAAATAATTGAAAAAAGTCAGTTGCTTGTGGGTAGATCAAGCTAATATAACAAAAATTACAATTCTACCTAAATTAATTTACTTTTTCGGTGATATACCAATCAAACAAAATTCATTTTACAGAGCTAGAAAAATTAATTATAAAATTCATCTGAAAGAACAAAAGATCCAGAAGATGCAAAAATGTAAGGGAAGGTGGCCTACTTTCTAAGAAATAGTATGGTGGATCAGTGGAATAGATTATGTACATAACAAACAGTAGTCAATGACTAGAGTAATCTACTTTTTGATAAACCCAAAGGCCCCAACTTATGAAATAAGAAATCACTATTTATCAAAAAAACTTCTAGGAAAACTGGAAAATGGTGTGGCATAAAATAGGCACAGACCAACATCTCATACTCCATACCAAGATAAAATCAAAATGAGTACATGATTTAGATATAACACCTGATGCTATAAGCAAGCTAGGAGAGCAAGGAATAGTTTGTCTGTCAGATTTATGGAGAATGGAAGAATTTATGACCAAACAAGGGATAGAGAACATTATGAAATGCAAAATATATACTTTTTACATTAAACTGAAAAGTTTTTTGCAGAAACAAAGTCAATGCAAACAAGTAGAAGGGAAGCAGAAATCTGGGAAATATATATTTTTTATAGCCAGTGTCTCTGATAAAGGCCTCATTTCTAAAACACATAGAGAATTGGCTGAAATTTATAAGAATAAAAGTCATTCCCCAACTGATACACAATCATAGTATATGACCAGGCAGCTTTCAGATGAAATTGAAGGTATCTATAGTAATATCAAAAAATGCTCTCAATCACTATTAATTAAAGAAATGTAAATCAACATCTATAAGTTACCACCTCATTCCTGCGAGACTGGCTAACATGACAAAACAGGAAAATGATAAGTGTTGGAGAATACTTGGGGAAATTGGAACACTAACAGATTGACCGTAGAGTTGTGAACTGATCCAACTATTCTGGAGAATAAGGAACGACACCCAAAGGGCTGTGAAACTGTTCATAGCTTTTGACTCAGCATAATGCTTAATAAAAGTGTTTTCATTGAACAATAAATTATTGTATGATTCTAGGATTAAGTGACTGGGAATCTGCAACATGCAATTGCTCTCCATTGCATTACCTTCATCACAAGACTGTTGTGAAAAGAAAGGATTTGTAATTAGTGAAGTGCTACATAAGATGAGTGATATCATAATCCTTACTACTGTCATCACCATTATAAATATTATTACATTAAATACTAAATGATGCTTTAAGAGGTTAAATTTCTCGTTGACATTTCTTATTGAAATTGAAAATGCTCTGCAAATATGTTTCAGTGGGTTAATATCTTTGGATGAATCGGGATTCACATGTTTCATTTGTTCAATAGCTCATGACTTCATTTATTCAGCAACACATTGAAAACAAATACATATATTATTGGTCATGTTTCCCCTAAAATATTTGTTTTTGTTGTTGTTCAGTCATTTCAGTCATGTCTGACTCTTTGTGACTCCCATTTAGGGTTTTCTTGGGAAAGATACTGGAGTGTTTTGCCAATTCCTTCTCTAGCTCATTCTATAGATGAAGAAACTAAGGCAAACAAGGTGATTGACTTGTCCAGGATCATACAGCTAGTAAGCGGCTGAAGCCAGATTTCAATTCAAGATGATGATGAGGCTTCCTGCATCCTGACCAGACACTGTACAACCTATTTGTTTCTGACTCACCCCTAATCTAAAAAAAGATCAATAAAATACTTCCAGTGATGAAAAAGTTATTTTTCTTACTTTGAAAATTATTTCCTTATTGAATTTGCTTTGATTTTTTTTCTGACTGTAAACCCAATATTAAAACGTGAGGGAGAAAAAAGGACAACTTATGTTTTATACTCAGGATTTACCTTGTTTATGTAAACAATGTCCTCACTCTCCTGAGCTCCTTTCAAGAAACAAAACAACACTTTGATAACAGATTGGGTAATTACATAAATTTTACTGATTTATTTTTAGATTGGGCTACCCCATCTAGCTCAGGCTTTATAGTGGCTACTCACTATCCCAGTCTCACTATTGATCACTGTGTAAGTTCTGACCTGCTCCAACCTAGACCTTTTTGTCTCTTCTTAGACACCTAGGTCTCCTTTCCACTCTCACACCAGAGTTTTACTATACTGCTGTTAGACTTAGTAGCAACACTGTTGTCTTTAGCCTTACTGACATCATAAATCCAGAGCTCAAGAAGTCCACCAACCTCATCCTCCTCTAGCAGCAGAAATTACAGGTGTATACCACTACATCTGGTTTTTGAGTGAAGTTTTGCATTGAAAAATAGAAAAAAAAAAGACCTTATAAAAATATGTGTATCCAAGCTGTTACACTTGCTTATCCTCAATAAATAAAAGTATTTTTTTCAGAATATATGACATATTTCATTATACCAGTAATTTGATACCAGTATTTTATTGTTCTCATGGATGATACTTTGTGACCTACTTATAAAATAAAATCAGGACTGACCTAAACAAAATTTCAAAATCTGTGAAGTTTGTCTTTTATGCTCTCCACCTCAGTTTTAAAGTCTTTTAAATATTTCTATTATTACATTTCCTCCAAATACTCAGTGATTTCATTAACAGAGAAAATTAAAAATATAAAATTTGAAAATATTTGTCAGTGTTGTGATTTTTTTAATGTAGAAACCTATATTAATTCATTCAATGGCATTTATTATGTAGTTATTTTATACTGAACTTTCAGGAATACAAAGTTAAAATGAAACAATTCTTAACCTCAAAGAACTCACATTCAATCGATAAGGAAATAAGATGTATACAGAAAGACAAATAAAAATACAGATACAAAGTAGTCAGTGCATACAAAATAACTGAAGAAATCAGATCTGCATTCACTGCTATGACTTCAAGTGAAATATTATATAAGCAATATGTAAAAAAAGTTATTGATGAATATTTTTACCACAATTTACCAAATGGAGATTAGAAATGCTGACCTTTTCTTCTATCAATTTCTTTAAAAAAAAGTTTCCCACAATAGTTTCTATATTCTTTTATTATTTCTCTAAAGTATATTTTCAGGTTACTCCTTTCATTTAAATATTATCAGATAGTTACATATGAAATTTTTATATATTAAAATTTTTTCCCATTAAATACCTTTAGAAAATTCAATATTTTTTCTACAGAAAGAAAATTTTAAAATCCTACATTGTAATCAAACAGCACTTATACAAATATGTCCATTTGAAATAACATTTCTCATATCATAGAATGTTTTATACTGAAAGTATAACAAGCAGTCACAAACATAAAATGAACTTAATGTGTAAACAGTTTATCAAAAGTATATAAAGTGTATCAAAACTTGAAAGTTAATTGTCTTTGGGATTTATTGCTTTATCTTAAAATTTTCTTTACTATGGTCATTTCAATGGCAAAGACATTACATAGTGTTTGATTAAAATCAAAACTCTGAACTTGTATAGCAACAACCTTGTCTAGCTATTTTGCTTTCAAAAATTTACTAATATAAAAAGAAATGCTATGAATATTGTAGATGTATTTTTTTCATGGATAGATATTTGGGGAAATAACCTTTCAGTGTTTTAATTTTTTAGTATATTTAGTGTTGACTGAGTGAAATGAACATGAAGTAACTCCAATCTCTAAATCCTTTGACCTTTATCCTGATCATTAATTCCATATGGAAATATGTTCCACATTCCCATATCTCTGCACAACCATTAGAATAGGTTAGTAAACTGAAAGAAACACTTGATTTGAGAGACCTGGGTTCAAATCCTAGATGAATCTGTAAGACATTGAGCAAGGCAATTTGGGCAGTGAGATAAGTGGTACAGTGGACAGATTACTTGACTTCGAGTCAGGAAGAGCTGAATTCAATTCTAGCTTCAGATACTAGTTGTGGGACTCTGTGCAAGACATTTAACTTTGCTTCCCTCAGTTTCCTCATCTGTAAAATGAGCAGGAGAAGGAAATGGCAAAATACTCCAGTATCTTTGCCAAGAAAACTCCAATGGGGTCAGGAAGGGTCAGATATGAATAAAATATATGAACAGCAACATGTCGACTTAATTATCAGGACCCATGTTGAATGGTAAAATGAGGTTGTTATGTTAGCAAATTTCCAAGAACTCATTCAGCTCTAAAATCTATGATCCTATAATTGTAAGACAAGTTTCTTGAAAGTAAGGACTGGTTTTGTCTTTTATAGTATCTTCAATTTTTAGCCCAGTGTCTATCACACAGTCAGCAATAAATCCTTATTAATGAAATTATGTAAATTATGATATATAAAACATCCTGAAGAAGGAAATGACAAGCCACTTGACTGTCTTTGCTAATAAAATCCAAGATAGGGTCACCAAGAGCCAGACAAAACTGAAAAAAGACTGAACAACAACCATTTTTATCATTGTAGATTGAATAAAAAAATCTCTAAAACATTTCAAATACTTCCACATTTGTGCTGACAAAGATGCTTAGTTTCCCTTACCACAAATTCAATTTTTCTCCCTTAACTTTGTACAGCGTAAGAGGGGAAAAGATAAAAAAAACCCAGCAACAATAAAACTCGTTCTTTTTAAATTACTTATAAAGTCTGGGAAGCAAAGTCAAAAATGACAGTACACTTGGGGAAAGTATGGAAATCTCAGAGTAGAGGTGTGGGATACTTTCATCTGGTTTATGGGAGCCAATTTTTAAAATCCAATCTGAACAAGTCTCTTACTGTCCACAACTATTAACTCTGGTAATAAGTCTTTATTGATTTGTTTTAATAGGTACCTTTTTATGTATATAAAGTGTGGAGGCATTAGTAGTGATGAATAACTGTTCATTCCTCATCACATTTATATTAAGACTTCTTAATAGGTTAAAGGAAATATGCTTCTCTTATTTGCTCATGAAACATATGAATTCAGACTTGTTTAGGAAATTACTGAATATTTGTTGGATTGACCTAAATTATTTAATCTATAAAAAATGAAAATCTACCTGGGAAGCTAACATTATATTTAAATAGTGTATTCTTAGATATACTAGTGGATAAATTGTAATTGGATAATTGAGGCATTTTGATTATAACAAACTTAGGAGCAGAGATTTTTGTATTTCTTTGTATCCCCCAACAGTCCCTTATATAATACATTTTGGACATAGCAGACTTTCAATAAACATATGATAATGTGGTTGGGCTTGGGCAAGGCAGAAATTGGCCTATTCCTTACGCTGCCAAAGTTCTCAGTTCAGAAGTAGTCTATGTGCATTGCAACGAGAAGTCATTTCTAGTTGTTCTCAATTCACGATTCACTGGCCATGAATATACTTCTCATTCCAATCTTTCTTTCACAAATAGCTATGGCATTATGTATTTATGGCAACTAGTACAAAACAAGCAACATCAAAACTGAACCAGATGGAAAGTTCTTTCATTTCAATGTTGAAAAACTTTACATCAGGCAGCAGTGCATAAATCTGAATTGGTACACCCTTCATTGTAGGCAAGAGGCCACCTTATTCTCTAGCTCTGACAAGCAAGAACCTTACAGAGACAGTAAATTAACTTTTTAAAAAAGTCTTTGAACAGATGTTCTCAGGATAGTTTAAAATCTTTCAAAAAATTTTATTATATGGATGATTCATGGTTTAGAAGAATCTTATTTCTAATTTATGTGCACATATCGGTAACAGGGTTCTATAAAGCATGTTAAGGAATAAAAATAAAATCACTCATAGTGATATCAATAATTCTGTTAAGTATGACTCCTAAGTCAGTTGTGATTAATATGCAATCACCAAGTCAGAGTCTGTACATTTTACCTGCTCTGAAGCAGCAATTTGTCTTGTTTTCATGCATGTTACCAAATCACAGATGTTGGAAACTGACAAAAAAAATTCACAAAATCCTATAGCCGAATGTACTGTAGTCCATTTGTAAAGCATAGGGACTTTAATTGAGATTCATATTAAAAGATTGTATTTTTTTTGTTAATCTTGTTCAATCACTTGCCAAGTTATTTGTTACTAAAAAGTTTGATTTTTCCAAATGTTGGGAAAATGCTTGCTGAAAGCAGAGTTGCTCATGCAATTATTTTGCAAATGTCTTTTTACTCTTTGCCATCAGCTGAGTTGACATTTTAATCACTCTGCAAGTATGTGAAGAATGCTGGCTCAGATATGGGCATATTCTAAAGTTTTTTCCTGCTGGTAACAGCACCTGTACTGACCCTTTGGAAATCTTAGATAACCTGCTGGGGACTTTAAATCAAATCCTTATATTTTAGAGTTATTGTGGAGATAAAGGGAACCATGTTGAATATTAACTATTCCAAATACAAAGAAGTAGAATATAAAATGACATTTTTTTTATGTCATGGGACATGTTCTACTGAAAGTACAACCGTAAGTCACAAATATGAAATGATCTTGAATAATAACTAATTCTTGCTAACATATAAGCAATACATGAGAGTAAATTTCCTTTGGATCTATTATTATATCCCAGATTTTTTTATCTAATTCTTTTTTTTTTCTTTTGAGGAATGACATTTGCTTAATCAAACTCTTCAATTTTACACAGCATGTGTAAAATATGACAGAAAAATTAGTTCATTAATTTGAGAATTAAGTATGTCTGCCTAGATGAGTAGAATCATATAATTCTGATTTAACTTGGAAATTTCACTGTTGCATAGGAAAACTGAAATATTCAAATATGCATTAAAACATCTTTAGACCTTTATGTTCTTTTCTGAGCAATAGTAGTACAGAATCTCAGGATTGTACAGTGTCTCCCAGGTCACCCAGTTTAACTCATCAAAATGAAGCTTATGTTTAACAGCTACTCCAGTGAGAGAGAATTTACTACCCAACTGAGGCAGCTTAACTCTCTTTTTGGATAAATTTAGCTATTTGGAAATTGTTTGTTATGTTGAGCTGAAATCTACATTTCTTTAAATTCTATATATAGGTTCATGTTTTGTTCTGTGGATACAAAAAAATATGAATCTTCCATCTTCATGATGACTTTTAAAACTTGTAAACAGAGCTATCATTTGCCTTGTACTGCACTTCCACTAATCCTCAGTTAATACAGGTTCCAGTTTATCAATTTCCCTCTTCTGGACATATTGTAATTTATCAAAGTTCCATCCAAATAGAATGCTTTGTACTAGATACAGTACTCTGGATATGATCTGACTAAGGTAGGAATGGGGGAAGGGAATAAGCATTTATATAGCACCTACTCTGTGCTAGGCATCGTGATCAATGTTTCTTTTAAATAAATATTTCATTTGATCTTCACAACAATCCTGAAGGATAGGAAATATTATCTCTATGTTATAGTTGAGTAAACTGAGGCAAACTGAGATTAAGTGACTTATTCTGGGTCACTGAGCTGATAGGTAGGTATCTGAAGTTAGATTTGAACTCTGTTTTCTATGACTTCAAGCCCAGTGCTATATCTGGCTGCAAGTGGCAATCAAATTGTCATAAAGCTGTCATTCATTCCTTTTAGCAAGCATACAAGCTTGTTGACTAGATTAGTATTTATCAGACTAGATTAGTTTTTGTCACAAAACCTACACCAGCTTCATGATGCAATGGTCCTTCACTGTGACCACTCCAGAGAAAAACATGTATCTACCTTTAATTTCAGTAAGCTGGCCTTCATTTGCCAGCCTTGTTTCACTCAGGGATGCTATTTGAATGTGATTTCTGCTCAGTTATCTTGCAATGAGAGCTGTTTGTTGTTCAGGTCTACTTTATGTTGCCTATAAGGGTGTTCACATTCCATGTGCTGTTGGTAAGTGAAATCACTCTTGCAGATGTTTTTGTACTTTCATGTGTGTGTGTGTTTTGACCACAGAGTGGGATTTCTTGCCTGATAGATTCTTGCCTTCACCTGAAAGACAATCACCTACCTGAGAGCCAGTGTGGCTTCAGAAACAGCTGAGGAACAGTCAATATAGTGTTTGGTGCCCAACAACTCCAGGAGAAATACCAGGAGCAGAACAGAGTTTGGTATACAATGTTTGTAGATCTGACCAAGGCCTTTGATATTGTTAGTCATGAGGTCTTATGGAAAATTGTGTCAAAATTTGGTTGTCCAGAGAAGTTCATCAGCATTTTATAATGGCAAGCTTGACCAGGTTCTGGATAAAGGACAATGCTCTCAAACTTTCTCAGTCACCAAAGGAGTGAAATAAGGCTGTGTGCTTGCTCCCATGCTTTTTTAGCATGATGTTTTTAGCCATGTTGTCAAATGCTTTCAATGAGGATGAACATGGCATCATGGTCAGCTATGATACTGATGGTAAATTCTTCAAATTGAAGAAGTTATAAGCCAAGACCAAAATGGAGGGAGTACTGGTGCATGATTTTCTGTTTGCAGATGATTGTGCACTCAATGCAGCCTCTGAAACTGAGATACAACAAAATATGGATCAATTCTCTGCTGTCTCTGCTAATTTTGGCCTAACAATTAACACCAAGTTAACAATTAACACTTGTGCTCAGTCAGCCACCACCATACCCTCCATATGTGAAACTATCAGTTTCAACAAATAGAGAAGTTTTGAATGCTGTGGATAAGTTCATTTACCTTTGTAGTGTATTTTCCAGGGATATGCACATTAATAATGAGTTTGATATACACATTTGGGAGCCTCTGAAGGACAGTATAAGACAGAATAGGTATTAAACTACCAAACGGAAGGTCTACAAAGTCACTGGGCTGACTTTATTGTTGTATGCCTGTGAAACTTGGACAGTATACCAGCACCATGCAAAGAAACTGAATCACTTCCATTTGAATTGTCTTAGGAGGATTCTGAAGATCATCTGATGAGATAAAGTACCAGACACTTAGGTACTTACTCAAGCTAAACTGCCAAGCATTCAAACTCTATTTCAGAGACTACAACTCTGATGATCTGGCCATGTTGTTTGAATACAAAACTTATGCTTGCTAAAAAGACTATTTTATGGAGAACTCACACAGGGCAAGTGTTCATATGGTAGTGAGAAGAAGTGACACAAGGACACTCTCAATGTATCTCTCAAGAACTTTAGAATTGATTGTATGACATAGGAGACTTTGGCACAGGATGCCCAGCATGGCATGCCCACATCAGAGAAGGTATTGTGCTCTATAAACAAAGCAGAATTGAGACAGCTCAAATGAAACTCAGGATGCACAGATTTGGAGTATCTACCCCAAATGTTCAGACAGAGTATTTGTGACCAACCTGTGGTAGAGCATTCAGAGTTCTTATTGGTCTCATCAGCCACAGCTGAACACATTGAAACTTGATTCTAACACAGTGATGTCATTTTGGTCCTCTTTGAGAAGGATCTGACTACCTTTATTACTCTTCTAACACTGATATATTTCTATTGAAGCAGTTTAATGTTGTCCTTCTCTTTATGAATACCAAATTACTTACTCAGTTCATATTTGAATTACCAATGATAAAATTCTGGATCATTGTAACTGAATAGCTTTCTTTTATTTTTTTCTCCCACTTGCATTATATTTATGCAGCTTCCAGAAGGCAATTCCAGGAAAGGTTAATTCGGTTTTTGCCTCTGTTTCTCACTCTGGGTTCTCAAGTTGGGCCCTTTGATTGAATCCAAACTTTACAGAGCAAATCCCCTTAATAAAAGGATTTGCTCTGTGAAATTTGGACTCATTCAGTCAAAAGCCTACACTTAAGAACCTAGAAGGCCACGTGTGTCCCTGAGGCCAGAGGTTCCCCACCCCTGTGTGTACATTTGTATCCCAGACAAATGTAATGAATGAAAAATTCAAGAGACATAATAATTAACAATTATTTTATTATTTATGATAAAATGTGGTCAGAAGCTTTCTCTTGTAAACCTAAGATGCCCCCTGGGAAAAAGGGGGGTACTAGAGGGTGGAAATGAAATTGGAAAAGTTAACAATCAATGAGGGGGTAGATATGTTGATGAGGAGATGGGCAAATAGTTCCCAGATCCTCAGGCTAAGAATGTAAACTGGTCACAAGACTCAGATGCCTCCAGCAATCTGCACAAAAGAATTCACCCAGACTATTCTTCCCCATCACAAACTGGATCACTCTGAATTCTAATGGAAGGTCTCAAGGCCAGGGACTTATTTCCTAAGGACAAGATGTCACCTAGGCTTGATTCTGTTTGTAAAGTTCTCTAGTTGGGTGGAATACTGAAGATCAGAAAGCACATAACCCCTAGGATTTGGGCAATCTCATCTATCAGCAATGACTTTCAGGGTCTGGCTGAATAAACTACTGGTTTTGTTTCTGAATGTGAAGAAACGCGAAAAAAACAGACCCCCTGATATTTGCATGATTATTAATGATTGTTTCTCTTAAAATGAATGATTATTGGCTTGAATCTTTTCCAGTCACAAAATTTTGTATTTATTACCACTACAATGCCAAATACTTAGTAAGCACTTAAATCACATGTTAACTTGACTGAATTTCAACCTCTTAATTTTAGTTTAGCCCACTTTTCAAGGCCATAGGCCACTTTTTGGAATACAAAAGATAGATTTATTTTTACACCAGATACATCTCAACATAAAATTAGTACAAATTAAATTCCCTCCAAAGTGGTGAAACAAAATCATATAAAAGTGAGAGGGTGAATAAATATACTTTTTTCTCCACTCCAATTTTGTTTCTTGAGAAAAGAATTCATGCTTGAATGTTACTTGTTACTAGTACAGCATATTGAATTTAGCTCAAGATTAGTTTTGTGTTATTTAGCATTGGTTCAGTCATTTGTATAAGATTTGGGCGCTCTGCTTTTTTCATTCTATTTGATCATTGAAGACTTACTTGTCTTTTTTTAAGAAATTTATAATATTCAATCAGGTGTGCATCATGCAGTTTCTTCAGACATTTACCAAATGTTGGTCACATGGTTTGTTTCCACTTTCTTCCTACCACAAACACGTGTTAAAAAAAGTTTAGTATAGATACTGATCAATACTAATATCACATTGTTATTTGAAAGTAATGTTGATCATTAGGTCAAATAACATGAAAAAATAATAAATATCTGGATTATTATAGTTTCTCCTTTTTTCCCCAACTGTTAAATTAAACTTCAGTAGCAGTGACAGGGTTATCCTGTCTTCATACACATCATTGTCTAACATAAAATTTCCGATTCTTGAAATTTGGGTAATTAATTGCATGCTGGACTCAAGAGTTGTAAAAATTTGAATTCAAAACATATACTGACTGGTGGACCCTAAGCATATGACAATCATTTAGAGTTTCAGTTTCTGTGTATTTAAATAACACTCATGTGACAAGGTTGCCGTGAGAATCAAATAAAATTGTATATGTAGAGTGACTGAAAACCTTAAAGCACCATTTAAATGAAAGGTTAGTATCAGTCAGTTTGATACTTTAAGTGTTATAATATATCTAGGCTGCTTTACTTTTTTGAATTACTGATTGTTAATCATTTCTCAGAAGGTGGTTAAGAGACTACAATTACTCTTTTACAAAAAAGTCATATCATTTAAATAATGTATATTGGGCAATGGGAAAAATTGGTAATATATGTTTGTGTCAATTCCCTGTAGTTTGGGGATATCAGATTTAAATAGATTTTCTTGAACACATTATCTTTTTATTCTATTGCATTGCTTTTGTTTGTGCAGAAATCTTTAGTTTAAGTAACTAAATATCTTATCTTCTCTAATACTCTCTGTGTCACTGCTATTTTTTCCTGGCTAAAAAGTCACCCCCTCACTTTGGTGATTAAAATTATAATCATCCATTTTTATCAAGATTTTGTATCCTTATTCCACTAGCCATATTAGTGATTAATATCTTGAAAAGAAAATGACCAAGGACCCAACATTGTGGCATTCTCCTAGCGATCCTCCCTCCATATTGGCTTTAACAGATGAAACACTTCATTTTCTTTTTTTTTAATATAAATTTATTTATTTAACTTTTTACAAAACTTTGGGTTCCAAAATTTCTCCCCATTTGTCCCCTCCCCCCAACCCAATACACCAAGCATTCTAATAATACCATTTCTAAGAACTTTAACTTTTTGAACCAAGACCTTTGATTCCATTTCTCCCAATTCTTTAGTTCCACAGATTTTTCTCTTCTTTCAAATAAATCATGACTTCAAGTATCTAGAGATGACTAGAAAATGCAGCTTTTAGTGGGAAATGTTTGTATGGTCAGTAAATTTTAAGTTGAATCTACATTTTCAACATATTCCCTCACTTTCTTAAGTCTATACAATGAAAAAGTTCTAAATTGTAGCCTTTTCTAATTTCTAAGCTATAAATATTCACTGAAAATTTAAAAATAAGCTCTTATGAGATGGTACAACTTTTCTCCAGCAAACCCCTGGTTTGAGACCTTCATATTCTCTGCTCTTATATTGCCATTCATTTCCTCCCCAGACTTTTGACTTGCTCACCACCCCTCTTGAATATACCTTATATCATTTGTGTCCTTGTTGTAATGACAATTTAAATGGGAAGACTTTCCCATTCATTAATAAGCCTATATGACTTGTCTGGGTCACATTGACTTCAATGTCTGAGGCACATGGAGACCATGGTGGGAGGAATTTGCTGAACAGATGGAGCAGGTAGTGAGTTAGAGCAGTCAAAGGTGGGAAGGAAAGAGGCAACAGCAAGTAGGATGAGTGGGAAAGTTTGTGATTTGATTTAAGGAAGCCTGTTTGTGATTTGTTTAAGGGAGCTCGTTTGTGGGAAGCCTAACATATGGAAGGCTTGGGGATTTTAATCCCCCTGCATTGTTATGATAGACATTTCTTTGTTGCCATGACAGATTTGGTTATTTGGTGTTGGGATTCAGCTGTCCAGTGCTTGAATAAATGTTTTGGTTTTGTCTTTCATGTGGAAAGTCTATTATATTTTGAAATTTAGAATCCTGCTGGCATATTCATAGCTCCATAGGTGCTATGAATATCATATTGGCACTACACCTGGCCATCCATTGTTCCTTCTCTCTTTATCTTTCTTTCTGGTAATACTGGTATTATTCCTTTCCACATGCCTGCATAGGTATGGGGCGTTTTGGGTAAGAAGTGTGCTTGTCTTTTCTTACGAAAATTTTTGAATGCCATAAAATATGATTCTTGTTCTATCATCCTCATCTACAGTGTTTTCTAAATGAATTTGCATCCTAAATCATTGTCATTTCTATTTGACAAGAACTTCAAAATATTTTTTTTGGTTGGTAGATTATTTGCTTTATTTTTTAAATTGATGTAGTGAACTTTATTTTTGAAAATATTTACCAGATATTATGATAAATGTTCATACACACATGCACACACACATATATATATATGTATATATGTTTGTGTATGTGTATGTGTGTATTTCCATTTCACATTCTTCAGCATTGTCAACAACTTTCATAGGTCACCTTGAAATTGATGATATTTTTCTCAGGACCTTCTTCCAATACCCCTCACTAATCTGGGATTGCTGAGTTACCAGCCATCATCTAAGACAAGATTCATATATTAAAATTCATACGTATATTCATAAAATATAAATTAAGTATTATTCCCCATACAAAGATCTAATGCTTATTAATGCTAAGAAGATAAAGGAATATTAATTCACTCCTTTGGCTTCTCGCCTGAAGTTTTTACCTTTTTCTGTCTGTCCACATATAATCTTTCTTTGTTATCTTATGTTGTTTTTGGTTTTGGGTTTCTTTTAGAACCAAAGCTCCAAGATTTTTCAGGGATGAAACCAAAATGGCAGAGTAGAGAAGCACTCAGAGAGTTCTACCAAAATTCCCCTCCAAACATCTTTAAAATAATCCAATAAATTGAATTATGGAGTAATGGAGACAACAAAAGGTCAGAAGTAGAGATTCTTCCAGATCAATACAACACAGGAAGTCAGAAAGAGAGTTTTGTGATACTGGAGGGAAGGCTTTCCCTAAGCCCATGTGAATGAAGCATCAGTATTGGGCCTAAGTAGTAGCAATAGAAGCAATTGTGGTTTTGGGATCCCTGAACACAGAGAAGATAAGAAAACCTGAAAACTGGTCAGTAAAAGATTACAAGGTACTCCTGATTTAGTGAATAGAAGCCCTGAGTCACAGAATCATTTACAGCCCCAAGTGTAATATCACTTCCAGCCCCAAATTAGGAGGGTACTTGAGAAAGAATATCATGTACAATCCCAAAGGATCAGGTAACCTCCTGGGTATGGACCAGAATACAGACTGAGCACAGTGACCAGAGCTTTCCCTAGATCACAACTAGAAAACAATGAAAACTTCCAAAGCCTCCAAACTAGCTCTGGAGTAAGAGTGCAGAAAAGCCTGACATTTGAGATGGAGCTCCTCCCACACACCACATTGGATATATAGCCCAACATCAACATAAATTTCCAAATAAAGAAATAAGGTGGAAATATGAGCAAAAGAATTGGACCAGAAAGAAGATACTATGGTGTCAAAAATCAGAAAACCATGAAGAAAAACAGCTACAAGCAAAGCCTCAATTTGACAGAAGCCCAAGAAGAACCCATGGAAGATTAAACAACATTATTTAAATCACATAAGAGACGCAGCTAGGAAAAAGTGAGTAAAGAAATGATAGCCATTGAAAATAAATTTATGAAAATACAATTAACAGCTTGGTAAAAATGTCACAAAAATATTAAAGAAAATGACACCTTAAAAAAAAGAATTGACCAAATGGAAAAAAGAGGTACAAAAACTCATTGAAGAAAATACTTATTTAAAAATCAGAACCTCATAAGTATAATCTTATGATTCCAAGAGAAATTTAAAAAATAATAAAAGCAAAGTAACAGCAAAAATTATTATAAAATAATAATAAAATAAATAATAAAACAAAATTTAAAGTATTTAAAAAAGAAAATATGAACTATCTTATTGGAAAAACAGCTAAATGGGAAAACAGAATGAGGAATTTAGAAATTATTGATTTACCTGAAAGCCATGATCAAAGAAAGAGCCTAAATATCATACAAAAAAATAAAGGGAATTTATTCTGATATCCTTGAATCACAGGGTAAAATAGAATTAGTGAGAATCTAACAATACCCACGTGAAACAGATCCCTAAAATGAATACTCCCAGGAATATCCAATTGTAGAGCACTCAGGTCAAAGAGAAAACACATTAAGAGAGGAGAATCAAACCATTCAAATACCTTTGAGCCACAGTCAGAATTAAACAAGACAGTATCTACCATTTTAAAGGAGTAGAAAGCTTGAATATTATATTCCAGAAAGCAAAAGGGCTTGAATTGTAACCAAGACTAATGTACAAAGCAAAACTGAGCATAATCCTCACTTGACAAGTTATTTTTTTGCTAGTAGTTGTAGAAGATACTTAATTTTTTTCAAATGATAAAAAAATATGAATGAGAAGGATACTTGAAGATCACATTTTGCCTTACTGAGTCATTTCTTTTTTGAAACATAAACAAAATAAACACAGAAAGATCTTGATTGATTTAATAGGAAAGTTTCTTATCTCTTTGGGTATTTTTGTGGTAACTGTTTTATGTTGACTAAATAGAGTGGCTCAAAATTCTTTGGGCAGTTTTAAGTTTAAAGAAATTCTGCAGCATAAATTCTACAAACTTGTAAAACATTTGAAAGTTTAGTTATTTAAATTTATTTGTAGTTATTATTTAGGAGTTCTGATAATAAAGAGAAATTCTAATTTTGATCTTAACCAGTTAAAGTACTCCATCATTATTCATTATGTGTGAGAAAATTTCTGGATAATATTTTCTAAGTCTATTGGAAAAGTCAAAGAGGTGCTGTTGCTTGGAAACATTGATTATCTAACCTATCTCAATTAGACTGTTTTCTTGTAGGACCAAACCATAACTGTGGGTATTGGTGATTTGATTCAGATGTCAATTAACTTATGACATTTTTTTTGGAGGGAAAAAAATAACTTCAACTTAAATTGATAATTATGTCTCTTCCAGCATTCTCTTACCAATTTCTGAAATATTATGAAGACTTTTGAAATAGTTTCTTTACCATTTAAGATCATTTCATAGATTGTATTGAAATACTTCCATTTTCAGCAGGAAAACAAATTTATTGATAATATACTTTGATTACTTTAATTGGCACTGGAGTTTCAAAGTTATCTGTAAGCCTTTAGCCATTTTTGTTACTCATATCTGAGGTGCCATTTTTTCTAATATATTTTCCATTATTCTCTTCTGTGTCATTTTCACATTTAAATAATTGAGAAGCAAAGATAGACTTCCAACAAAATCAGTGGAATTGTGTATCTAAACCTATGGTGCCTTTACCACTTCATAACAGCACTACGTAAAACACGGTAAGGATAATGCCAAAAATAAGAGGAAAAAGGAATCAATTCTCTTGAAAAACAGTGGCCACAAAACATCGCAAGACCAAGTTAGAAAATTACCAATCTAACAATGCTCCTGTACTCTGACGTTCTCACCTAATAATTAGTCCATGTCCTCTAAGTTTCTTCATATTTGTGATCTAGGTACAAATTCCCACTTTTTAGTGAGTACAAGGATATCACATTGTCAAATGAGAGACTTGGGCCATAATGGGAAAATAGATAGCTGGTGCAGGGCTCTGCTCCATAATAATTGGATCAAAACATTTAAAAAAAATATTCCACCAAGACATGAAGTGATTGCTTGACTATAATCCCAAACATAATTCAGCACCCCCAAAAAATTAGGATAAAAAGCAAGAAAAGAAAAAATACCTAAAAAGAGTTAAAAAATAGCTTTGAGGAAAATTGGTGATTGAACAGTTATGACTAAATCTAACTTCTATGAGCTATCTCAAAATAATAAGAAGTGTACCAAATAGAGCAAAAAACAATAATATATAATAAAGTATAAAAAGACAGTAATAGACACAGAAAAGGCTATTACTATATATAACTAGTGGGAGTCATAAAAATTCTAAGTAAAAATATTCAAAATCATAAAAAAAATTAAAGTGGGAAGGAAATTAATTTTGAAATCCACACTGAAAATGGCAATCCTGCAATATATCTTTTTAGGGTTTAAAAAGGGAAATAAAAATAGAAATAACAGTGCAAATAAATAAGGGAGAAGATGAAGACGGAAATTATTGAGGTCAAAGAAGAGCTCTACAAAACAGATCAGAATTCAAACCAAATGAATAAACAGAAGAAAATACAGTTTTGGAAGAAAAATACTGAGCAATATCTAAAGACAGAAAAAAATTAATAACATATGGAATCTTTACAAACCAATAAATTTGAGCTTGAAGATAAAATGTGAAATTTTAATCTACAAATATACATGAAGGGTCATGTCAAATATATTTCCATATGAACCAGATTAAAAAAGGAAATGCAAACAAAACAACAAAATAGAGCAAAAGTAATAAGCCTGAATCTGCATTCAGAGTTCATCGGTTCTTTCTCTTGAAGTAGATAACATTTTCTATCATGCGTTCTTTTGAATTGTCTTAATCAGTCTTGATCAAGCTAAATCTTGATTGCATGAAATTTAAAGACTTTTGCACAAATAAAAGTAATACATTCAAAGTTAAAAGGAAAATAAATTTTTGGGAAAATTTTTAGAGCAAGGTCCTCCAATAAAGGCCTTATTAGTCAAATTTGTAAAAGATAAGAGCCATTCTCCAACTGATAAGTGAGCAAAGGATAAGTAGGTACGTCTTTCACAGTTGATCATCATTACAGTATTGCTGTTACTGTGTACAATATACTCCTGATTCTGATCACTTAGCCTTGCTTAAGTCTTCTAAATATCCATCTTCTCATGTTGTTTTTTTCCCCTGAAACTGTCCTGCTCATCATTTTATATAGTGAGTTTTCAATTAAAATCATAAACCATAAGTTGTTCAACAGTTCTCCAACTGATCGGTATCCTTTTGATTTCTACTACTTTGCCAATTCAAAAAGAACTACTGTAGACATTTTGTGTACAAATAGGTCCTTTTCCCCTTTTTCTTGATCTCTCTAAGATACAGAAGCACTAGTGGTAGAGCTAGATTAAAGGCTAAGAACAGTTTTATAGCCCTACAGGCATAAGTCCAAATTATTCTCCAGGAGGTTTAAGTCAGTTCACAACTAAATCAAGAGTGTGTCAATGTCTCAGTTTTCCCGTTATCTCCTACAATATTTATTTCCCAAATGTGATGTGGTACCTTACAGTTGTTAATTAGCATTCCTCTAACAACAGTGAGCGCATTTTTAGGTGAAGAGTGATTACTTTGGTTGCTTCTTTTGAAAATTCTTGTTCATGTCCTTTGTCTATTATCAACTAGAGAATGGCTCTTATTTTCTACAAATTTTGCTAAGTTACATATTTAAGAAATGAGGCCTTTATCAGAGATATTTACTTGCTTTAAATTTTTCCTCTCAGTTTTGTTTTCCTTTTAATTTTGGCTGCATTAGTTTTATTTGTGAAACAAGTTTTTAATTTCTTGTAATCAAAATCTTGTTTGTTCATAAATGCTACTCTTATCCCTAGATCTGATAGGTGCATTTTAATGCTCCCCTTATTAACTTATGATATTACCCTTTTCATCTAAAGAATTATTCATTCTTACCTTATCTTGGTGTACAGTGGTATACAGTGTATACAGCCATACAGACGCTGATCTATTCAAGTCTTTGCCAAGTTGCTTTCCAGTTTTCCCAGTGTTTTTGCTGTTAAATGTTGTGTTTTTACCATTAAAACTTGGATCTTTGTGGTTATCAAATGCTAGATTGCCATGGTCATTTACTAGTGTGTGATGCTGATATTTATTCAGTTATGTCTGAGTTTCTATGACTCATTTTGAGGTTTTCTTGACAGAGATACTGAAGTGGTTTGCCATTTTCTTCTCTAACTCATTTTTCAGATGAGGAAACCAAGGCAAACAAGGTTATGTGATTTGTGCAGGCTCACACAATTATTAAGTGTCTGAGGTTAAATTTGAATTCAAGTCTTCTTCAGTCCAGGCACAATATTCTATGCCTTGAAACATCTAGTAGTCCCTTTCTACTGTGTATTGTGTACCTAATCTCTCCTAAGTGAAATAAGTAGTAAACTTTGTGATAATCAACACATCTTGTATGTGTTGTATGAAGTACAACAATCTTGTACTTCATAAGAAATAGAGTGGTGTATCAGTGGATTAAATTAGTACTGTGTATTGTGTACCTAATCTACTCCACTGACACACTACTCTATTTCTTACCAAGTATCAGATTATGTTGATGATTACCACAAAGCTTCCACTTTAGAAATGAATGAGAATCATAGAGACCAGAGGATCATTTTCTATAACTGTAATGTACCACATAATCTGTTATGAGTCTTGTGGCTGGAAGCATTGAAGGTCTTGCTAGAGTTTGAACTTTCCTTTATATCATAGAGAAATCAGATTTTTCTTCATGGCATGCATTTTATAAAAATACATCAAATCATAATTAAAAGTTCTTTACGAACTTATTTATGGTGTAAAGGAAAGGCAAACAGCAGAAAACAGAGAGAAATGTAGAATGAGCTGGAAATAGAAAATTTTTAAAAAAGGAAAATACAAGTATAAGAGGAAAAGGAAACAGTGAGAAAAGGGCTCACTAGATTCCAATGTGAATTTATGGATATTTAAACTTTGACCATAAAACCAAGCAATGAAACATATTCTCTAACCATTTTTATAGAATTCTATATCTTACATACTTCTATGCTATTTACATCACCACAACTAAAAGGAAACTTATGAACTCTGACATTGTACACAATTTAAAATTAAACTCATGCCTTAATTATGAATGTATCTGCAACTTTAATTTTGGGTGTCATAAAACACAGTTTTTTGACTTTAGTTTTCAGGCTTAATATACAAGTTAAATTCATGTTACTGGAGCATTACAAGGTTATATTAAATAAAAAATAATTGAACATATGATGTACAAAACTAATTAAATTATTATATCAGATTGGCTTCCTCAGAGTATGAGTTATTTGAACAGTATTGTGCATCTTAGTAATGAAATACAAACTCTAGCTTTTGATGGGGCTGTCTTAACATTTTTTCCCATGAGAAATTACAAGGAGTTGCTGTGAGCAGCAGATTTATTTCAGTATGAACAAGAATTCAATATAAATTTGTGCTCCTAAGCTTTCAGTATTACTGGAGAGGATTTATGAATAGAATGTTTAGTCATGAAAACTTCTGTGCAAGTCCTTGGGCTTCATTATCTGGGACGTCAATAAAGGCAATGGTTTTAATGTTAACAAGTGACTAAATAACAGGTCAAAGCTTTCTTCAAGGAAGTGTGTATGTATCTATACAATCATTTAGCCACCTATCTTCAGGTACCTGACTAGCATCCATAACACTTGTTTTTCTAGTTGTGTCCTCCAAGATCAGTTTGCAAAGCCCATGTTCTCAGTCTATATGTATATTTGATATATGTTTATATATATATGATATATATTTATGTCTATTTATATAATACATATGTAGACACATGAACATATATACATGTGCACAAGATATGTGTATACATATCTACATGTGTGTGCATATGTATGTATATATATTTATATTCACAAGTAGTAATAAAGTTTTTCACAACAAATTACCCATATTTTTTCTTATTTTGTTTCATTTCCATTTCTTATTTGTTCTAAGCCCTCCATGTTTCTTTCCTACTCTCCCCACAACTTTGCAATGGAAAGGTCAACATATTCCTCATTAAAATGTGTCCTAAAATTAAGAGACAGAGCTTGAGTATGTGATTTATTGACATAGGAGACTACCCAATGAGGAAATTCCTTCTGCCAAAGCAAATCAGTAGTTCCTTGCAATTTATAGTCTGAGAAAGTAGCCTCAAAAAGTAAGGGGTTAGGAGAACTCACCAAGGTGATAGAGTCTAGTCATCCTTCATCCAAGACTAGTTCCCTATCGATTATACCATAATGTTTCTTATATATGAGTAAGTAAAATCTTCCATTAGCTTTCCATTTCTTAACCTAATTCAACTGAATTTATTTATTTTTATAATTTTATATTTATATTATAATTTTATAATTTATTTTTAAATTAAAGATATTGGCTGCAAAAATACACAAAAAAAGCCATAATCGTATATATAATGGATTTTAATATCTATTGGGGGACGAAATATAATGTATATACAGATAGTGATTACACAAGGAATCTTAGAGTGGGAAAGAAGCTTCAGTGACTCTTGAGAGAATCTGAGGAAAAAGAAAAGTTTCAGCTGAAAAGATAGAGTAAGGGGTCAGGGAAGCCTTTGCATGAAACATGATAACTTGAAGAAAAAAGATGGATTCTGATGGATGCTGGCCACTATATCTGTTCACTGGAGATATTATTTTTTCTAATCTTTAAACTTGGCCATTTTCCAGATACTTTCCATTTTCTCCTCATCCTTTTAGTAGTATCTTGATAAAATTCAGATACAGTAAAGATCTGACAAATTCAATTTGATTACAAATATTTTGTTATTGTCTCTTTCTACTATGTGCCCAGGACTTTGTTAGGTATCCAGTGAGAGACAAAATTTATCTAACATATGAGACCCTGTCCTTTTAAAGTGCATATTATTTTTAAATATATATTTCTTTTTGTTTTGATTAACTTTTAAAAATCCTTGTTATAAAGAAACAGCTTCTTTGAAGGGGAAATACTCTGTAAAATAAACTGTTATAACTTCTTTCTTAAACAAAGAAGAAAATTTTCTATCTCCATTTATATGTAGATTTGCCCATATCTATCAGGTTAGTTATACCCTTTGTGAACTACATCATTTTCCAAAGAAAGGAGATAATATGGACCTGAAAGCTTTAAAAATGAATGTTAAAAATTGTTTTTGCATGCAACTTTAAAATAATATGTATAGGCAATGAGGTATAGAAATCTATTTTGCCCTACAAGGAAATAGAGGGGAGGAGTATGGAAGAAGGGGGGTGATAGTAGGTAGGGAAGACTGGGGGAAGAGGTGCATGGCGTATACACTATCCTGGGGTGGGAGTGGAGAGAGATGGGGAGAAAATTTAGAATTCAAATTTCTGCTGAAGTGAATATTGAAAACTGAAATATAAATAAGTCATATATTAAAATTTTAAAAATAGGGTATTGGGCACTAGCAGGGAAACTATTCTGTGATTGAGAAAGAGAAGATCTAACTGTGTCCTATCTAGTCAATACACAGACTCAGGTTACATTCTGAAGAATTTTAGACATTTGTAAGATGTGGAGGCAACTGCCTTGGTCTAATGAGAAAAAAAAAAAGAAAGAGAGAGAGAGAGAGAGAGAGAGAGACCATGATCAAATGACATTGTAGAAGACAGTAATGGTGAAGGTTGAGGAAAAACATATAAACTCAATTTGTATTTCTCAATAAAATTTTCATAAAATAGACTTTACAAACCTTCTATCACATAATTATCTTAGAATATTGTAGTAACAGAAACATACATTTTTAACAGTTATAGACTTCTTAATCTTCCATACTGCATTTAGTTACTTGTCAAATAAATTTCCAAATAACATTAGATTTTGTTAGTTTACTTTGGTAATTTTTCAAAAGAACATTTTTTTGGTCCAGACCTTTGATTTCATTGTTGTAGAGGTTCAGAAATACCCTCTACTGATGTACATTGGTAAATCATGTATAATTTAGTTACCTAGGGCACTGAACAAAGCAAATGGCTTGTCTATGTCCTAGAAGAAGGGAATCGCCCATATCTTCCTCTCTCTAAGGGTGGACTTTAATTGAGCAAACTGGTTTTTTTTGTTATTTTTTTTTTGCTACTTGATAGACACAGTAATTTAGAAAACAAAACAAAACAAAACAAAACAAATGTATTATAGGTATGAATTTGAAAGAATATATCTAAAACTGGAAAAGAAAAATCTTCATATTCTGATTGGATTTGAGATTATCAGTAAAAACAAGTACAGGAGATCCTTAGTCTCATGTTAGTTCATGAAATTTTCCTAACAATATCCTTCAGGAAAGGAATTCTCATTAATTTTTGCATAAAACATCCCATTCAAGAAAGTATAAGAGAACTTGTGAGCCAGCAAATATCAAGAAGCACTAATTTTAACCCACTGAAAGTAGTGAAGAACCTGAATGAAGTGGTCAAGAATGGTCAGGATTAAGAAATCAAGGAAATTGAAGACAACAGAAGGTTAACAAACCAGCTCTGATTTTGCCTTGTTGTTTGATAAGTGGTTATGCTTATGCTCTACAAGTACCATTATTAACAATACCTGGTTTTAAAAATATAAACTCAGTTGTGTAAGGGGGAAGAAAAAGGGCAGTGGAGTTAAGACATTTGGGAAGTTTATGAACTCAAAATTTGTTTAGCTTTAAGTCTGATAAAATTTAAGTGCAATAAATTTGTGCTGGTATTACTTTGTGATAACCTAGACCTGTTAATGTGAGAAAAGACTGGAGTAAGAAAGTCAGCCCAGAGAGGGAGTAGCAACCACATGCACCAGTAAGAAGTATGAGATACTAGACCTATACCTATTGCATGTATATTACAAAGAACTGAATTAGAAAATTCTTCCTACCTTCTTTCCTTCATAAAATTTATTGTTCATAGTCTTAGGTTAAATTTAGCCTAATAGAATCATGAAATATTATCACCTCATGTATTTTAGATAGACATAAGTTTTTGTTCTCCTTACATTTTCAGACAGGTAGCAATCACTTAGTTCCCTGCTGGATATATATAAATTACTAAACTAATGTTTTCAATGCTATTGAGCAAATTAAGATCAGAACCAAGTTATGAGTATTTTATACAGGTAATTGGGGCACAAAATAAATTCTATGTGAAATTCAGTTTGAATAGTGTATTTTTTTATTACTAGGATTTGGTGAGGAAAGCACTTAGAGACAAATGACTTGTTCCGTTTCCTCTCTTATTAGTTATAGCTCCTTAATAAATAATTTAATTATTTGAGGATCAATCTCCATATCTGCAAAACAGGGGAAATAATACTATCCTTATGGACTTCACAGTGTTGTTGGAAGAAAATGAGCTAATGCACATGTGAACACATTTTAATTGTAAAGTACTACGTGAGTAGAAGCAAACATTAAATGTCATATTTAGTGGAAAAAACTGTTATTGTTGTGATTTATAATAACACTTTTGTTGTTCCATTATTTTTCAGTTGTCTCCAACTCTTTGTGACCTTTGAGATTTTCTTGGTACAATTATTGACGTGGTTTGCCATTTACTTCCCTAGCTAATTTCCCAGATGAGAAAACCAACACAAACAAAATGAAGTGACTTGACCAGGGTCATACAGCTAGTAAGCATGTAAAACTAGGTTTGTATGTAGCAATAGGAGTTTTTCTGACTCCAGGCACTGGAGGTACTTTACTCATTGCACCACCTACTTGCCCCATAGCATTACTGGACAGATCGATAAGTTATTATATGACTAAAACAAATTAATGGAGAACAAGGACAATCAAAATGATATTCTTTAAAAAGTATTTTTAAGCTGAATAGTTAGCATTAGTATGCAGAAATATGATGGCTTGATGAAAAAATCATTTTTATTCTTAATGGAAATTCATTGGGCTAATTTTGGACAGTGTCATACATATGTGTGTTTTTTAAATTTCCTTCTGGATAGTTTTGATTGTACACCAGAAAAAATAAGTGATTGTGCTGTGGAGGATATAAAAATCATCAGGCACCTTAAACGGAATGGAAAATAGAGAAAATAAAGAAATAAATAGAAAAATAGCAAAAAAAAAAAAACCCAGAAATATAAGAAACAAGAACACCAGTCAGAAACGTTGCCTCTCCTGAGAGGTCCTGAGTGCCAAATGCAGTAGTCATCAATGACAGTTGATAAAAAACATCCTAAAAACCTGGTTTACTTCTTCCAACAAATACATACAGCATCCACGGAAGGAATAAACTTAAATTTAGACCATAATAGTGAAGAATACATGCAAGAAAGAAGTGGGACAAAGATTTAACTCACAACACCTGCTCAGGAAATTCTTCTCTCTAGGTGGGGACCTCATACAGAAACCTTTATTTCTGTTATTGTTTTCTGCTTCATTTATAGAGGCAGAAACTGAGATGCATGTGAAATACATGCCTTGTTTAAAGTCACATGGGGATGTCAGAGTAGGGAATCAAACTTGGGACCTGTGTCTTTAAAGATATCATTCTGTTCACAGCCTCTTCCAGTGCCTTAAATATCAAATTGTAAAGCAGAGAAATGTATTCCACTTTTTTCCATCCATTCATATTATGCACAATTGTAATGTAAAAAGAAAGGTGGAGTGGGGATAGTCTTTTCTGGGCTTCACACCTCTTTTGTAACATAAAGTGAGTAAGGCATGATAAAAAGAATCTACAAGTGAATTTTCTTTGGTAGCAGGCAACTGTTTTCCTGGCCAAAGAAAAACTGCACTAGATTAGAAAAAAAAAAAACTTTTGCCTTTTATTGGAGTACCTATCACCCTCTCTTCTAAAAGGGGCCACATCTTTCAATAAGTGAGTTCTCATCTTGGCTGGGAGTCATTCTAGCATTTATAACATTACAAATATTGATCATAGCACTGGAAATTTATTAAGTACTTATATTTAGAAAGACATATACTTTATCTCATTTGATCTATATTTGATCATAACAACTCTATGAGGTAAAAGCTCCTTTTACAGATGAGGAAACTGAGGCTCAGAAAGACAAAACTCATGGATTTGAATTCATGTGTCATCTGAGGCTAGGTTATTCATTCTTTTGACTATGCAAGCAACATGTGTCAATAGGGGAAATAATATTCTTAGATTAACTCATAGCTGTTACATCAATAATTCCCTTAAAATTTCCTATAACTGGAAAAGTAGACAAAAAGAGAAAGCAGCAAATACTGGAGGGACTGTGGGAAAAACATGTACATCAATGCACTATTGGAGAAACTATAAACTGCTCCAGAATTTCTGAAAAGCAGGTTGGAACCTGTTCCCCAAAATAAAGCAATCAAAGAATTAGGAAAAGGACTCAAGTGAACTGTCATTTTAAAGATCTTTGTTGGGACAACAGAGTGAATGATCATCAATTGAGAAGTGGCCAAATGAGTTATGATAGATAAGTGTATTACAATACTATTCTGTACAAAAAAAAAATGATGCTGGGAATACTTTCTCACTAAACTAGGAGGACACGTGTGAAATGATACAAGTGAAATGAGCAGAAGCAGGATAACCTTTTATATAACAGTAATATTGTAAAGGCAAAAGACTTTGAATGATTTAGAAACTCTGATCAGCACAATGACCAATCATATTACAAAGGATTCATGAGAAAATATGTGACCCACTTCCATATAGAGAGGTAATGGACTTTGAATAAAGACTGAAGGCTTTTTTTGTAATGAGTTAGAAGGGACATGATTAATGGAGGAATTTACTTTACATGACTAAATATGTTTGTTAAAGGTTTCATTTTTTTCTTGGTTTCTCAATGGGGGTGGGTTGCTAGGAGAAAATGAGGATCTAAAAATGAAATAAAATTGAAATAAAATTAAAAATATCTTTGGAGATTTAAGTGGTTGCAGAAATAGATTCAATTAAGTAATATTCCCTGCTATTACCTACATGGGGAAAGGTAGTGGGGTTTGTATGTAACGAGGATTTTGTTATCCTTTTAGACTTTACTTTCTTAGGCTCCATGGCCATGGCAATGTCTAGGTATCAGATGATAACTTTCAGAATAATTTTAAGAATTCTAGACATTAATTCCCAGAATCATAGGGACAGACAGTCCTACTGAGGCTGTAAGATAAGGAGTGACATAATGTGATATTCATCACACTTGTGCAGAATGACAATATTGCTAAAGTTAAATTATTAGCATAATATTGGCAAGATGCCTCCTTTGTTTGATGTCCTATAAACTAAAAACATTGGTCACTCAACAGGAAAAAGCACAGGGAATCTGTGTATGCCTCAACTGGCTTCCACTGAGGCTTGGGGGAGTTTAGGAGAGTGTACAAGTGTGCCTGTCTCAACTGACCTCACCTAGACACAGAGCAGGGTGACTAGAGAAGGCTGTAAGAGCTGGTTCTCCCAACAACCAAGACTACACTACAACAAAGTTGATTATTAATGGTTCCAAAACTCTCTGCCTGTCTGAATAGATGAAGAGAGAACCTGTTGGGGATAGAATCAAGATAGCAGAGTAGAAAGACACACACATACTCTAGCCCTTTCCCACAACCCATAAAACACCTGAAAAAATTACTCTAAACAAATTCTATAGCAGCAGAAGCCAAAGAAAACGACAGAGTGAAAGAGATTTCCAGCCCAAGGTAGCTTGGAAGGCCAACAGGAAAGGTCTGTCATATGGGGTGCTGAGCAGAGGACAGTTTATGGAGCCCAACCCAGCCTTGGCCATAAGGAACAGGACTGGAAAAGGCCTCAGGGTGTAATCCCCATCAGCAGCTACGGTTCTCAGATCCTTCAAACCACAAACACCAAAGACAGCTTAAAAGTCAGTGAGAAAACTTTTTCACCTGGGTGAGAAGGTAGCAGGGTCCTCCTCTAGCTCTGACCCCAGGTAGCTGCAGAAGCAGCAGCAAGAGCATTCATTCTTTGAGCTGTCAAAATAAAGACCTGGGGGAATTGAGCCACTGATCTGAATGGCAGCCCTGGGGTAAGGAAGAGCTTTGGCTGCTTGGTGGAGCTAGTGGAGGATCTGGAAAGGGAATTCTACTTGCAGGTCCTGGGTAGAAAAGCTTGGTAGCTCCCAGATCAGAGTACAGACCAGGAGAGGAGTAACCTCCTCTCCTTTGATTGTGCCACCTTGGAGGAACAGAGGATTTACAAGTCCCTAGAGTATATCCTACACTTGGCAAAGGACTCAGAAGTCAAGTAACTAAACAAGAAAATGCCTAAAAAAGGTAAAAAATAAGACTATAGAAGGTTACTTTCTTGCTGAATATGTATTTTCTGCCATCCTTTCAGATGAGGAAGAATAAAGCAGATCATTAGAGAAAGATATGCAAGTCAAGGCTTCAGCATCCAAAACCTTAAAAATAAGTATGCAATGGTCTCAGGTCATGGAAGAGCTCAAAAAGTATTTTGGAAATCCAGTAAGAGTGGTGGAGAAAAAATTAGAAAGAGAAATTAGAACAACATAAGAAAATCATGAAAAATGAGTCTACAGCTTGCTAAAGGAGACCTAGAAAAATTCTAAAGAAAGTAACCTTTAAAAATAGGCTAACTTAATTGGAAAAAGAGGTTCAAAAATCCAGAGGAGAAGAATGATTTAAAAAGAAGAATTAACCAAATGGAAAAGGAAGTTCAAAAGCTCATTGAAGAAAATAATTTTTAAAAATTAAAATGGAGCAGATGGAAGCCCATGACTGTATGAGAAGCCATGAAATTACAAAACAAAACCAAAAGAATGAAAAATTGGAAGAGAATGTGAAATATTTGATAGGAAAAACAACTGATCTAGAAAACAGATTCAGGAGAGACAATTTAAAAATCATGGGACTAGCTGAAAGTCATGATCAAAAAAAGTGCCTAAACATTTTCTTTCATGAAATTATCAAGGAAAACTGCCCTGATATTTTAGAACCAGAGGATAAAATAAATATTGAAAGAATTCACTGATCACTTTTTAAAAGAGACCCTAAAAGATAAACCCCTAGGAATACTGTAACCAAATTCCAGAGTTCCAAGGTCAAGGAAAAAATGCTAGAAGCAGAAATAAAAAAACAATTTGAGTTCTATGGAAATAGAATCAGGATAACAAAAGCTCTAGTAGCTTCAATATTAAAGGATTGAAAGGTTTGGAATAGAACATTCCAGAAGTCAAAGGAACTAGGATGGAAACCAAGAATCACTTACCCAGCAAAACTTAATATAATGCGTCAGAGGAAAAAATGGTCATTCAATGAAATAGAGGACTTCAAAGCATTCTTGGGGAAAAGACTAGAGCTGAATGGAAAATTTGACCTTCAAACACAAGAATCAAGGGAAGTGTGAAAAGGTAAACAGCAAAGAGCAATCATGAGACTTTAGTTGAACTGTTTACATTCCTATATTAAAAGATAATATTTGTAAATGTTGAAACTTTTCTCAGTATTTGAGTAGTTGAAGGGATTACAAACACACACACACACACACACACACATAGATAGAGAACACAGGGTGAATTGAATAGGAAGGGATGATGCTTCAAAAATAAAATTGAGGGGTGAGAGAGGAATATATTGGGAGGAGAAAGGGAGAAATGGAATGCGGCAAATTATCTCTCATAAAAGAGGCAAGGAAAAGCCTTTTAAATGGAGGGGAAAAGAGGGGAGGTGAGAGGCAAAAAGTAAAGCTTACTCTTATCACATTTGGCTTAAGGAAAGAATAACATGCACACTCAATTTGGCATGAAAATTTACCTTACACTACAAGAAAGTAGGGGAGAAGGGGAAAAGTAGCATGGAGAGATGATGGAAGGGAGGACAAATGGGAGATAAAATAAAGAAGTAAACACTTTTGGGGAGGGACAAGGTCAAAAGACAAAATAGAATGAATGAGGGGGCAGGATAAGATGGAGAGAAATGTTAATATTCACAACATGACTTTTATGGATGTCTTTTCATTAACTACATATGTATAACCTGTATTGAATTGCTTGCCTTCTCAGTGGGGATTGGTGGAGAGAGAGGAAGGAAGAAAAGTTGGAACTCAAAGTTTTAGAAACAAATGTTGAAAATTGCTTTTGCATTCAACTGGGAAATAAAAAATACAGGTAATGTTTATCTTGTCTTACAAGAGACAAGATGGGGAAAAGGGAAGGGAGAGGTGTGATAGGAGGGAGGGCAGATTGGAGGAAGGAGTAATCAGAATGAATGGTGTTTTGGGAAGGGGAGAGATGTGAAGAAAATTTGGAACTCAAAATAATGTGAAAATGAAGGTTGAAAACTAAAAATAAATACACATTATAAAAAAAGGCAGGTTGAGGGGAGGGAAGAGTGAACCTGTTGGAGACTGGAGTCCAAGACCTCCAACACTTCCTCTGTGTTATCTGTGAACCAAGGCTATACAAAATCAGTTTCCTACTTTTAAAATATCAGGGCCAAGAAGAAAGCACTTAGAGCAATCTATCCCCACATCTCAGTGGTATCTTATATGAAAGAAGTTGCTATGAGTGAATACTGATCAACTGAACCAATACTGGATCCTTACATTTCTGTGTGGAAAGGGGAGATGAGTGAGAATGAAGTGAGCAACCCAAGTTATCTAAGCCTGATTTTTTTCTTCTTTCTCATCAGACCAAAACAAAACAAACAAAAAACGCACAGTATGAGAGATAGCCAGTAGGAACATTCTACTTGACTACCATTGCACTGAATTGAGCTACAGTTAACAATCAGGTGTGTAATAATACTTTACACACAGAATTGCTTTTATGGTGGAAAAAAAAATAGAGAATTATTTAGCAAGGTTGGTACTATGGCAGTATCTTGAACATGTTTAAAGGAAGATAGATCTCCAGTTTAAAAAAGTAGTTTCCAATTTTAGGCAACATTGCTATTACTTAATCTCTCATTTCCCTACATATTATAGCAAATTTTTAAGTAATATGAATCTACACTGAAGCATTCTATTCCAAGTAGGCTATACACAGCAAATCATCCTATCTTAATCTTACAGTTCCTTTCTTAAGCTACTCTCATTCTCTGGAGAAATGTGCAGAATACTGTTTTTTCAAGTTCAAGCATTTCTTCATAAGGCAATCTGCTAAAGTTTACCTAAAATTCATCAGCATCATTAGTTTGTCTTCCCAACAATGCAAATCAGGAACAAGTAATACTTAGGTAAATAAGGAAGTTGAGAAAAAAAAGAGAATTATAAAGCAGAAGAAGACAAGGCAACCTTAAATTGAGCTAAATTATTTTAAGCCCCAATATGGTAATAAAAATTGATATACTCTCTCTTGGCATGCTAAGATAAATGAATTATTTCAGATACAAAAAGCTGCAGAAAGAAAGTGATGTTATTGGTAAATTCAGGGTAAGACAAAGGAGAGAATGTTAAGTTATTTTTCTGATATTTCTTGAGAAGTCATGTTATAAATGAGATAAAATGTTATGAATAAAGTTATATATCCCTTTATGACATTGTGTTGCTCTGTAATGTTTATTACCATAAAGTCAGGGCAATGGTACAATTTCTCTGTATTATTTATTATTCATAAAAATTCAAAAAAATTCATAGAAATAATTCTAAGTAACTTTGTTCAACAACACACTATTACAACTAGAGAGGCCATTAGGCATATTAACTTGTTAAATATTCTACTTAAGTATGGAACCTGTCAGCCACTATCAGTCAGTCAAAATATATTCAATGAGGGCTTAATGTTTGTCAGGCTTTGTGCTAAGTGGTTAATATACAAAGGCAACAGTAAAGTACTTACCCTCAGGAAGCTAAAACTCCAGGAGGAGACAACATAAAAACAACTCTATACATACATGTCTTATCTTGGGAAGTAATTTCCCAGGTAAAGTACTAGAAATGGTAGAGACCTAGAAAAGCCTCTTTACTTTTATTTAATACAAACAATTAGTTTTTAAAATTTGATCAATTTCTATGGCTTATGTGAGCATGTGAAAAATTGTATATGCTACTAAATTATTATTTCAGAGCTTACAAATGGAGGCACAAAGAAGCAAATTAAGCCTCAGTGTTCAGAAAACTGTATAATTTTGAGACATTTAAATTAAGGTCTTGTTCTCTTATATCTCTGGAAGCAATTGGAACCAAATCTGGGCAGCATAATGAAATGCATATCAAATATCATTGCTACCTGTAGGATAATTTGAAGAAAAAAATCTGCTTTTTAAAGTTTCTTTTTGATAGCTGCTATATGAATAGAACAATTACATAAGTCCCTGAATAATGACAAACTAGCTATAGCAACCAAAATTTCTGAGGTCATATGTTAAACCCTCATTATAACTATCTTGGATAATTCTATCCTACTTCAAAGGCATACACATTATTTAGACCAAAGGAATTTTTTTTTCCTTTTCTTTTAAGGATAATTTGAAGTACCTGCTACTTTGTAATTAAAAGCAAATATCTTGTCTTGAGTTATATACTCATAGAATTTTCTTTGTTTACTCTGAATCAGAACTGAAAAATGGCTAATTACTTTTTAGTGGAAGCAGGACATTTCCTGAATACGCAGACCTGAAAGTTTGACTGTTCCCTTGAAGCAAAAATGAAGGAATGTTGTAGAATAAGCAGAAAGCCATTTCCAAAGTTGGATTAGAAGTTAGGGGACCTAGGTTCAGATTCTCTCTCTGCTACTTATTAAATGGTATTCAATACAAGTAATTTCTTTTCCTTGGGCTTCAGTTCCTTGTACATAAAAGAAGGAACTGGATTCGATGACTTCTAAGATTTCTTTCCAAGCTCAAGTCTATGATTCTGTGGTTCAACTGATCCCTCCACCTGCAAGTTTCCTCCTTCAAGCTACTTTGTATTTAACTAATTTATTAACTTCATATTGATGTATTTAAGTAGATGGATTATAGATATAAAAATATATACATATATGTGTATCTATGACACATATATACATATGTGTATATATATGTATATACATAAAATTTATGTTTCATGACTCCCTCATTAAAATGGAAGTATTTTGGGAGAAGAGAATGTTTCATTTCTTATATTTCTATACCCTTTGTCTAGTATAGCTACTGGAATATAGTATGTACTTGAAAAGACTTACTAATTGATCTGATGAACTCAAATGATATCTTGAAGTGATGAGAACTGAGTACCTAGCTCGTTATAAGGAAATGAAAATGATTCACTTCCAAATTTTATTTATAAACATTCTTTCATATTTTTCTAAGTTAATAATAACAACATCTTACAGCTATATGGTATTTTAAAGTTATGAAATTATATGCATTTTCTCATTTTTTATCACACTAACAGTGTGAGGATCAAATAATATCTAATTATACACAGTTTACATATGAGGAAAATGATTCTGTGCCTTGTCCACAGGTATGTATCAAGTGAAGAGAGAGTTGAACCAAGAATTCTAAGGTCAAGTCCTTTGTTTCCCAAGTAGCAGTTATAACTGGAATCCTCATCATTCTTCAGAACAGATCATGCTACCTACCTCTGGTAGTTACGCCACTCATGTTCATATAAATTCAATGGTTGATAACATGACTAGACAAAACAGAAGGAAGCAATGGTGAGCCATTACACTGCTTAACCTTTAGATTTTATCAGGCTTTATGACTGGAGACATATGTGGCTAATGTAGCATCTCACCTAGAGTAACGGCCAAATAATCGCTGGGGCATGAAAGCACAACCTGCAGGAAGTTAATCATCACCATGAATCACCAAGCCACATTCCTCCTTTCCTGGAAGACTGAAGAGGTGACAGAAACAGACTTCATATTGTTTACTGAATATAAATGAACCTCAGATGAGCATCACAGCTTCTTGCTAGGTTTAGAGAGGGAAAAAAAAGATCAACTTGAACCATCATTTACTCTGAGTTACATAGCTTGAGGAACTGATCATCTTATACACCAGTGAACACCCGATCAGCCTACTATTGATGATGTTTGCAGTATTTTGACTATTTGATCAACCTAACCTTGTTGTTAGTGAATGAAATATAGGACCAGATCATGCTTCACTTCTTTATTCATTGTCAGTAGGACAGAAATAATGAATGGATATGAAATTCCTCAGTTGAATCATTGATGAAGCAGTAACTGCATACTTTAAAGTGTATATTGAAAATTATGGAATATTGATTGGGAAGAATAGTCAGGGAAGAAGATTAGTTTGCAATCTTCAAATATAGCACCTTTTCTTTTGTTGCTGCTGTTGTTTTGCCTCAAAAATTCTCAGTTTTTTCTTTTTTAACTAATAGCCCAATAAATAAAGACAGATTCTTTGGGGGTAGTACTCAAGTGATCTCAAAATCTGTTAAGACTTTACTTTTACAGGAATATACCTAAAATACTATAAAACTGTGCATATCCTTTGATCTAGATCTTTGGGTCTACATCCCAAAGAGATCATAAGAAAGAGGAAAGGACCCACATGTACAAAAATATTTATATTAGCTCTCTTTGTGGTGGCCAAGAATTGGAAATTGAGGGGATGCCCATCAATTGAGGAGTGACTGAACAAGTTGTGGTATATATATGAAATTAAATACTATTGTAGTATAAGAATTGATGAGTGAGTGGATTTCAGAAAAATCACAGCAAGACTCACATGAACTGATGCTGAGTGAAATGTGCAGAAGCAAGAGAACATTGCATACAGCAACAATAGCGCTGTGCAATGATCATCTCTGATAGCCTTAGCTCTTCTCAGAAATACAATCATCTAAGACCATTCCAAAAGACTCAAGATGGAAAATACTATCCATAACCAGAGGAAAGAACTATGGTTTCTGAATAAAGATCAAATATGCTATTTTCTTTTATTTTTTTCTCATGGTTTTTCCTTTTTGTTCCATTTCTTCTTCAACAATATGACTAATATGTAAATATACTTAATATGATCTTATATGTATTGCCTGTATCAGATTGCATATTGTCTAGGGAAAGGGAAAGAAGGAGAAAAAAATTTGGAACTCAATGTTATAATGTGAATATTCAGAACTTTACATTTAATTTTAATCTTTACATGTAATTGCAAAAATAAAATACTATTAGAAAAGAAAGGATTTTACTTTTTCAGCTTTACCTCAACACATACAAGTAAATTTACTTTATATTGTAGCCAACCTGGAAAACTCAGCCCTCAGCAGGTCTTCTGACTTCATACATTCATGCCTTTATACAGGAATGGTCTCTGTGCTTGGAGTGTCTGGTTAGCTTCCACTTCCTTTATCTATCAGATTCCTTCCCATTTCTCTAAAGATGGACTCAAATGTTACCTAGGCCACAAAGCCTTCAGTGATACCCCCAGTATATAAGAGCTCACCCTCAGACCTCATATGGAATTTTTCATATCCCTATTCACTATCATTTCCCCACTTACTCATAAAAACCATGAGGCAGGAGAGATGATTTATCTAAGTTTAGTCTCATTTCCATCATTTACTACAATGCACTCCAAACATTAGGCACATAATATGTGGTTTCTCTTGTTGAAGTAAGAAATTCCCATGCTGCTCTTTGAGTTTCTCAGACTAGAATCCTCTCCTTTCTGGGGAGGTGTAACTTGAAAATCTGTGAGGGTTGAACTGGGGAAATTTCCCTGAAGGGTACTACCTGTATAAAAGGCTAGCATTTGCTCTCTCTTCCCAATATCTCACCCAGATGATTCTAATTCACTCTTAACTTCTCTCCAGTCTCACTTCAAATTCACCCCCTTTTCCTAAGCTATGACACCAAATTCTTTAAACATTTTAGTTACAAACTCTCTTTTACCATTGATCTTTCCAAACCAAAATTCCTAACCCCTAAATTTATTTTTTCCTTATAATTTGGCTCTTTCTCCAGCATCAGTTTATCTCACAAGTGTAAACAATGGAATATAATGGGAAGAAAGCTAGCTCTGGAAACCTAGGTGCTGCCTTCAAATTCTACCTTTCTACTAACATGAGGAAGTAACAATTTCCTTGTGTCTCATTTTTTTCATTTGTATAATGAAGTTAGGGTCAGATGACTTCTGAAGCCCCTGGCAGTTATCAATCCCTGGGGCTAGAATTTATAACAAAAATGTTTTAATTAATTTTAAGAGAATATAATAATGTTATAGGCAATAACCCATTATACTTAAATTCCATTCATATGGCATTTGATTTACACAAAAATAAAACACTCTAAACATCAAAATTTTCTAGGTAATATATTCCCCACCTCCCCTCCCCAGGATGAAATGGAAACAGAGAAGCATATATAATTTCTGTTTAATTAAATATTTTGCTGACATTACACCATATTGTCATATTTGTCATAGTGTTCACAAATGTTTCCTCTACAAAGCATCTGATGAGGGCTGGAAAAGGGGTGTGAGACCCCCACAAAGACCAGGGTATCAGGGGCAGGTCATCTGGAGAAGAATTCACAGACTCCAGAATTGTTGAAGCCAAGGTAAAGATTTATTATATTTTTCAGGTGGCAAGAGTTCTTAGGGAACATGAAAACTTAAAAGGGTACAGGGAAAGTTTATATAGAACATTCTACAGGGGAAGGAGACTAGATGGTGGAGTAGAAAGATACACTTATGCTTAGCTCTTACCACACAGCACATAAAATACCTGTAAAGAAGAACTTTCAACAATTCTAGAGCAGCAGAAGCCACAGAACAAAGGAGTGGAGGAGATTTCTGTTCCAGAGAAACCTGAAAAACTGATGGGAAAGGTCTGTCTGGCACAGGACCCAGAGCAGAGCCCAGCCCTGCCTTGACCACATGGCACTGAGGGGAGCAGATCCGAGAAGGCTTCTGGGGCGAAATCTCCAGTGATAGCACAGATCCCTCAACCTACAGGTGCCAAAGGTCAGTGAGAGGGACTTTTAGGCTGACAGAGAGGGGAGTGGTATATCCCCATAACTCAGGCCCCTTCAGGAGACAGCAGCAGAGGCAACAGTGGACAGGGGCTCCCAAAGCAGGCAGGAACCCAAATCCATTATTGAAGGTCTCCTCATAAACCCCCTGAGGGAACTGAATCCTGTGTGGTGACCCTGCCCCCACCTGAGCATCTTAACTTAATCTCACAAGGAATAGCAGCCCACCCCTGACAAAAACCCCTAAGGCTTAGGAGGAGTACATTTGAATCAACCCCCAAGCACTGACTGAGTGGAACTGGAAGTGAGGTGGGTGTGGAGAGGAAACTCAGAAGTCAAGTAACTGGCTGGGAAAATGCCCAGAAAAGGGAAAAAAAAATAAAACCATAGAAGGTTACTTTCTTGAGGAGCAGATGCCTCCCCCCATCCTATCAAATGAGGAAGAACAAGGCATCCTGTCAGAGGAAGTCAAGGCCTCTGTCCCCAAAGGGAACTTAAAGGGCTCAGGCAATAGAAGACCTTAAAAAACAAGTTAGCAGCTTACTAAAGGAGAACCAAAAAATGCTGAGGAAAATAAAAGTTTTAAAAAGAGGCTAACTCAATTGGAAAAAGAGGGCCAAAAAGCCACGAGGAAAAGGGGGTTTTAAAAAGCAGAATTAGCCAAATAGAGGAGAATGTTCAAAACTTCACTGAACAAAACAATTCATTGAAAAAGAGAATTGAGCTCAGGGAAAGTAATGACTATGAGTTGCAGCAAGAAGTTAGTAAACAAAACCCAAAATTTGAAAAAGTAGAAGATAAGGTGAAACAACTCATTGGAAAAACAACTGACCTGGAAAATAGATCCAGGAGAAATAAATAAAAAATTATTGAACTACCTGAAAGCCATGATCCAAAAAAAAGCCTAGACATTATCTTCCATGAAATCATCAAAGAAAACTACCCTGATGTTCTAGAATCAGAGGGCAAAATGGATATTGAAAGAATTCACCTATCACCTCCTAAAAGAAACCGAAACAGAGAAACTACTAGGAATATTGTGGCCAAATTTCAGAGTTCCCAGATAAAGGAGAAGATACTGAAAGCAGCTAGAAAGACATAATTTGAGTACTGTGGAAATACAATCAGGATAATAGAATCTGGCAGCTTCAACATTAAGAGATTAAAGGGCTTGGAGTGGAATATTTCAGAATTTGAAGGAACTGGGATTGAAGTCAAGAATCACCTACCCAGCAAATCTGAATACAATACTTCAAGGGGAAAAATGGTCATTCAGTGATATAGACAAATTTCAAGATTTCATGTTGAGGAAAAGACCAAATCTGTATTTAAAAATTTGACTTCTCAAGATAAGAATCAAGAAAAGCAGGAAAAGGTAAACAGAAAAGAAAAATCATAAAACACTCTCTAAAGCTGAACTGATTACATTACTATATGGAAAGAAAATATTTTTAACTCTTGAATTTTCTCAGTATTTGGGTAGGTGGAGAGATTGTACACACACACATACTCACACAGAAATACACATAGGTAGATAGAGAGAGGACAGGGTGCATTATATCATAAGAGATGATACACACTCATAAAATAAAATAAAAATTAAGGGGTGAAGGAGTAAAATTCCAGGAAGAAAAAGAGAGTAATGGAATGGGGCAGGCTGTAATTCATAAAAGAGATAAGAAAAATCTTATTCAATGGAGAAGATAAGGGAGAAAGGGAGAGGGGGAAAATAAAGCTACTCTCCCCATGTGTGACTGAAGGAGGGAATAACCATGCTCACTAATTTGACATGAAAATTTATACACACCACAGGAAAGTAGGAGAGGAGGCAACAAGTAGAGCAAGGGCAATGTTAGAAGGGAGGGCAAATGGGAGAAGGGAGTCACTAGAAATAAACACTTTTGAGAAAGGACAAGGTCAATTGTAGGGGGGGGAATAAGGAGAGATAGGGTAGGTCAGAGGTCCATTTAATTGGTATTACACAACATGATTGCCATGGAAGTCTTGCAAAACAACACATATTTAGTCTGTATTGAATTGCTTGCCTTCTCAGTAGGGCTGGGGAGGGACAGGGGAGAGGGAGAAAAGTTGGGATTCAAAGTATTAGAAATGAATGTTGAGAATTTTTATTTCATATAATCGGGAAATAGGAACTACAGGGATAGGGATATGGAAATTTATCTTGCCCTGCAAGAAAAGATAGAAAATGGTGATAGGAGAGGGGTGGGGTATGATGGAGAGGAGAGTATATTGAGGAAAGGAGTAATCAGAATGCAAGGTATTAGGAAACAGAGGGGAGGGGAGTGATGGGGAGAAAAATCAGACATGTTACAAAGTGAGGTAAAAGCAATTAGTATTAAAACAATGGACTGAAATAATTACTGAGAATAAATCAATGACATCTTTAGTTTGAAGAAAAGAATTTCAGTCTAAATTTCCTAGAGGAAGGTAACCTCAGGTTAAATTTGGCATTGATGGAAAAGTCAAGGTTTTAATGGTAAATTTGATTTTATGATTGCCATTTAATCAGGAACTAGAACATGTATAGAAAGGCGTGTAAGTCACTTAAGACTTGCCTCAAAAGATGTTCCTTAGTGAACTATAGTGAAACTATAATCATATTTGAAACCTGGTTATTGGAACTTGCCATTTTTAGATGCTATGGGGCTGTTAAGTGACTGTTCTTCTGTGTCTAACTCCAGGTATGGGTAGTAACAAAGGTGATCTGAACCTCTAATACACGATGGCAATGAGCTGATGAGATGCTGGTATGAACTGCATAGGTGGTCTTAAGGGAAGGATGGGAGAGCAGGTGTTCAGCATGGGCTGAGGTGGGATTCTCCTGACTCAATTTCCCCATTGACACTTGGCAGACTTTAAGCCTCTCTGAATGCAAGTGGATAATCTAATCCTGCCTGGAACTGACATGAAGTTGGGGAGATATTGTATCCCTGCAATGTCCTTACTACTGGTGGCAATTTCCTATAGTCGAAAGATTTATAAACTTAATGTCAGAGCCATTCAATTATAGATTATGGGTAGGGCAACATCCGAGGTTGTCTAAAGTTAAGCTATTAAGCATTGGCATTTAGACAAACAACAATAAGTTAGGGTCCTCTAATTCTTAGTAATACTGTGGAGACAATTAGGTCAATAGCTTGTGAAGTTAGCAACATAATTATTATTTCTGTCTCGGTTAATTTAAAAAAATAAAAACATTCTTTTGTGGTCCATATTTTAAATGCTTTTAAAAAAAGTATCGGGGGCGGAGCCAAGATGGCGGAGTAGAAAGACTCACATTTGCTAGCTCTGAATCCACAGCCCATAGATTCCCTGTAAAAAGAACTCCTGACAAATTCTGGAATAGTGGAAGCCGGGCAGCAACAGAGTGAAGGAGATTTCTGCTGCAGAGAGCCCTGAAAAACCGACCGCAAAGGTACCCCAGACGGGAGCTGAGCCCTGCCTGGCCGAGCGCTCCCCTCCCCTGCTCTGGCCACACGGCACTGAGAGGAGTGAGCAGAGCCCAACAGGCGGCAGGGACCTGAATCTCTGGGCGGCAAGAAGGTCCCTCTACCCACAGACGCACAGGTCAGTGAGAGAGACGGGCTGAGAGGAGAGCGGGGGATCTCCGGGACTCGGACCCCCTGGGAAGCGGCCGCTGAGGCAGAGGCTGAGGCAGCTTGGCCAGAGGCAGAGGCAGCTCAGCCAGAGACTCCCAGAGCAGGCTGAAGC
>CM053769.1:631179506-631202171 GCA_028658325.1 Potorous gilbertii
AACTGGGATATAAGATGTACAGGCAATGGGGTATAGAAATTTGTTTTGCCCTATAGGAAAACAGAAGGGAGGGATATGGAAGAAGGGAGAGAGGTAATAGGAGGGAGGACAGACTGGAGGAAAGTGTAGATGGGATGTACTTTCCTGGGGTGGGGGGTGGAGAGAGATGGGAAGAAAACTTTGAATTCAAATTCTTGTGGAAGTGAAAGCTGAAAACTGAAAAAAATTATGTTAAAATAATTATTTCTTCTCCCATTAGATTACAAGATTTTTGAGGGCAGGGCCATATATATATATATATATATATGTATAGGGGTGTGTGTGTGTATGTGTGTGTGTGTGTGTGTATGTATATATTTTATATTTGTGTCCACAGAATTTAATGAAGTAGCTGGCACATAGTGCATACTTAATTGTTGGTTGTGTGTTTGTCCTTCATTTCTGAAGAGGACCCATGACCTCAGGAAAATGATAACATGACTTGCAATTGACTTTGAGGGAGGGAGGCCTATGCCAGGTCACCAGCCTTGATGGGGTTCAGACCATGGGAGCCTCCTTGAGCTCCCCTTGAATCTTCTCACTTAACCTGGCCTTTCTTACTCAAATCTAATCTTCCCATTTGTTCTGGAAGTCTCAAGAAGCCCATAGACTTTTCCTTATCACTGTGCCCAGGTCTCTGTTGCACCCCCTCCCCCATTTGCAAGCCCTTCTCTTGATCCCATCAAAATCCCATTCCCCAGGCTGCTGACCACTCCCATCAAGATTGGTATTCATTCCCATACCACCATTGGTTTGCCCTACCTGCTTCCCACTCAAGTCCTCCATTGTCAGATATCTCCTCATTGCCTCTAGCTGTTTCCAACCCTTGATCAGTCATTTCCTCCTTGCACTTCTCCTCAAGATCCTCCCTAAACCTCCCCTCTCAGCACCCTAGACTATCAGACAAGTCCCAGATCCCTCCTATAGTCTTTTCTGTATTTACATTCCACCTTGCCTCCATGAAGGTGCTCAGATTTAGTCCAGTTCAGACTCTGTCTAGCTAAGATTCTATCTGGCCAGCTTGTGAATACAAGCGTTACAAATGCTTAGGCTCCTTAGGAGTCAACTCAATTTCAGGAATCTTTAATAAACTTTGTTTTCTTGGCTTTAAGAAGGCTTGAGTCAAATTCATTTGAGCAGGACCCAGTGAGTTGGTGTTTCTGGGTCCCCAGCACCCTTAAACCTAGTCACCCTCACTTTATTTTCCAGTGAGTTGGATCCAATGAGCTGATATTTGTAATATTCTTTCTTTTCTAAAACCTTAAACCCAGTTCACTCTAAAGCCCATGGATTACTGAACTTGGACCCTGCCCAAACTCTTACTTAATGGTTGCTTTTGGATTCTTCTGGCTTAGAATGAATCTCAATGGTGACTGTTTCTCTTTGGAACATTAACCCTGAGGGCCTTGCCCTCCCAGCTTGACTTTTTTTTTCTTTTTCTAATTAAAGGCCCACCCCTTGATTACTTCTTAAAGAGTCCTGTTCACTGAAAGGGCATCATCTCACTCTAAGAGAGTACCTGAAAAGGCCTGAGCCTAAAAGAGCCAGGTTCTCCCACTGTATATATTTCATAAATGTTTCTTGACTGACTAACATGAAGTCTTGTGATTTGCTGAAAGAAGAAGGAATGTAAAACTTCGTATTAAGTTTTGAAGGCAGGAAAACAGCTAGTTAAGAATACTATAGGATAGGTGGAATTCACTTGAATACCACAATATTAAAAATGGAATACCAAATAATTAGATATAAAATTCTTAAGATAGTTATAACTTACCTTTGAAATTTGAGTGTTGTTGATATTATTGATTCCTGTATAGCATGATGGTAGAAACAAGTGTAATTGAAAATTTCCTGAAATGTTTTCAAATAGCAAATGATTAATGAATCTTTAATATCATAGCAGACAGAAGAAGAGATGTACAGAATTTATATGAAAGGGACATTTTGTTATATAGTTTGTTATAGCCTTGGAATAGCCATGCTCTGTATGGAAAGTTGACTGTTTTTCTCTAGGATTCTTTGGCTGAATGTTGAGATTCTATCTTATATGACATTTTGTAATTTGTTTTTTATAGATTTTCTTATGTTAGTGAGATTTTTCATTCTGTCTTAAGGAAAGATTAGAAGGAAATACTCATTAAGGACACAGCTAGGAAGTATCTGAGGCTAGATTTCAGTTCAGTGCTTCCTGAATCTGAGTTCAATACCATCCAATGCGCCACCTTCCAATTTTTATTTTGTGTCAATCAAATTTATCAAGGAGAGTGGAGTTTTAGGAACATACACTTTAATAGGAAGTCAAATTTTTGAACACCTGGGTGATAACAGTAAATGATAACTCTCTCCCTATCTCCCTTCCCTTTCCATTTTTCGACAAGATATTACTGTTTTTAGTAGTCATTTTACAATATAAATCACCATTTAAAATCATTAGTACTTAGTTAAGGTGCAGTTTATTAAAGAAAATCTTGGCAAAAGAAATGCCTAGTCCTACAGTTCTAGATAGGAAGATTAACATTGTATTGATTTATGTCAGAATCATTCAGTAACTGGATATCCAAAACTACATCCAGGATATTGATACTAGCCAACTACGAGAATTTATGAAAAAAAATCTAGAAATGAGACATAAATAATTAAAGGAACCATGCATGGTTGTTTTAGCAAACATGTTAATTTGCCAAAGTAGTACAAATCTACCAAAGAAAGAGAAGGAGATTATGAATAGAAATTTTTTTCCTCAGTTAGTTCCTCCGCAGGATCTCCATGAAGGGCCACATGCTCCAAAGTCATATTATTAATTATGTTGCAGAAACAGATTTCTATGTACATTGTTCCAGTTATCCTTCCGAATATAATGAGTGTCTTAGCAAAATAAAATCATTTCTTGGCTGTGTTTGCAGGGCTTGCAAGAGTCAAACAAACACTACAAAAGGGGGAAGAAGACTCTCCATCTTACTCTCGCCTTTGAAGTGTGTGCCTTCAAAGAGTATGCACACATGTTTTCTTTTCACAGTACACTCAGTCTAATGATGTTCCTTGTATAATGGCCAACTATTTCTCTATAGCACTTTTAATTATGAAAACACTTTACAAGCATTAACTTAATTAGTTTATTCCTGCATTGTGGTTGTGGATATTATTATTTCTAATTAATAGAGAGGAAGAAACAAAGAACAGTTAAGTGGCATGGCCAAAGACTCCATATAAAATCTGTTTTAATATAAGAATTAGAACAAAAGAGCTGTTGATTCCTAGTAGATTTTTTTCCTTTAAGAAAATGGAAAATTGATTTTATTTTAAACAATAGAAATGGGGTGAGGAATACAAAATTGAAAACAATTTTATTTTCTTTAAAAGTCATTTATAAATGTATAGAGTCAGTGATCATTTAACACATACTCAGGCAATAGAGGAACACCACTTGAGTAACAGAAATTTCATTGGTCATGAAATCAAAAGTGCCATCTTTAAATCTCAGCTTTGTCACTTAGTTATACTGCCATAGTTATGTCATTTAACCTCTCAGATAGGCAGCATTTTCATCTAAAAAATGAGTACAGTACATCTAGCACTTCACTGATTAGTTCTGACAACATTCATACCACTATTCTGTGTTGAAGACAGAATTTGCACTGTACTGATGCCAAATCTAGCCTTTTCTGTTATGCCACCATACTTTATTACAATTATAACAGCTGTTATGTGCAATACACCATGCTCAGAACAATAAAAAAGGAGTTCAATATTTACTTAGTAGTCAAGTGAGAGCCACTGAAGATTTTTTGAGCCAAAGAAGTGATGAAATCAGAACTATGTATAAGAAATATCATGTTGCCATGCGCATGAAAGAAAGATTGCAGGGAAAAGATAGTAGAAATGTAAAACATGATTTGTTACTGGTTTCAGTTAAATTAGGGATATTCCCTCAGGTAATCTGTTTCTGTGCAACAGAGGTGAAGCTAGTAATCACAAAAGTTGATAGATAGAGCTGCTATAGAATTCAGTCCAGTCCTAGATTTTGGTTCCACCCACAACTCTGTTTATGTCCTTCAATTTTTTGCTGTTTACTTTCCTTAATACTGTTTAATTTTGGGGGGGTGAGAGGTGTGTTTGTGTGTGTGTGTGTGTGTGTGTGTGTGTGTGTGTTTGTGTGCGTCTGTGTGTATGTGTTCCTGTGTTAAAATTTGAAGATATCTCGACATGCAAAATATAGAAAACATGATCAAACCTTTTACCTTATTATCCAGTATCTGCCATATGTCTTTCTTTTTAACAAGCAATTCCATGTCATAGTCTAGAGTGCCCATAAGTTCAGGTAGTAGAGTGATTATAGATGACATATGTAATCATTGGCCAGATCAAATTTTGCCAGCAAGAAAATAGTGTCTAGAAATGCACTATATATATTAAATGTTGGTATAAGTTCTCCCTAAGTTCATATCTTAAATTTGTTAGGAAACAATGCTGAACTACTCACTGGGGAATCAGGGTGAAATTTATGAAGGGGGTATGCACTTCCTAAAATAAGATATGACAATCAAAGACCCACTGTGGTAATAGAACAGTATGAAGTTGATTAAATATCACAAGAACATGTATGCCTGGAAAAGAAAAAGCCTGGTTACACACCAAGGATCAAGGAAAACAGATGGACGACTGATTCTTGCATTGGTATCCATAACATATTAAAAAAAAAATCAGTGATGAGACTCTAGCCTGTTGGATAAACCTTTTTTTGAGGGATCATGTAAAAATGTATAGAAATATACAGGATTAGGAGGACTGGAGTGACTGTAAGCTTGGACCAGCAGAGGGAGTTCTCACATCAATGAGTTTATATTATTCAAATGCAAAAATATATTCAAGTCTCCGCACAGACAAATCAACTTAATTCAATATAGCAAATACTTTCCATTTTTTATTATTCTTTTAAAGTCATCCTGGACATTATGGTACTCAATAGTACAATTTACAGATGACAGTGAGAGTTGCCACACTTGTTTCTTTTTATGATCTGGGGACAAACCACGTTAGCATAGCCTAATAACCAGTTTATATCCATAGCTACAGATGTTTCAGTATCACGTTCATGTGGTATTGAGAAAGGGCACTGTTGCTCCAATCATAAAACACAAGGATTGAAACTGATTCAGATGAATGCTAGTTGTATTATTTTGGAGAAATGACTTAATCACTCTGTGTTTCAGTTTCCTCATCTGTTAAATGGGGAGGATGATATTTGTGTTGCTCACCTTGCTTAGTTCCATAAGGAAAGCACTGTGTAAAACCTAAGATGCTGTACTAATTTGAAATATGAACCTTGTTAATCCTTTAGGATTATTGTTCCTTAAAAATATTACTAATATTTCTCTTACAGATAGAATTACGTTCTAGTCCTGTGCAAAATTCTGAAATACCTGTTTGAACTTTGCCTTTAGTGCCCTTCACCTTTAGTTTTGTTTTGATTGTTTATCCTCTAATTCTGTTCCTCAACAGTCAACGAGCACTTTTCCGTCTTTTTCTCTTATTTGTTGTAACTGTTAGCAGAGGAGTAAATTTTTTTTTCAGTGAACACTTCTACATATTGACCCACAACATTAAAATGATAGAGTGAAGAACATTATTCTATGTTTGCTGTTAGGACTGTTTATGGTTTAGAGAAGGACAATCTGGTGAGGAAACAAAATGAATAACTCTCTCATTGTGTAATTTTAAACACTATTCTGAGCCTGGTCCAAGATTGTGTCAGTATCCCAGGGAAAATGATGATTCTAGGGGGAAAAATTATGTGATTACAAAGTGAAAAATGCTCCCCACTTCTCTTGCCCATTTCTCGTAATCTGCCTGGTCTTCCTGCGGACATGATTGTGATGATTCTTTACACTCAATTAATCATACTGTAAGTTAGAATTAATTATGGTTACTCATTGTTTTATTCTATCTGATTTCTTTTATATCTATAAGGTAAGAAAAAGCTTAAAAAGCATCTCAAAAGTTGAGTATGACAGGGAATTAGTGCAGAAAACACTGACTTTGGAGTCCTGAGGGACTGAATAAACAAGTCACACTAAACTCTTTCTTTTTACCTTTGGCAAGTTGCTGTACGTCTAGGTCCCACTTTGACTATAAAAATATATACATACAGATATGTTACACTCCTTTTCACCTCTGAATCTCTACTTCTACACCCTTTTTGAATCTCAGAAAAAAATGGAGCATAAATGAGTATTATTTAATCTCTAGGGATTAAGCTATAAAACCACAACTAGTACTCAACCGGGCAAACTAAGTACCCAGAGGGTAGGTAACTAGTCTCAATGTTCTAAGAATCACTATGATGAGCTAGATTTCTATTAGTGTTGCTTATGAGCCCCTACTAGTGGGTCTCTTATCTAAAATCTTCCAAATTTAATCACTTTTTTGTCAAGTTAATAAGATGGCACATTTAGAAATACAATTGGTTCAGTTTCTCCTGAATACCTGAAATGCCCTAATATAATGTACACAGAGCCTTTGTGGATAGTGAGCACAAACTTAAAATATAAAGAAAGAAAACACATACATAAAGGTACTATAGGGGAAAATGGCACTCAAAATTCCTAATTAATAGAAAGCTGTTTCCTTCTTTGTGAAATCCTCATAAAATTCCTCTTATGCATATTTCTCATCTGAGATCTGAGAGTTATGGACTGTCTAGTTATTAACCTGTATTTGTAGTTAATGCTTATATTTATATAGTAGAACTGAGAAGTTCTGCTCCCTAAAATGGCCTTTCTTTAAACCACTGCCTTTTCTGGTGAATGTATTGTCTTCAGATCAACTAGACTCTGAGTCCAAGCAGGATTCATCCTGTCATACTGGTTCAGTCTCTGATTGCATGACACAGGGGTTGGGGAAAGTAGAGAGCAAAAAACTATTTCTTATGTTTCAAAGCGATTCTCTTTCAGATACCTATGATTATATTTACTGGAGTGATAGTTGAACTCTAACCTTACAAAGCCAATGGAAAAGATTTTTTGAAAAACAGAATCTTCTATTAATGGGTTAAAGACTGACAGGCAGGCATGGGGTTTTACAGACAAAAGAACTTTCTAGATAGTGAGATGTTTGAACAGCTACTCTTCCAAATAACTTATCAGTGAAGGACTCTCTTATCCATTTGAACATAACTATGTTTCAATACATAATTTAACACACATTTTTTGATAAGGAAATCCTAGAATCAGAAACAGCCTTCTGCAACATGAATTCTACAATATTCCTGACATATGGACATGCCTATCTCAAACCATTCCCACTAGATTTTCATACCAGACATCTGTATCCATGCATATCCTGTATGACTATCCATAACCAGTGTAGCTATGGCATTACCTTACTTTTCTATTCTCACTTTGTCCAAGGCCTTCAATGACAATGCCCCAAATCTGCAATTTAGTTCCTTAATAATGCTTCTGCCAAGCAAATGGGTAGAAAGAAATCCAGGGGAGGAGGGCTACCCTTGTATCCTTCAGATCACAGCACATTTTTGGTTTCAATCATTTCAGTCATGTCTGACTCTTTATGATACCATTTGCACTTTCTTGGCAAAGATATTGAAGTTGTTTACAATTTTTTTCTGCAGCTCATAAGGCAAACAGGGCAAATGAAAAACACTGGGTTGAGTGACTTGAACAGAGTCACACAGCTAGTTAGTACCTGAGACTGGATTTGAACTCACAAAGATGAACCTTCCTGAATCCAGACCTGGCACTCTATCCACTGTACCACCTAACTGTTCTTACAGTGTATTTATGTCCTCTAATTTCATGTATGAAGAAGGCATCTTTTGTTTATTTAATACATGTATTGCCAACACACATGTATATGTACATATATGTATATGTACATGTATATGTATATATGTAAATATATAGTGTCCAACCTTTCCATTTTACAGATGCAGAATCTGAAGTTCAAAGAAGTTGAATGATTTGTACAAGGTTGCAGAAAAAAGAAATGGCAGAGCTAAGATTTGACCCCAGCACCTCAGTCACCAAATCCATTTCAGTTTCCACTGTACCTGGTATTTTCCATATTCAGATGATCAAACTGATGGAAATACAGGAGAAATGACTTACTAAAGATTATGGAACTGTTAACAAGTCTCATACTAATGCTATTTTACTCATTACTGCTTTCTTTATAAGCCAAATCCTGTAAGAATTTAAATTTCTGGTTAAAATTATTTTAACGATGAATGTATTAGAATGAGAATGTTGATCAGTGCTTCTCTGACAAAAGGAGCCTCCTATTGTTTCCTTAAAAAGTTCCAGACTCTCTTCTCAAGTTATTTAACCTGTCAAGTAAGCAGTAGAATCAAATTTCCATCAAAAGAAGATTCTTCACCACTTTTCTTTACCTTCTTTCTATTAATGTTTTCTCTTCTAATCTTTGATACTAGGGCAAACTTTTGTCACTACTGCAGGAGAAGTAAGCAATGACTACTTCAAAAAGAAGGATAAATTATTCTGTCTCAACAGTGGTATCATCAATTCTCCCCACCTTTCACCCTTCACAAAATATGTACTTTCCTGAGGGAAACTACAAAAGTTTTTTTCTATTTCACTTTTCAGTAAGTTTCATTAAGGAAAAAAATGTTTAGAATAATTAAGGTGTCTTATGTAGAGTCAAATGATCAAGTTCTTGGACCAAAGACCATTGGTTCAGCAGCCCTGAACCTTTCACTAAGAAAGTTTACAGAATATTACAATGCACATTACTCAACGGGCTACTCTGATGGAGCAGTATATTCAAAACCAGTTCCTGCATCACTATCTGTGTGTACATATTTGTGTGTGTGTACGTTTGCTTGCTTTGTAATCTTGAAAATTTGTAGAAGCAACATGCAATTTAATTAGTTTATTCCGACAGCATGTGTTATTGACGCTAAAGTAATATTTAATATTTCCCTTTCTGTTTCTTATCTGAACAGATAGAATTTATGTTCAGTAACCTGTTCCTTTCTCAAAGAATATTATGTACCAGAAAACTGATTCACTCTCCAGTTCAAAGATGTTTACACATGAATGTGAAGAGGATGTTTCTCTTTTTGGAATGATTTCACCATTACACTTTTCTTATAATGTAACATCGTAAGTGTAAAAATGGTACATACAGACAATTATAATATTTACTTTTATTGCTACTATTAAAGATCTAACACTGTGTACCTACAAGTAATAATATGAAAATAAGTAAATTGCATAGTATCAGATACAGATTTTTTAATAACTACTTACACTAAAATCAGTACATTCTTGTTGGTTTTTACTGTTTCTGTTCTGCAAACACAAAAGCTAATTCAAGAAGCACTTGTATTTTTTTTCTAAAGGGGAAAAGACAGTATCAAAGAATCGTGTAGTTGCCTAAAGTAGTCTGCTACATGAATAACATAGTAAGAAAGAGCCCCCTAACGGCTCAGTTATCTGTGGGAATGAAATAGATTTTTCTCCCTCTGAGATTTGGTCTTGCAGAGTCGTGAGATGAGTAATCAGGAAAGACAAGTGATACTATTCCATTAATAGCAAGCTGGAATGAAAGGTCATCTTTTGTTATGCTCCAAAATGCAGAGAAAAGGGAAAAATCCCCAAAATCTAGTAACAGTGAGAAGGGGGGAAAAGCTTTAAATGAAGAACTAAACCTTAAAGACAGAAGTGATAAACACTTGAACTTCTAACTCACCACTAATTCTCTATCTATCTATCTATCTATCTATCACCCTTTTGTGATTTAACATGGATTTTAGTTCCTACTAAGAGAGTACAGTAGCTATGGCATTCCCCCAAAATCATGGTTTTATGCTTCTTCAACTAGTAAGAGACTTAGGAGAAAAAGTAATAAAGTCTGTAAAGAGAGAGGGAGTGAGACAGAGTGGGAAAGAGAGTGAGTGCAAATCACACAGCTTAAGCAATTATCAAAAGCATAAAAACAGATGGGGTATCTATTTTTGTGAGATGTAAAAACAAAAGTATACTTAGGTGGGTTCATTTTTTAAACAGTTCATTTGTTTATGCAAAATGGCATACTTCGTAATGTACAATCTTCAAATAGTTAACCCTATATATCTGTTTAAAGGAATGTCACATAGAACAGGTACTTAGCTAAGAAGATGATCAAAGTAAGTTTTAGACAATATTTTAATAGAGGAAGTGCTTTTTAAAAACTTTATGTTGCAAGCTAAAATGATTAAACAACAGCAGATGAAGTAATGAAATCTATCTCATAATCCCTATGAAAGATGTATGCCTTTATCAGTGAAGAAAAAATATTAAAAAATAAATTAGGTATTGACTCCACACAAATATGCATGCATATAATACACATATATGTGTATATATAAATATATATATATATATACACATATATGTATATATATATAGATAGATATAACCTACATACACACATCATTTATAGAGAAATCATTTTAGAAAATTTAAAAGAGAATTCTATATATACATAGGAATATAGTGTAAGAACATAGCCATATAAGATATAAAGTATTGACTACTTTTCATGGTTAAATATTTGCCTTCATATTTTCTTTAAAGGACAATGAACAGAAAGCACACCACAATGTTGGTAGAAGCATTTGTTTTAAACTACTTGTGAAAGTACAGTTTCAATTAACTCTAAAGGCACATCTGTCTCTTAATGAATACTACACTCTGAACTTGGTAGGCACCCAGGCTGCAATATAATTCAACTATTTCTAGATCTTGAGATTAAATGCAAAGTTTAAATTTGCACATTAGTAAACAGACCCATCACAAAGATAGTGGGATTTTTAGCATCCTGTCTTGTTCTGTTTGGGAGATTAAAGAAATGTCCCAAACATTTTCATTCATGAACACATAGCTTTGAACAGTTTCATTTTACTAAGAATGTGGGGAGGTTGTTGTGACTAGAGGAAAAGAGAATAACTTTTAAAAAACATCCCTCACACTACAACAGTTACCACTAGGGTTGTCTAACTAATGGAACAATCCATCAAAAGTTGCACTTATTTATGAATAGCATTTTCCCCCCTGATTAAAGCAGTGATACAAGGAATTACACCCAAAAGGGAACAAACCAATTTGCTTCAAGAATTCTTTCCTCATAGATTAAAAAGCAGAAAAAGCAAACACTGGCATTAAGGGTATTACAAATCATCAGAGCTCCTGAAGGCATAAGAGAAATCTCTTTTGTCTGGAAGCACAGGCTGTCTTTTTGGCAATTGACTCTTGTCACCTATAAACCTGAAGTCGATAAACTCTGTGATACTGCATTGTTCAAAGTTGATTATTCCTATTGAGACCTAGTATCTTCTATAGTCATCATGAAATCTCTTCCCGCCTCTTCCACAGTCCCAGATGAGACTGTAGTATGTGAAAAGTTTACCAATACCAAGAAAGACTTTGAGACAAGTGTCATTGTCACATCAAAATAATCAACTTGATGGGCTGCTTTAGTTCCAAAGAGAAGATATAGAATAGCCATGAATCCTTGTTTCTGTGCTTTGGTCCTACCCAAAACACTTTACCCTCATTATCATAACTATAATATGATGGCAGTCTAATGTCATGTTATTTAAGAGATCATTTTTATGCTTAAGAGTTAAGACTGCAGTCAAAAGACAGATCACACTACACACACACACACACACACACACACACGCACACGCACACGCACACACACCTCCTGACAATCACAGGGAAGTATGTGCTATTTGCTGTATCTGTGGGGAATATATAGTAAGCAATTAATGCAGTGAAAATTTGGTGAAGCACTGCTATGCACAAAGTTGCTTAGTATCTTTGAGATAGTTTATATTGAATCATTGCATGAGTTAGAAAAATGCCATTTTTATAATTGCCCTATTTTCCTATAATGCACTTCTTTAAAGTCCAATTCAGGCATCTCATATGACTACATTATCCTCTGTCCTGGATATGCAAATTTTTAAAATGGAAAAGATTTACATAGAGACTCTTAGAGAAACACTGGCACTCATGTATACATATGGCAGCTGCAGATATAATAAATACCTAGATATTTTGAAAACATGCAAGGCAAGACAAGGATACACTTTCTTTGAATGACTGAAAAGAAAAGAAAAAGCCAGCTAGATTAAAAAACAAAACAAAACATAATTTCCTTACCTGAAGGCTCAAACTGTATATATATTCAATGCTGGGACTTCGGAAGGTTGGAAAGGGAGCTTGAAATATGTACATATATTTTGTTCAGGAAAAAACCTCTTCCTCAAAGATATAGTAGTACGGTGAACTATTCCAAGATTCAGTCTGTTTTCTCTTTCAGGGACTCAGAGCTCATATCCTCTTGAAAGGTAGCTCAATAACTTGTTCACTGTGGGAGCTGGGTATCAGAATTCTCAGGCACCAGGAAGCAGTTCCATACTGATGCTCTAGCCTGCAGACAGCCTGCCTCTCTCTCTCTCTCTCTCTCTCTCTCTCTCTCTCTCTCTCTCTCTCTCTCCCTCCCTCCCTCCCTCCTCCCTCTCTTTCTCTTTCCTCTCTCCTTCCTCCCTCCCTCACCTTGACGTTCACCCAGCTCTGAGCCTGAGCTCTTTCTGCTGCTGTATAATCAATCTAGCCTGTCTGAAGCTAATAGTCCTCTATTTAACCAGCCAATCAATAGCCAGGATTCCACTGCTGGTCCCAACGGTCTTTTTCCAGAAGTGTTACAAACAATAAGAGTTTTGCCAGCAGTTTAGCCAAGTATTATTTTCGTTATTTTGTCTTCCTTCAAGATAGGCTGTGAGAGATCAGAAGCTCCAAGCTCTTGAGTATTGGTAGAGCTTTAGGTATTTCTTTTAATTTGTCCCTTTCTACATAGCCTGTAGGTACTCTGGAGCGAATACACACCTACCTGCACTTTTCATCAGCGCTTCAGCTTTACTGCATAGTAGCAGCATGTTAAAGATCTTTCTGCCCCAATTGAAGCGTGGAAGATAAAATGCAGTAAGCAGAATTCCATGAGCTGACAAGGGCATTTTACAGGGAATAGTGGTGTCTCCAGTCACAGTTTTGACTCCTGTTAATTACAGGGCCCTATAATGTATTTTTGCATGGCCAAAAAAATGTATACATTCTATGCTGGAAAATAATTTCTCAGTAGTTTTGCTTCTGTTTCTGTAATAAAAATAAGAGGAAATAATAGGACAGAATAGGTGTTTGAATTCTTTTGAGTTAGGCATCACTTTGTATGATATGATTCCAAATTTTAATCATAAAAGTTTAAAAGACTTCTCTCTGAAGTCATCCAATAGGTCCTCCACACCTAAATCATCCCCTTACAAGGTTAAGAAGATTTTCTTCTCATGTCTACTCCTTCACTTTCAGCAGCTGTGATCGGCCATAAATAAGAGGAAACACAAAGCAGGCAATTGAAGGCCAGGCTATCTGCCACATCCCACCTGCTACAAAAAATAGATTCCATTGACCCAGATCTTTTCATATAGGGTCAAGTTATCTATGCCCAAGGAAGAAATGACTGTCTGTTTCAGCCTGTAATTAGAAGGTATGTGCTTATCTCAATTTCACACCGCTTGGTCAGCCTCTCAGTTCCTTCTTCCTTTGTACAAGTGCATTACTGTACTCATTAAGGTAAATTGTCTAAGAATGCTTAACTTCCCTTCCATTCCCACTACAATTTCAACCCTGAGCAGAATTCATCTTAGGGCCAATCTTCAACTGCATATAATACTGGGAACCTTTACCACACATTCCAAAAAATAGAGACATCCAAGAATATTGTTCTCAGTGTTGGCAAGTGGGAAAATAGCATCATCTGGGGATCTGACATAGAAATATCTAGCATGAGAGACTCCTGCTTACCATAAAGGAACTTTGCTTGTTTGAACTATGACCAGAGTTTAAGTCTTATTTCCAAAGTATATTGATTGTGGGAATTTGGGAAAGATGTTTGATCTCTCCACATACTGGACAACTTTTTATGAATATAAGCTATATAGCAAGTGCCACTATGAATTGGTAGGAGGAGTTTCTTCATTAGGAATGGCATATGCCAAGGACAACACAAGGCTGTTCTGAAAAACAAACAGAACAATTTCCGTAATATTATCAATGAAAACATGCATTCTTTACTACCAAAATCTACTAATGAAAGATTTATCTCATGTAACAGAACCACAAATTCTCCAAGTTAAAATGGATCCCAGATGCCCTATACTCTAAATTATAGTTTAAAAAATTCCTCTTACAGTGTGTCTAATAATTGATCATTCAGCTTTTTCTTGGATCCTTTAATTACGGGAAATAGCTACTTCCAAGATAGTCTATTCTGACTGGATAAAAAATTTTATTTTGATTTTTCCCCTTGCTTTGAGCCCAAAATCTGCCCTTTGAAACTTTTGTTCAGAGTCCCATACTCTGGAATGGAGGCAAGCAGAGCAAATATGATTTCTCTTCCAGATGAGGGTCATTCCAATATAAGAAAACAAAGCAAAACTAAACTAGTCACTCTCTTCCCTTTTCCCAGTATTACCTGTACAAATTTGTTTCATTAAACTTCATGTAAAATTCTTTATAGTTGTCTTGCCATCATTGTTGTTATTTCTGATTGCTTTTTAGGTTTGTTGGTGTTATTCAAATGTAGCCAGAATTAAACACAGTAATCTATATGAGATGTGACCTGGGCAGAATATGGCAAAACTGTCATTTTCCAATCTTCATGAGATTATACCAACCTTTGAGGCTATCTTTTTGAAATGTATTCCTAGGCTGAGCTTGTAGTAAAATAATCCCCAGACTTTTTCAGGAAAAAATCCCCTTCTAACCATGACCCTCTCATCCTGTACTCAGGATATTGATTTTTTTTTTCAAATAAAATATAGGATTTTATGATTATTTGAATTATATTTCATCCCTTTAGATCAAATTCCTCTAAATCTTTCTCTATCCTCACTGTATATTTCATCATATTATCTATCTTTCCCAATTTTGTGCTTCCTGTGTGCAAAGAAGGAAGGGAACATAGATGGCATAGGGAATGGTGAACTACTAGCAAGTTAGGGAAGTCTAAGTCAGATCTCTGATTCATACTGGCTTTGTGAATTTGACCAAACCCCTTATGTTTCAGTATCCCAGATAATTTGACCAGTTAATACATGCAATATAATGCACACAAATTAATACATACCTCCATTGGAAATGTATAAGACAAAGTGCTATGTGAACTTTAATAGGAAAAAAAAATGTAATGGTCTTTGTGAAGGAAGGCTTAATGTAGAATTTAACATTTGAGATTTGAGTTGAACTTTAATGAATATGTGACAATTCAAGAAGAGTAGCAATTGAAGGAAAATCTTCCAAGGGTAATAAGCAATTAATAAGAACATGGATGTGGAAGTGAATACTAGACATTGAGGTGACAGTGAATATTTCAGTTCAGCTAAAATTTTGAGTTTCACAGAGATATATACATGAAAAAAGAGATGGTTTTTGTTTGAAAATTATAGAGATACTTAAAGACTGGGAAAACCTAGACATAACTTGATGAGCAATAAAGGCATTTGGAAAGAGGAGTTACATGATCTGGTCTATGAATAAGGAAGGACAATATAGTGGGAATAGGAGAAGTAGTTCTAGATGTCATTGGTCAAATAGATCTTTCATACATGAATCTTTCCATGGGAGATGGAAAGACCTTGTAAATGTCTATTGAAAAAATCCATAGAGATACCATTGAGTTTTTTTAACTAAAGTGAATAGAGAGGAGGTCACTGATATGACAAATCAGAAGATAAAATTGATAGGATTAGTAACAGATTGGATATGTGAAGGAAAAGTAAAAGTAAAAAAAAGGTTTTTATAAATAATATATGTATACTTGTATATATGTAGTATGTGTACATACTTACATATACTCACACATATATATATATATATATACACATATGTAATACCTATATTATATATAACGCCAATTATATGTAACCTATATTATATATACCTATTATACAGGCACACAGCTATATACATATATATGTGCTTATGTAGATTACATTTTGTCAGAGTCAGAATGTTATAATTTATGAGATTCAAGTGACCAAAGAGACAGTATCTCAACCTTTTTTGCATTTTACTATATAAATCATTGAAGCGTAAAGAGTATAAATAATTTGCCCAAGGTCATGTATGAGGACCAAATTTCGGACTCATTTTATGGTGCTTTGCCTTTCTCTTGTTTTGTCTCCTACACTATCACAGATTTATTTCTCATTATCTCAACTATACGACGACTAAACTTATTTATCAATACATCCAGTTGTGTAGGTCACTGGTACTCTCCCAGTTTCTAGCTACTCCTCTCTATCATATCAGCACCCAGATCCTCTCTTATTTCAGTTTTGTTTCTTTGTCTTGTTACCTAAAAACAATGAGCTATTGTTCTTTGAGGCATATGAAAGAGATTTTATTACATAGTAAAACCTTAAATTATTCAGGATATTTAATGCAATCAAAGGGCAAATATTCAAGTTTATAGAAAACCTGCTTATACACTTTAATATCCCAGAAACTGGGTTTTAATCTCTAACCATTCCTTTATTTGTTTGTTTCCCTAAGTCCTTCTCCAACAGTTTTTACTCAATGTCAGTCTTATCCAAGGCTTTTGTTTTACCCTTTATGTTAATATCTCAGGTTGAAATCTTTTGATATCACTTCAATTTTCTTTGTTCCATTTTTAATAACTCATTGCAAATCAATTTCTCTATTCTTTATGATCAAGTAACTCTGAGAAAGTGGTGCTCTCTGCCATTTGTTTTTGGACAAGACGATCTCCCCTCCCCCTCCTTGTTCGATTTGATGCCTGAATGATCTGCTCTCCTGCAATTAGTAAAATTTATTTTACTAACCTATTATCTTAGTCTGGTTTCACTAAGATCATTTTCTCAGGGTACTGGATAGTCATGCATTGCATCTCAGGTATCCCCCCTTAACATGAACAGCTGTCCTATTCTTCTTCCTCTAGCACGATGTTCAAGATATGAAAATGAATGAAATGAAGCAAATATGACTTTGATTATTGAGGCTCAAACCAGTTGGAACTTTCTACATTTCTTACCACTACAATGATTATTACATGGGTTGCCAAATAAAAATACATTTCAGATTGGCAGAGTTGCAGTGAATAGATGAATGAGTGGAAAAAACAAGATATTTCTTAAAATACTACGTGTTGGCCACTGTGCTAATACAAAAAGGTAAAAATTCTTCTCTCTAGCTGCTTGCATTCAAGTAGGGAGAAACAACAAAGAAGGATGTGATAGGTAGGAAGAGGCAATGGATATATTGATTATGATTCCTGGTGGAAGAGAGAGAGAGGCAGGGGGGGAATGTGTGTATACATATATATATATATATATATATATATATATATATATATATATCATATATTTCTATGGAAAAAGGAGAGAAGACAAGAACATGTCTAAAGTAAAATAGGAAACATGGTTATGGCTGTCTAGGTACAGAGAGTTATATGAGTTTGCACTCATATACATATATATATATATATATATATATATATATATATATATATATATATGCATTAATCAGGGCAGTACAGACTTTAGAGTGGAAGTCCTTAAGAGGATGAACCTTAGAACCTCTATGGTCTGACAGTTCCTTGAAGAATACTTAATTTAGTATATCTGACAAGAAGTCATGTAGTCTTTTTTTAAAGGCTTCTAGTCTGCCAGATCTGATGATTAGTATGTCTGACTTCACATTGATATAAAATCTGCCTCTAGAATTTCCGTACATTGGTTTGAATTTTCCAGCAATTGCTGTTCAAAATGAGCCAAATCCTTTCTACCTACAAGTACAATATCAAAAAATCACAACCCATATAACTGGCATTTTGAAAAATGTGTATAAGGGGCAGAGTCAAGATGGTAGAGTAACAGCATGGTCTTGGTAGAGCTCCCCCACAAATTCAGCCAAATAGCTGCAAAAAAATCACTCTAAATAAATTGCAGAGAGGCAGAACCCACAGAATGATGGAATGAAGCAAATCTCCAGCCCAACACAGTCTGGAAGGTTGACTGGAAGCATCTGTGATGCTGCACTGGGAGCAGAGTGCAGTCCAGTGAGGGTCCCTGCTGGCACAGATGGGAACTCTGCAGTCTGTAGGGAGACTGTAACTCTGGCACCTGTGGTGACTTCCAGATTTCATGACCCCAAAACACTTAGGACAAATTGAAAGGTCAGTGGAATAAACCTGTGGGATCTGTGTGAGAAAGGAGAGTGGTCTTGGTGCTAGATTCAGAGCAGTGAAGGGAATGGAGGAATGCACACAACAGCAGCAGGGGTAGAGGCAGAAATTTTTACTGGAGCTCCAGGCCCACAGAGTGCCAGAGGGATCAAGTGGTTGACAGTATATTCCTCACCCACCTAGAAGCAGAGAACTACCTTAATAAAGAGCTCAAAAATCAAGTAAAGAGATGGGGAAATGAGCAAAACCATTCAGATTATAGAATCTTACTTTTGTGTCAAGGAAGATAAAAACACACAACCAGAAGGAGACAACAAATTTAATGCTCCTATATCCAAAGCCTCCAAGAAAAATAAGAATTGGTCACAGTCATGGAAGAGCTCAAAACAGATTTTGAGTAACAAGGTTTGTTTTTGTTTGTTTTGTTTTGTTTTTTAACAACATCTCAGAAAAAGAAATTGAACAAGCCATCAATGAATTCTCTAACAAAATGTCCCCAGGGTCAGATGTATTTACAAGTGAATTTTATCAAACATTTAAAGAATAGTTAATTCCAATACTATCTAGACTATTTGGGAAAATTGGGAAAGAAGGAGTCCTATCAAATTCTTTTTATGATACAAATATATTTCTGATACCTAAATAAGGAAGAGTCAAAACAGAGAGAAAATTATAGACAAATTCTGTAATGAATACAGATGCAAAAATTTTAAATAACATATTAGCAAAAAGAATACAGCAACTTGTCACCAGAATAATACATTATGACCAGTTAAGATTTATACAAGGAATGCAGGGTTGGTTCAATATTAGAAAAACTATTAGTATTATTGATTATATCCACAACAAAACTAACAAAAACCACACGATTATCTCAATACATGCAGAAGTGTTTGAAAAAAATATAACACCTATTCCTATTGAAAACACTGAAAAGTATAGAAATAAATGGAACTTTCTATGAAATAATAAACAGTATCTACCTAAAACCATCAGCAAACATTATATGCAATGGGGACAAGCTAGGTGCATTTCGAATAAGATAAGGGGTAAAACAAGGATGTCCATTATCACCTCTGTTGTTCAATATGGCATTAGAAATGTTAGCTGTAGCAATTAAACAAGATGAAGAAATTGAAGGAGTTAGAATAGGCAAAGAAGAAACTAAGCTATTTCTCTTTGCAGATGATATATTTAGAAAATCCCAGAGAATCAAGTAAAAAACTACTTGAAATAACAAATAACTTTGGCAAAGTTGCAAGTTACAAAAGAAACTCAGATAAAGCATCTGCACTTCTGTATCTTAATAACAAAGATAGCAGGAGATTAAAAAGAGAAATACCCTTTAAAGCTAGGGTAGATACCATAAAATATCTGGAAATTTACCTGCCAAAACAAATCCAGGGACTATATGAACACAATTACAAAATACTTTTCACACAGGTAAAGTAAGATGTAAAGTAAGTGTGAAAACATCACTTGCATGGAAAGGCAAAGCTAATATAATAAAAATTACAATTCTACAAAAATTAATGTACTTAGTGCCGTACCAATCAAAGTACCAGATAATTGTTTTCCAAAGCTAGAAAAAATATCAAAATTCATCTGGCAGAACAAAATTTCTAGAATATCAAGGGAACCAATGAAAAGAAATGCTAGGGAAGGTGGTCGAGCCCTACCAGATCTCATATTGTATTATAAAGCAGCAATCATCCAAAACACTTGGTCCTGGCTAAGAACCAGGACTAGTGGAATATGTTAGGTACTCAAGACACACTAATCAATGAATATAGTGGTCTACTGTTTGATAATCCCAAGGAACCAAGCTTCTGGGTAAATAAGTCACTGTTTGACAAAAATTGCTTGGAAAACTGGATAACAGTGTGGCAGAAACTGGACATAGACCAAAGCTTGACACCGTACACAAGAATAAAGTCCAAATAGATACATGATCTAAGTATAAACATTGATACTATGAACAAATTAGGGGAGCAAGGAATATCAGATTTACAGAGGGAAAAATTTAAGACCAAGAAAGAGATGGACAGCAATATGAAGGGCAAAATAGATAATTTTTGATTACATTAAATTGAAAAAATTTTACAAAAACAAACTCAATGCAACTAAGATTAAGAGAGAAGCAGCAAACTGGAAAAGAATTTTGGCAACTAATATCTGTGATAAAGATGTCATTTCTAAAGTATGTAGAGAACTGAGTCAAAAGCTCAATAATAAAAGTCATTCCTGAATTGATACATGGACAAAGGATATGAACAGAGAGTTTCCAGAGGAAGAAATTAAAGTTATGTATAATCATATGAAAAAAATGCCATAAATCACTATTGGTTAGAGAGCTACAAATCAAAACAACTCTGAGCTACCACATCTCATCTATTAGATTGGCTAACTTGACAAAACAGGAAGATGGTAAATGTTGGAGAAGATGTAGGAGAATCGGAACACTAATTCCTTGTTGGTGGAGCTGTGAGCTAATCCAACCATTCTGGAGAGCAATTGGAAAGTATGCCCAAAGGGCTACAAAAATGTGCATACTCTTTGACCTAGCAATACCACTTTTAGGACTGTATCCCCAAGAGATTATAAAAATGGGAAAGGGTCCTACATTTCCAAAATTATTTATAGCAAATCCTGTTGTGGTGATCAAAAACTGGAAATCAAGTGGATGTCCATCAATTGGGGAATGGCTGCATAAGTTGTGGTGTATGAATGTAATGGAATACTATAGTGCTATGAGAAACAATGAAAAGGAAGATTTCAGAGAAGCCTGAAAAATTTATATGAACTGATGCTTAGTGAAAGAAACAGAACCAGGAGAACTTTGTACACAGCAACAACCAGAGTGTGTGAAGAATTTTCCTGGTAAACTTAGTACTTCATTGAAATGCATGGATTTAAATAATTTCCAGTGGACTCTTGAGGCAAAATGCTCCATATGCAGAAGAAGAACTATGTAATTGGTTTGAAGATTTTAAGTTTTGTTTTGTTTTATTTTATGGTTGCTACACTTCATTTTAATTCTTCTATGCTACATGTATTTAATAGGAAAGTACATATAGAACATATATAAGATCATATGCTGTCTCAGGGAGGAAGTGGGGAAAGAGGAGAAGAAAAGGAGGAGGGAGGGGGGAAATCTAAGCTATATGAAGTGATTGTTGAACACTGAAAACAAATAAAATAATTTAATGGAAAGAAAGGATTTTGAAAATCAAGTCAGAAAAGCAGGGCAAAACCTGGGAAGAGAAATAAGAGTGATGAAAGCAAATCATGAAAAACGAGTCAACTTGCTAAAGTAAACACCAAAAAATGCTGAGGAAAATAAGACTGTAAAAAATAGACTAACCCAAATTACAAAAGAGATCCAAAAGGCCAATGAAGAGAAGAGTGCTGTAAAAAAGAGAATTGATCAGATGGAAAAGCAGGTCAAAATGCTCACTGAAGAAAGTAATTCCTTGAAGATTAGAACGCAATAGATGGAAGCTAATGAGTTTATGAAAAATCAAATAATAATAAAATAAACCAAAGCAATGAAAAACCAGACAATGTGAAATATCACAATGATAAAACAACTGACTTGGAAAATAGATCCAGGGGGACACTTTAAAAATTATTGGACTAGGGAGGCAGAGCCAAGATGGCAGAGTAGAAGGACTCACATATGCTAGCTCCGAACCCACAACCCATGGATTTCCTTTAAAAAGAACTTGCAACAAATTCTGGAACAGTGGAAGCCAAGCAACAACACAGTGAAGGAGATTTCCATTCCAGAGAGCTCTGAAAAACCGATCTCAAAGGTTCATCATGCACTGGATGAGAGCAGAGCCTTCCCCTGCCCTGCCCTGGCAAACAGCACTGAGAGGAGCGAGCAGATCCGAGCAGGCTTCAGGGACGGAATCTCCAGCAGCCACGAAGGTCCCTCCACCCACAGACACACAGGTCCATGAGAGAGAAAGGCTGAGAAGGGAGCAGGGTGTCCCCGGGACTCAGGCCCCCTCAGGAGGCAGTAGCAGAGGCAGCGGGCAGCCAGAGGCTCCAGGAGCAGGCAGGAGCTTGGCAGGAGTTCCATTACAGAAGGTCTCTGCATAAACTACCTGAGGGAACTGAGCCTGGGAGGCGGCCTTGCCCCCACCTGAGCACCTGAAATTAAGCTCCCATTGAATAGCAGTCAAGCCTGCCGCCAAAAGCCCTGAGGATGGGAAGCAGCATTTGAATCTCAGACCCCAAGCACTAGTTGGGCAGATATAGGAAGGGGTGGAGAGGACTCTGAGAAGTCAAGTAACTGGCTGGGAAAATGCCCAGAAAAGGGAAAAAAAATAAGAC
>CM053769.1:631202671-631219969 GCA_028658325.1 Potorous gilbertii
CAGGGATGTACATGTTGACAATGATGTTGATGCACGCATTGTCAGAGCTAGTTCAGTGTGTGGGAGGAGCTAAAGAAAGGTTTGGAAGAGAAGAGGTATTAGACTTACTACCAAGTTGAAGGTCTACAGAGCCATTGTACTAACCTCATTGTTATATGCTTGTGAAACATGGACAGTCTACCAGCACCATGCTAGGAACCTGAATCATTTTCATTTTCACTGTCTTAAGAAGATTCTGAGGATCACCTGGCAGAATAAGGCACCAGACACCAAAGTCCTTGCTCGAGCTGAACTGCCAAATATTCAAACTATGCCTCAGAGAGTGCAGTTCCAATGGTTTGACCACATTGTTTGAATGTAAAATGTATGCTTGCCAAAAAGACTATATTGTGGAGGACTTGCATGGGGAAGGTGATCACATGGTGGCCAGAAGAAATGATACATGGAAACGTCTTTCTCAAGAACTTTGGATTTGACCGTGCAACATGGGAGACACTGGCACAGGACTGTTCAGCATGGAATGCCCACATAAGAAAAGGTGTTGTGCTCTTTGAGTAAAGCAGAATTGAGACAGCACAAAATAAAGGCAGGATGAGCAAATTTGGGATATCCACCCCAAATATTCACACGGACTACGAGCCTGTAATAGAGTATTCAGAGCTCATATTGGTCTGATCAACCATGGTCAGACACACTGAAATTTCACTTTACCATGGTGATGTCATTTTGGTCCTCTTTGAAGATAAAGGACAACAACCACCACCATACATACACATGTAAACATATGCATATGTAGGTACATACACATTGCTTGCATATATAATTTATGTCTATGTGTATATACCTATATACACATATAGTGCAGACATACATATATGCATATAGATGAATGAATAAACATATTGATATAGGTAGGTAGATAGATAGGTAGATAGATGGTAGATAGATAGATGCAGATTCCTCACTTCTGCAAGTTATAAAATCTGAGACTTATTTGAGGTACTGGTCAAAGGTCACAGAGCCAGCATGAATGAGAGATCGAACTTGCATTTCTCGATCTCTTTCCCTTAGGTGATACTGCTTTTCATTATTGGTGTAATTATTCCCGTTTTATGGGAGGACATTAAAGTTTAGAGAATCTAGGTGACTTGCCCATGGATACATATGAGTATCATAGGTAAGGTTTAAACGATGTTCTCCTTGACTCCAACTTTAGCAAGATATCCCAAATTCCTTTTGAAATCATTTTGTAATGTTTTTATTTCCAAAGAATTGGTTCATTTAAGGTAGGCTTCATATCATAATTATAGATGTTAGTGTTAAGAAATGTTGGAAGGATTTAGTAAGTCTATATAATGTACAAGACAGACAATTATATTTTACCTTTGAAACATTGTTTAATATTCTAATGATCACTACTGGTACTTCATTAGAAAAATGAGAAATAGCTAGCTTCTTCATCTTAAATATCATCATAAATCCATTTATTAGATTCCTAATTTTTCATAATTTTCCACAAAAATCAATATTTGTTGATTCATTCGTACAATGCGCACATTATTATGTAAATTGTGAGGATACTGAGGCAAATAAGAATGTCCATTTTCACTTGCTCCTTATTTCCTCTAGAATGTAGTACAAAACTATTCAATATTTAAAACCTATTACAATCTCACCCTTGCCTTCCTTTGAATCTTCTTTATTATTCATTTTCACACACCTTTTGTTTCAAGCAATCTGACTTTTTTGTATGTTCTCTATAGCTGAAACAAAATTGATCTTTAGGTGTGACCACTACCAGTATTTATATATGTACATAAAAACAATTGGGGTGCATATTATATTTTTTGTTCTAAGAGCATAGCAGTTCTATATGCCTTTCATTTTGTTATATCAGTCTGAAATCACTTTCAATAACTGACAAAACAGTTCAAATGTCAGGAAAGTATCACAACACTTTTCTTTTGCAGATAAAGATGCATGTCTTGGCAAGTGAAATGAATCTCTTTATTGTATTTTGCAGTCCAGTAAGCTTAATAACAGCTGGTAAAAATTTGATATCTTTTTCCTGATGTAGTAAAACAGAATTTGCACAACAATTTACTACAACTACTTGTAGTACCACTGTAAGTGGCTCAGAGTGCTAAAATTTCCATGAGGAAGACATCGATATTCTTTGGTGTTGATTGCAAAACAAATGGAAATTTCCAAAGAAAAGTATTATGAGATTTTTTTTTCAATCCATAAGCAATGAATGGTTTTCAAATTTTCAGTAACATTACTTTCATTACATTTGTAAGGTATGTGTGCTTTTTGTAAGCTTATTAGTTTCACAGAAGAAGCTCCCCCAAATCAGATGTGATTCTAACAGGAGATAAATGATATATGTACATGTTTATAGTGAAATAATAGGAATTTGACTATTCCTTCCTCCCTTCCTTCTTTCCTTCCTCCCTTCCTCCCTCTCTAAGTACACAACATTACACTTGCTGGCACAATTTGAAATTTGTGTGTAATAGAATCATAACCTGGGAGTGGGAAGTGTTTTTAATGGACTCTAATTCAGCACTTTTGTTTTACAAATAATGAAATCTAGAACCCACGGAAATGGAGAGAACCACAATTCAAATAAGTCTTTCTACTCCAAATACAGTGTCCTTTCAACTCTATCCCTTCTTCTTCCTTCTTTTGACCAATTCAGATGAGGCTCTGCCCTCTCCCACCCTATCCTTTTTGTTTGTATACTTGTTCACATGTATCTTATTTCTGTATTTAAATGGAAGACAATTATCTCTTTTTAATCCTTCATTATTTTTCACTCCAGCTTACTTTTTTACGTTTCTCTTCACTCCTGTCTTTTAACTTCAAATTTTCTCTGCAGTTCAGGCCTTTTATTTTTAATCAGAATACTTGGAACCTCTATTTCATTAAAGGTCCATTCTGTCCTCTCTTCGTTATGTTATACTCAGTTTTTCTAGATAAGTTATTATTGTTGAAAGTTCATATCTTTTGCCTTTGGGAATATTGCATTAGAGGCTTCCTGATGTTTTATAGCGGTGACTGTAAAATCATGTACTATCTTCACTGTAGCTCTTAAGTACTTAAATTCTTTTTTTTTCATTGCTTAACGTGTTTTTTTTTTTCTTCATCCCATTAAATCTGGATTTTGGCTATAATATTCCTGGCAGTTTTTGTTTTGAAGATTATCTCAGGAGGTGAGTGAAAAGTTCTTTCTATTTTTATTGTGTCCTTTTGTTTTCTTTTCATTTCTTTTTAGTTTTAAAATTAATTTACTAGCTTTCTGATTTTAGTAATCACACCCATAATTTTTAAATTTTCTCCCCCTAATTGCCTGCACTCTCCCCAAGACGGCATGCCATCTTGTGTGGGTTCTACACACATATTCTTATTAACACATTTTCACATTAGTTATGTTATATAGAAAATTAAAACAAAATGGGAAAAACCTGAGGAAAAACAAAACAAAACAAAACACAACACAAGAGAAAATAGTCTGCAAATTTTGCATCAAGAGTCCTTTGGAAATGTTTTAGGTCCACGCATTGGTGTGAAGGGTTAAGTCTGTCAGATACATTCCTCACACACTGTGGCTCTTACACTATATAATGTTCTCCTGGTTCTGATCCTTTCATTTAGCCACAATTCATATAAGTTAATCCTGGTTTTTCTGAGGTTCACCTGTTCATCATTTCTTATAGCACAATAGTATTACATTACATTTGTATACTATTCCCCAGTTCTTGGCCACAACCAAAAGAGCTGCTATAAATATTTTTGTACATATGTGTAAGGGAATTGCCAACCCCCAGCCTCTTGGATGGCATTCACTGGTCACAACTCAGGTAAACTGAGGGGAGACTGGTAAGGCATGAACAAGATGGTGCTGGGAGGAAGGGTTCCACCCCTGTTTTGCTCAAGGCTATTTTCCCGGGCTTTTCTGAGAACAAAGAAGCCAAAAATGTTTTTCTTTCTTGGGGCTATGTGTCAGCCCTGGGCAGTCCTGGCTTAAGGTAAATTACTTCCTTATAAGGGCAAACTACTAGCTGATAGGTTCAATTAGGGCACTGGTGTCAGAGCAGAGATAAAAGCACCACTCACTGCTTGAATAAACCAAGTTCTTACTATCTTCTCTCCCACCTCAATCGTTGCTCACAGCTAAACTCCACCAGGGCCTACAGGCCTCGGCTGGCCAGACAAGCCTGTGGGCCCCAAACTCCCGGGGTCCCTAACACATATGAGTCATTTTCCCATTTTTATGATCTTCAGCTCTAGAAGTGGTATTGCTAGGTCAAAAAGTATGTATATTTTATAGCCCTTCAGGCATAGATTCAAATTGCTCTCCAGAATGTTTGTTTCATCTCACAGCTCCACCAACAATGAATTAGTGTTCCAAATCTTCCCTATCTTCTCCAACACTTATCATCTTTTTGCTTTGTCATGCTAGTTCAATTTGAATAATGCAATGTGGTAATTCAGAGTTGTTTTGATTTGCATCTCTCTAATCAATAGTGATATAGAGCATATTTTTCACATGACTATAGACAACTTTAATTTCTTCCTCTGAAAGTTGCCTATTCATATCCTTTAACCATATATCAATTGCAGAATGACTTATATTCTTGTGAATTTCACTCAGATCTCTATATATTTTAGAAATAAGGTTTTTATCACAAACACTCATTGTAAAAAGTTGTTCCCAATTTTCTTCTTCCTTCCTAGTCTTGGTAGCATTGGCTTTGTGCAAAAACTTTCAATTTAACGTAATCAAAATTATCAACTTTGTATTTCAAAATGTTCTTTCTTTCTGGTAATACTTTTTTTTTCATTCTCCATAAATCTTACAAATGAACTATTCTTTGCTCCCCTTATTTGTTGACAGCATCTACCTGTATACCTAGAATGTGTGCCCATTTGGATTTTATTCAGGTGTATGATGCCAGGGATTGGTCCATGTCCACTTTCTGTTACACTACTTTTCAATTTTCCCAGTAGTTTTTTTTCAGTGACTTCTTATGCCAGAAGGTTGGATTCTTGGATTCATGAAATAGTAGACTCCTATAATCAATGACTACCGTTTGTTTTCTATCTAACCTATTCCACAGATCTACTCCTCTATTTCTTAACCAGTAGCAAGTGGTTTTCATGATTGCTGCTTTATAACACAATTTGAGATATGATAGGGCTAAGCCAGCTTCATTTTTTTATTAATTCCCTTGATATTCTGAAAGTTTTCTTCCAGATGAATTTTCATATTGTTTTTCTAGCTCTATAAAATATTTTTGGTACTTTGATTGGTATGACACTGATAAGTAAATCAATTTTGGTAGAATTTTCATTTTTATTATATTAGCTCAGCCTACTCAGTAGCAACTAATGTTTTCCCAGTTATTTAGATCTGACTTTATTTGTGCAAAAAGTGTAGTGTAATTGTGTCCACATAGTTCCTGTATTTGTTTTGCCAGATATACTCCTCAAAATTTTACAATGTTTACAGTAACTTTAAATAGGATTTATCTTTCTATCTCTAGTTCTTGGACTTTGTTAATAACAACATGAAAAGCAGATGATTTATGTGGGTTTATTTTGCATCCTGAAACTTTGCCAAAATTGTTTACTATTTCACTTAATTTTTCCCTTGATTTTCTAGGTATATCATCATATTTTCTGCAGAGTGATAAATTAGTTTCTTCTTTGCCTATTATAATTATTTCAGTTTCTTTTTCTTCTATTATTGACAAAGCTGACATTTCTACTACCACACTGAATAATAGTGGTGATAATGGAAATCTTTGTTTCACCCCTGATTTTGTTGAGAATACATCCACCTTACCCCCATTATATATAATGCTTGCTGATGGTTTTAGGCCTTTGCTACTTATCATTTTAAGGAAAGCTCCATGTACTCCTATATTCTCCAGTGTTTTCAAAAGGAATGGATGTTGTATTTTCTCAAAAGTTTTTTACTGCATCAATTGAGAGAATCATATGGTTTCTGTCAGTTTTGTTGTTGATAAGATCAATTAAACTGATAGCTTTTGTAATATGGAAACAGCCCTTCATTCCTGGTATAAATTCTCCCTGATTCAAATGAAATATTCTTGGGAATAGGTTGCTATAATCATTTTGTTATTACCTTATTTAAAATTTTTATATCTATATTCATTAAGGAAGTTGGTTTATAACTGTCTTTCTCTGTTTTGGCTCTTCCTAGTTCAGGTATCAAAATCATATTCACATCATAAAAAGAATTTGGTAGGACTCCTTCTTTGCCAACATTCCCAAATAGTCTATATAATATTGAAATTAATTGTTCTTAAAATATTTGACAGAATTCACTTGCAAATCCATCTGATACTGGACATATTTTTCCCTAGGTAGTTCTTTGATAACTTTTTCAATTTCTTTTTTGAGATTGGGTTATTTAAGTATTAAATCTGGATGATTTATATTTTTGTTAATATTCATCCACTTCACTAAGATTGTCAAATTTATGGGCATACAACTGGGCAAAGTAATTTCTACTTATTATTTTAATTTCATTTTCATTGGAGGAAATTTTCTTTCACTTTCTTCAGTTTTGATACTGGTAATTTGGCTTTCTTCTATTTTTTAAATCAAATTGACTAAAGGTTTATAAACTTTATTGTTTTTTTTTCATAGTACCAGTCCTTAGTTTTATTTATTTATTCCATAGATGCTTTAATTCCAATTTTATTAATCTTTTGGTTTTTAGTGTTTCTAATTTGATATTTACTTGGGGATTTTCAATTTAATCTTTTCTAGTTTTTTCAGTTGCTTGCCCACTTCAGTGTTCTCCTCTTTCTCCATTTTATTCACGTAAGCATTTAGTTATATAAAACTTCTACTAAGAATTGCTTTCACAGAGTCCCATAAGTTTTGGTATGTTGTGTCATGATTGTCATTCTCTTGAATGAAGTTATTGTTTCTATGATTTTTTGTTTCACCCACGCATTCTTCAGGATCAGATTATTTAGTTTTCAATTAATCTTTGGTCTATCTTTCCATGGTCATTTATTACCTAAAACTGTCACTGCTTCATGACCTGACAGGGATGTGATGACACTTTTTGCCTTTCTTCACTGAATTGTGAGGGTTTTTATGTCTTAGCACATGGTCAATTTTTATGTGCCATATACCACTGCGAAAAATGGTACATTCCTTTCTATCCCCATTCAATTTTTTCTACAAGTCTATCATGTCTACATTTTCCAGAATTGTATTCTCATCCTTAAGTTCTTTGTTGTTTATTTTGATATTAGATTTATCAGGTTCAGAGAGGAGGAGGATGAAGTCCCTCACAAGTTTAGTTTTGCTATGTATTTCTTCCTGTAGTTTCATTACCTTCTCCTCTAAGAATCTGAATTCTATACCACATGCTGCATATATGTGTAGTAATGATATTATTTCATTTTTCATGTTGCCTTTTAGTATATTATAGTTTCCTTCCTTATCTCTTTTGATTAGATTTATTTTTGCTTTTTCTTTCTGTGAGATTAGGATTGCTATCCCTGCTTTATTTTTTAATTTAAGCTGAAGTATAATATATTTTACTCCAATTTTTTACCTTTAACCTTTTTGTATCCTCCTGTTTCAGATGTGTTTCTTGTAAATAACATATTGTAGTATTATGTTTTCTTAATGCATTATGCTATCTCCCTCCATATTATGGGAGAGTTCATCTCATTGATATTCACAGTTATGAGTAATATCTGTCTTTCTCTACATCCTATCCCGACCCCATGTTTGTGTTTCTATTTCTCACTTCTCCTTGCCCCTCTTCAAAAAAGTTTCACTTTTGATCCCCCTTCTCTCAATCTTCCCTCCATTCTCTCTGCCTCCCTCTCTTTTCTTTTCCTTTTTCCTTATTACTTCTTCTTTTCCTTCTAACCACCCCTCCCTTTTATTTCCCCTTTCCCTTCTGTAAGGCAAGTTGAATTTCTATATTTAACTGGGTTTGTTGTTCCCTCTTTGAATCAAATTTGATGAGAGTAAAGCTCAAGCAATGCTTATCTCCCTCCCTTATTTCCCTCTACTATACTTCTATTCCTTTTCATGTGATGTAATTTATCCTTTCCTCCTTCCTCCTTTCGTCTTCTCCCATTAAAATCCCTTCACACCTTTAATTACATTTTATCATCCCATCAATTAAAATATTCTCACTCCCTATGTCTATGTATGTCCCATTTAAATGTCACAATAAATATACACTTCTCGAGATTAGCAAGCATTATCCTCCCATACAGGTTTGTAAACAGTTTGCCGATAATGAATAATGAGATTTTTCCCACCTATTACCTGTTTTATACCTCTCTTAAAGATTGTATTTGAAGATCAATTTTCTATTCAGCTCTGGCCTTTTCATCAGGAAGTTCTGGTAATCCCTTATTTCATGTAACATCCATCTACTTGCCTGAAAGATTAGGATAAATTTTCAGGGAAATTGATCCTTCTTTTGTCTTACAGAATATCATATTCCAATCCCTTCTATCTTTTAATGTAGAAGCTGTAAGATCCTTCATGATCCTGACTGTACTTGCTTGATATTTGAATTGTTTCTTTCTGGTTGTTTGCAATATTTTCTCCTTGATCTGGTAAATCTGGAATTTGACAACAATATCCCTTAGTGTTTTCAGTTTGGGATCTCTTTCAGGAAATAATCAGTGGATTTTTTCTTGACTATTGCCCTCTGAATCTAGGACTTCACTGCATTTTTCCTTGTTGATTTCATTGAAGATACTGCCCACACTCGTTTTGCATTATGGTTTTCCAGTAGACCAATTATTTTTAGATTTCCTCTCTTGGATCAATTTTCCAGGTCAATTGTTTTTCCAATGTGATATTTTACATTTTCTTCTCTCTCTTTTTTTTTTACACTCTTCAGATTTTGTTTGACTGATTCTTGATTTCTCATGGAGTGACTACCTTCTACTTCCCCAACCCTAATTGTTTTCTTCAGTTAGGTTTTGTACCTCCCTCTCCATTTGTCCAATTATCCCAATTAGATTTTTTACTGCATTTTACATTTGACCAAATTTACTTTTTAAGCAGCTGTTCTCTTCAGTGAATTTTTTTTATTATAAGTTTTAAGTTGTGTTTTTCAAATGTTTGGTTAATTTTTCTTCTACTTTTCTAATTTGGATTTTAAAATCTTTCTTGAGATCCTCCAAGAATGCTTCTTGGGCTTGAGATCATTTCATATTCCCTTTTGAGGTTTCAAATGTGGGTCAATTGTCAGTACTGTCCTCTTCTACGTTCATATTTTGATATTTCTTGTCCTCAGAGTAAGATTCTATGACCTTTGCTTTTATGACTTGCTTCTTGCTCATCGTGATTGCCTTTTTCCTAGATTTTGAAGTGAATTTCTGCTTCTGGAGCACAGGGGCCTATGTCCCACATTTCTTGTGCTGAGATATTGGGACATGGTTTCTGCCTTTGTGTGCTATGGCCTCTGGTTCTTTGAGTTAGAAGCTATATTGCTGAAGCTTACTTGGTGCTGAGCTAGCTAGTGTGTGCCAAGGTGGAGGCCAGTTGAAGTCTTTGTGAATTTCCATGGGGATATACTGAAGTTCTCAGCAGGAGTTGAGGGAGAGGGGTGGTTTGCTCACTAAAGGTCTCCTCCTTCCCTAGGGCTGCACCACAGCATGAGCAGGTTAAATGACTGGTGATTGTGTCTATGCAGTTCTGCTACCTGTATTTAAACATGCCTGAGGTCCTGGTGTTCTGCTTACTGGCTCCACCCCACTGGGGCTCAAGATCTCCTGATGATCTGCTGAGGTGGGACTTGCTGTTATATCTCTAAGCTTTCACTGGTCCCTTTCAGCCACAAGAAGAAGGACTTTTCTCCTTATCTCCCTAACCTCCAAAGCTGAAAACTTTCTTCTGGTTCCACTATTCCAGGATTTTTCCTGGGGAAATATTCTCCAGGCTTTTCAAAGCCAACAAAGGGAAGGTGAAAGCAATTATAGTTTACTCCTCCATCTTGGCTCCTGGAAGTTCAAGTAGGTTACTTTCATACCTTTAGTCTGTTTGCTGATAGGCCTGTGTAACATATCCTTCCTATGGACCTTCTGGACTGTTCTGGGCTGTATCTGCCACAGTCTGTCTTCTACTGGAATGTGCCACTCTAAAATTTGTTCAGATTCACTTTTTACAGGTATGTGAAGGAGATATGAAGAACTAATGTAAGTGCTTGTTTATACTCCATCTTCTTGGCTCTGCCCCCCTCCTTTGCCCTCTTGTTCTAAGAGATTTGGGTCATCTTTAGATTTCTTGAGATAAGATGTCTAGGTTCTTTATTGGAGGAGAGTGTCATGGTGCTCAGATAGTACAAAGACATTTTTTTTTCCTCCTTCATTTGTTTTTAAGGTCAGTTTCTTCTGTTTTGGAATAATTTAAATTTTCTTCAATTTTTCAACCTTTGTATTTTGTTTTAATTTCTTCTCTCTTCAGTAAGTGACTGACTTGTATTTGTTCCATTCAAATTTTCAGAGTTTGTCACTTGGGCAAGATTTTCTACCTCTTGTGTCAAGAGGTTTTATTTCCTAAGTCTTTTTTCCCATTTCCCTGTAAATTGCTTCCATTTTATTTAAATAATATATACAATATGTGATTTTTTTAAAATTGCCTTATTTGCCTTAATTGCCACTCCCAGGACTCTAAAAGAATTTGCACTTAAGTTTTTTTTTTTCTCTGAGGCATTGCTTGTCAATGTTTTTGAATCATTCTCTTCTTCTGCATTAGTGACTTGAGGGTCTATTCCAATATGATACATCATGGTAGGGTTCTTTTTTATCTTGTTCTTCCAGTCTACTTCCTTACTTTTGATTTAAGCTCTACCACACTTCTGAAGGGAATATCTAGGCTGATGCTGTTGCTATTTTGTTGGGGTTTTATGTGTTGTATTACTACAGGATCTCAGGGGCAGGCTGGGGACTTGAAAACTTTCAGTGCTCCTAAAAAGGTCTGATCCAGGGAAAAGACTGATTATTCCCTCCCTGGTCTGAGCTCTGGTAATTTTTGAACTGAATTTCAGTTTATAGAAGATTAGACTGCTGCTAACTAAACCTTGTTCTAAGCGATTAGTCTTATGAAAATTCTTGTTGGTTCACAGTTGGTTCACACAGACAAAATTGTAAGTTTCATTTTGGTTTGGATTTTCTGTCTAGGTTATTCTTTTGTAGTCTGAACTAGGTACTTACAATCAAACCCTGCTCTGAGACTGTGGTTTGAGCTGTACCACTGAGTCTACTGGCTTCTAAACTGCCGTTTCTCTCAGTATAGGATCCTTGGCCTACCTACCTGGGAAAAATAGTAATTAACTTCATTGTGAACTGCAAGTAATCATTCTGAATCTGAATCTGCAGCCTAGAATTGGGCAATGACCAACAAAGCTGCCAATTAGCACCTCTCTCTGTCATATGCCTCAGGGAGGGTCTGTGAACTCATTTTGTGTTGTTGTGAAGCCCTTATATGGATACATAAGTGCTCCATATTCTGCATGCTCCTGCATAGACCCTGCCTTCAGCATATCTAGACCACTCTGTATCTCTTTATTAAACTGGAACAAATGATTTGTATGTTTTTTCTGGATTTCTCCATCATGTTTTACTTTGATGCATTTGATATATCTGTTTAGTGGAGTTGTGATGGGTACTCCATCTGCATTACTTAAATCTTGACTCTATACTGTCCTCATTCCCCACATTCCTTCACCACCATGACGTTTCTAATGTTTGTTCGGTGGTTTCTTACTTCCTTAAATGTTTTATTCTAATATATTTGATTTCTCTAGCTGATTACTTTACAGATTCCCATGCGTTCTGTGGTGACATTGTACAATAATGTACATCATTATTTCCTTTCTGACCAAGCAAATTACTGCTTTCCTTGTCTATCCCTTAATCTGTTAAGTCACTATGTGTATACAGAGGTACAGCTATTAAATTTTGTCATTTTGCTATGTATTTGATTCTGAATTAGCAGTTTTAATCAAGTATCCACTTCGTAACTTTGTATCCATTGCTATATTTGTGATAAGGAATACCTACATAGAATGAAGGTGTTGAGAGAGAGAGAGAGAGAGAGAGAGAGAGAGAGAGAGAGAGAGAGAAGAGAGGGACAGAAGAAACAAAAAAAAAAAACAACTCTCCCATCACATCCTGAAATAAGGAGACCATGAAAATAATTACCTCAAAACATGATGTTCTGTTGAGAAATAAATTTTGATTATTTTTTTAGAGTTGTAATGGATTTTATAATATAATTCAACTACTGGAACACATTCTCTTGTTTCCTCAAGAAACATAGAATGAAAATACTGAGAAAATACAAAAAGTTGTATTTTAGAGCAAAGGCTCTAGTGGAATCATAGAGAAATAATGCCACATGTTCTAGTAACATCTTTTTACTCAGGCTCAAGAGCACTTTACTACTCTTTTCTGTTATTGAATCATTTTTCAGTCTTGTCTGACTCTTCATTACCCCACTGGGTGTCTTCAGACATACTGGAATGATTTGCTATTTCCATTTCCAGCTCATTTTAAAAATGAGGAAAATAGAATTTTTTTGGCTCGTTAAAAATGAGACAAAGGAAGTTAAGTGAATCACCTAAGATAAAACAGCTATCAAATATCTGAGATCAGAATTGAACTCAGATATTCCTTTCTCCAGGCCCAATATTTTATGTACTGGGTCACCTAGCTGCTCTATATACATATAAAAATGGTGAAATGATGTTGCAAGGATCACACAGCTGTTGCTTTTATTTGCCATTCCTTTCTAAAGATCACGTATGACCCTACAGGTTATTACTTGCTCCTAAATTGGATTTAGGTAATGAAGTATTGAATAAAATCACCATCCTCACCCTTTCTTCCTGAGTTACTAAAGTTCAGTGGCAGAACAGAAGTCAAGGTGACTGGTGATGGCCTGGGATTCAGTGGATGACTTATGAGTCTTCAATATCTGACCAAGCTCTAAGCTCCTTAATATATATCAGAACAAATTGTTCCACTAGAAGACATCTTCACATGGTTGGGGTAGATATCTCTGCAACTTACAAAAAATGCTTGAGGTCTAGTGGTTACCTTTAAATTGGTTTAATCCATATGTCAAGATGGTTTACCAGGGTGCGGCTGCTGCAATTCCATAACTTCTTGGAATCACAAGTGAGAGCTAGGTAACTCAGGTCAACATCAAGGGTGGATGAGGAGCCAAGAAAGGCCTCTGCATACCCTCATATCAGAGTTTCTTGTTCTCCTGAACACTGCATAAACCCCTGTTACACAGCTAATATGTGTCTAAGATAGGATTCAAATTCAGATTTCCTAATTCTGCATAAAATACTCTACCAAGTATTATACTAATATAAGACAAATAGAGTATAAGATACTCTATTTCTTCTACATCTTACTCTGATACCCTAAAGGATAAAGGCCATATCTTGTATCAGAAAGTACAATTCCTATATTAGAAATTAAAGAAACGCATCTAGATATTTGTCCTAAAATAAATGTGAATAAAATAACATTTCCCCTTTTTTACTTTTCTCAAGAGTCACCTGTGTATCACAACACAAAATAATTATAAATTTTACCAATACTACCATTTTCATGAAGAAACTGTTATAACTTGATAAAGTTTGTGAAAATATTATAGGCATTTCCATAATTTGGAAAACAAGAGTCATTTGGTAAACTTCACAATGCAAATGTTTTAGATAAAAATTCAGAAATTGCCCATGAATGTTTCCTAAAGGAGTGCCTAAAAGAACTACCATTCCGCTGAAAGCAGTCAGCTGAATAGATGACCTTCAGTTCCCCTGACTGATTTGCAATGCTCAAGTGCGAGTTTTGAACTGAATAATTTGCCATTTGCTGTCTAGCAAAAGCCATATGAATTAGTAAAGTAAATTAGCCTCAATAGCATTCCAATTTATAGAATGCCTTGTTCAGGAGAAATAATTGTGCTTCAGACAAATAGATAGAGACAGCTCTTAGCAAGTCCATATAAATATAAGCTATCTCCTGAAAATGTGAGGATATGTTTCTGAAGAGAAAGTATATATGCTCACTGACTTGCATAACAAATATCCAGTTCAATTTTATAGTTATTCCTGATGCTTTACATTTCATTAGTTCAAACCTTGGTTTTATGTAAATAAATTTTACTACAAAGATTTGTGAATCCAAAGATGTTCCATAATTCAGAAGCACTGCATTTTGCTGAATATTTATCAGAAAAAGAATTTTAATAACTTGTTTCTAAATGTCTCCACTACTATTCATACCAAATTAAGAAAGAAAATAAGTATACTATGTCATACTCTCAGTTACCTATAAGAATTTGAGGCACATTTCTAAGTGAAATGCTATGAAAATCTAAGAAAACTGTTTGTACTTTAGCTTTAAAATTTTCTTGGCAAATCATTTGCAAGATGAACTGTTTTGTGTCTCTTCTTTCTGTATCCCCAGTCATGTCCTTTAGGTAAGAAATCACCATAAGTAAACACAGCGTTCTAATGATGGAAATCAGAAAGAAGTAGATAAAAAAGCATGGATGACATAGAGAAGAATCCTAGGTTCTGGAATATTCAAATTGCATGTTTTTTCTTAAGATTTAACAAACTTGACTAAACATGGAACAAAATAAATGTGGAGACAGAAATATTAAGAGGATTAAATCGTCTTTTCTCCAATTAACTCTGCTGCAATTTTTTGGCAAATCTCTCCATCATATCATGTGCAGTGAGGTGCTTGGCAAATGTTTAGATTGCCCTTGTTGATCTCTTTGTTACTGGCTCCATAATTATTTTAATATATTTAATTGTGATAGTTAAGGTACCATAAATGATTTCCCCACTCACTATAGAGCAATTTCTAGATGATATAACCTTAAGAAGAATTCTGAAGGTTGCTTCATTGTTTTGTTTCTATTGTTTCATCAGAAAAGTCTTTAATTCTCTCACCTAAAAGTGTTTTATCTTTTCTCAGATGTTCCTTGAGAAAATACTTTGTCTATATCACCTCTCTGCATCCATCATTCATCATCTTGTAATGGCTCCATGATCATGATGTCTCCCACTTCTCCTTTTCCTGTGCATGTAATAGCTGCTCCTCAGAAGGAAAGGAAGTGCCTTTTAAAATCATTTTGTCCCTAGGACCCACAGTAGTGCTTTGCTTAATAAATGTTTGGAGATTTGTTTTCTTTTATTTTTTTTATAATTGATCAAACAACAGCTGATTAGTAAATAGTATCAGGGTTTTGAAAACAAGAGGCAGTGATTTAAAGAGGTCCTGGCAATTTATATGTATAAATAGTTAATATTTTCAATTACATCCTCAATCATATGAATGTAATGTAATGAAAATCTCTAAAGAGGAGGATTCACACAAAAAGCAGCTCATTCCACTCTTGAAAAGTTATATTTGATCACAATTTTGATCTTTATTTATCTTACCATCAAGCTAATTTTGACATCTTTGCAAATTTCACTCATTTTTTTAAAATATGAATTTATTTATTTAACTTTTTACATTAATTTTCACAAAATTTTGGGTTCCAAATTTTCTCTCCATTTGTCCCCTCCCCCCAACACAATACACCGAGAATTCTAATTTCCCCTCTCACCAATCTGCCTTCTCTTCTATCATCCCTCCCTTTCCTCATCCCCACCTTCTCTTTTGTCCTGTAGGGCCAGATAACTTTCTATTTCCCATTACCCAAAAGGGCCTGAATTATGAAGACACCCCGCTCCCCTCTCAGCTAGCCCAAAAGGCTCTCTCACTGACCTGTAGCACCTGTGGGTGGAGGGACCTTCGCAGCTGCTGGAGATTCTGTCCCTGAAGAACCCGCTTGGATCTGTTCCTCTCGGGGCTGCCCGGCCAGAGCAGGGCTGGGCTCTGCTCTGGGTTCAGTGCGTGATGGACCTTTGGGATCACTTTTTCAGGGCTCTCTGGGACAGAAATCTCCTCCACTCCATTGCTGTGCAGCTTCCACTGCTCCAGAATTTCTTGGGAGTTCTTATTTACAGGTATTTAATGGGCTGTGGGTTCCGAGCTAGCATATGTGAATTTTTCTACTCCACCATCTTGGCTCCTCCTCATTTTTTTTCAGACATTTTGTGCCAAACAGAAACAACTTCTCCAAGCTAAACATGTTCAGTTCCTTCAACTGATCCTCATACATGTCTCTTTATCATCCAGGATGTTATCCATCCTGATCACTCTATTTGTGATACTCACTACTTCCTCAGTGATCTTCTGATAAAATATTGCGTAAAAATGTGTACAATAAACTAGATGAGATCTGAGTTAAAGTAATTTATAGTTTAACATTTATTAAAATTCTCTCAATTTAAGGAAGTGGTGATCTTTTTAATGTAATTAAGACCACATTAGCAATTTTTGTTGCCCTATCATATTGCTTCTCATCTGGACAATTGGTGACCATGTCATCTTTTTCATTATCCACTTCGCTATGAAAATGTTAAGACCCAAACACAAATCCCTGGTTTCTTCCGCTGGACAACTTTTCCATGCTGATGTTTAACTAATAACAATTGTATTCCAAATAATCCTCAATTATGGTTATGAAATGATCTAATCTAATTTATATATGAGAATATTGATTAATTAATATTTTTCAATCTAATCTATATTCATATATTTCCAAATTTCCCACAAGTAAAAACATAAAATATATTATTAAATTTTTTCCAGAATCTTGGTAAAATGTTTCCATGGAATTCTCTTTACCTATTAGTTTAGTACTCTTGTTTGAAAATGAGGTTATTCCAAAATGACTCTTGAGGAAGGATTGCTGCTGTTTATAATTGCCCATCTATTTTATAGGTTTTCAATAAATATCTTTGATAAATCATTCTAGAGTTTTTCCAGGATTCAAAGTCAAGCTCACTGGGACATAGTTCATAATTTTTTTTCATATTTGTCTTTTGAAAATCAGCATAAAATTGTCCCTTCCCCCAAATTATGGAATTTCTCCTGTTTTTCATTATCTTTAAAGTATCACTGATTGCAGTTTGTTAGTCACATCTGCCAGTTCTTTTAAAAGTCAAGTCAAGCCAACACACATCTATTCATAACCCTCTGTATTTCAGGCAATAACAGAAGTACTAGAGATACAAAAATATATATACCAACAAAGAAAAAGAAACATTCTCAACTCTTAAGGAGAAACTATCTATGTATCTATCTACACACACACACACACACACACACACACACACACACACACACA
>CM053769.1:631220469-631255137 GCA_028658325.1 Potorous gilbertii
CAACAAATTTTATTTAAGAAGGTTTTATCCTCCCCTGTAGTTTGTTGTTTAATGAAGTGTTACTCATCATAGCCTTCTGCTTTTTAATAAGATTTTATAAATGAGTCTATATACCAAGTTAATGTTGCCCTTGGCACCAGAGTTCTTCATGCACAAAGTAAGAGCAGTGCTTGTTGATTAAGGTACTTTTTAAGGCTCTCTCAGTTCTCCTTATCATGGAAACTGAGTTATCATGCTAACTTTTTATGAAATTATTATAGTTAATCATAAGTAACTTATTTAAATAGCTCCAGTGTTTTCATAGCATGTCATATTTTCATTACATATTGAACATTTTTGCTATTTTTGCATTAATTTTTATCTTATCTCTATCAATATTCTATTTTACTTTGATAGCTGGTCAGGGAGTGACTGAGGTATCAGTAATGAGTAATTTCCTAACTTTCAAAATATAATCTATTTCATTATTTTTGTTACTATTCCTTGTTCACCACATGTAGCATTTTATGATTCTTTTTTTGAATAAAGTGTTCATTATGAATAGGCATGAGGTTTCTGTGTACTCTTTATATCTTGGCCTCTTCATTTATGATCCCTGCCTCATATTTTTCAAAGTAATTTCTTAGTCATCTTAGTTCTACATTGGCATTTATAGCACTGAAGATCATAATGTATGTTGATTTGAGTTCTTAATAAAATTTCTTCGTTCATTATATTTCACAGCAGATGATATGTCCAATTATTTTCTTAGTAGTCTCTTTGCAAATGCTTACCATGAAAACTGCAACGTATAATAAACAAATATCCCCTTAAATATTGTCTCTTGTTTTTGGATGCTGCAAAACTGATTCTCCCAACTCCTTATTGTGCCTTCTTGAAAGAAAATCTCTTAACCAAGCATCCATATAGTTGCCATTTCCTTCTATGTTCAGGCTTCATTTATAACAAGAAAATATTTTTAAAATGTATACAATTCATTTCCTCTGACCTTTTGCCTCCTGGCTGTTAAATGGATAAATGTCTCATATTTGGAATAATAAGAAATTATTTAAATGTAGAGCCTAGAGAAAGAGGTGAGCAAATTGTGGTTTATGAATGGAATGAATATTATTGTGCTGTAAGAAATGATGATGGGTTAGTTTAAGAAAAAAAAAAACAATAAAACTTGAGAAAACTTGCATGAACTGAGGCAAAGTGAACAGAGCAGATCCAGGAAAATAATTTATACAGTAAGAGCAATATTGTAAAGATAATCAACTATGAAACACTTGATAACTCTAAATAACCCAATAATCTGCCACAATTCCAAAGAATTATTGGGGAAAAAACAACAAAAAACCTACACTCTACTTCCAGATAGAGAAATTATGGTCTCAGAGTGCAAATAGAAACATATCCTTTTTCTTTGTTTTCCTTTCTTTTGAGGGTATAGGGGTAGTGGTGGTGACTACGGCTAATTCGGAAATTTGTCTTGCATGACTATACATAGTTGCCATAGATTTTTATTTTTCTTGTCTTCATGTTGGATGGGAAAGAAGAAAGGGAAGAGAGAAAATTTGGACCAAAGAAAGATTTAAAAATTCTATGGGCATAAAAAAGAAGTATGATCTAACAATTGTGATTTTAGCAGGTTTTACTTCCTTTTTCAGTCTTCCATGATCACTTCAGGGATAAAAGTGGGGAATCCAGAATTTAGTGTTTTCCTATATTTTTATTTGTTTCCTGGGTCATTCTGTTAGAAAAATTCACCCCTTGTAGCCAGAGTATTTTTGTGAGCATTTCTTCATTTAGTTAGAGTGGGCCTTAGTACCTTATGTTTGAATTGACCTATAGGAGTCATTCCATGAAACATGCTCAGGTTTGTTATTTCTGGTTACACTCAGTTATATAGGAATTTGGGGCCTGCTCTTCTACGTGTGTGACTCTTGCTCAGAGCCAGAATAGCTGATGATTCAGTGGATATAAAAAAGAAAATGATCACCCACTTCCTCAACCTTTTTTCTGGCTATGAATCACACCAGAACTGTTTTGAGCTGCTTCCCAAGTGTCATGTAGGAGAATTGGATGCTTGCCTTAAGGCCCCATATATCCTCTCTGTGGCCATGAGCACATGGCATCTAAAGCACATTTCCTGCCTAGGCAACCTGGAGCCTGAATTTGAGAGTCCTCTTTTTTTGGTTTGCTTTTTTAAAATCCTTTGTAGGTTTAAGGTGCAAGCCGAATGGAAGCAAGGTCTAAGTTCTTGATAAGTAGTACAAAAAATGATCACCAACAAGAGAATTAGACCTTTTAAAAAACTTCTCTTTGTATTTCTCTTTTTTGTGTACAAAGAGACATTGTTGCTATGTATAATTCCTCACATATTCTGAGGGTCTTTCTAGTCTTCCCTTCTGAAAGAATCTTATGAGCCCCAATCCAAGTTATAAGTAAAATTATCTCCAGGATGCCAAGGAAGTTAACAACCTGGAGTATGTGAAAAGGAGGAGCTGATCCCTTCACCCAATTAAAAGCCAAGATCTCAAGGAATAAACTGATTTAATTGTACATCTGTGTATACAATCAGTAAATTAACACTTTTCTTTTATCAAGATCCTGCTTTGTGCAAGGTATTGCTCAAGTTATTGGAGATCCAAAGACAAAACAAAAACGTGTTACATGTAACCCTTTCTAACAACTTTGTTTACCAATATTCAATATAAAGTTTAGCTGAATCTTTTTCAGGATCCAGTCAGAGTAAAATAGTAATTGAAATTGGGCTACATTTTCCTGTAAAAATTTAGACCTTGTCATCCTACTGTATTGAGGATGAGCCTTTTATTGAGCTTGTTAAAACCAACTCTCCTAAAACTCAGCATTAATTCCTGCAAAATTTATTAAGGAATTACTATTGATAATGCACTATATTGGGTTCTATAGTAATAAGGGTTTTTAAAATGGTACTTTTCATGCTTAAAATAGTACTATTGTGGGAATACTCAAATAAGCACATTTAATAAAAGCTAGTGTATGATGACGGGAGAAGAGAATTCCAGAAATAATTTCAGGAAATCTGAAAAGATGCAAGTTTCATTTGGGGGAATGGGGATAGAAACATACATGAAAGCGCATGCAGATTTCATCTGCTTTATCACTCATTCTAAGGAAGAGTGGTCACCATTCTCCATTTTGAATTGAATAAGCTTCATAATTAGACATTTCCCTCTTTGTTTCCTATACTTTATAAAGAATGAAGTTTTCACTCTGAGCAAGACTAATTCTCAGAACAAAAATGTCACAATATGTCCCTTGAATCATAGAGCCCTACTACTTTGGTAGGAATTTTGAACAGGAACACAACAATATTTTCCTCATTGAAAACACTTTTCTTTCATTTTCATTTTCTTTTGCTCTTTGAAGCAGTGCTCTCTAGTATCCGTTGAGATATCTCAAATAGGACAAACATTAACTTTGCCAAGTTAGTTACATTCAAGGAATAAGGAAAAATTACCATTGACTTGGGGAGAGAAATGGCAGACAGAGTGAAAATTATTGCTAGTCTTTAATCTTCGCCAGGCAATACTCTCTTGCCTTTCTTATCTCCATTCTCTTTTTATTTTATGTAGACTGGAGATGCAGAGCTGTCATTCTCAAGGTAAGTTCCAAGAATTGCAAATAATGAACTGAGACACCTGCCCCTTACCCCTGAACAAAAATTGATTAATCTCCAAATCAAAATTTGAAAAATAATGATATTGTTTGTTTACCCCCTAATCTAAATATACATACTGTCTGTGGGATTTAATACTTTTGTTAATTCTGTGTTGTACTTTAAATGGGTTTTTTTTAAAAACAGAAGGAACCACTGAAGGAAAAGAGAATAATGGTATGAGCTTAGTGCATGATTGGCTCAAAATGTTTGTTAAAAGCTTCTAACTATGGAATTCACAACGTCACAAATCACAACTTTTTTGGCCTCAGTTTCCTCAACAACAACAACAACAAAAAAGAGAGTGTGGAATCCAAGATAACCTCTAAGGTCCCTTTCAGTTCAGAGACTATGATCTGAAACAAGGAGAAAAAGTTTGATGAAGGTTGTCAAAAATAGCAAGCGATGAAAATTCAAAGTCAGTTGTTTTTCTTCTGGTCAGCTATCACAAATATTCTTTTTTTATTTTCTTCTTTTGACTTTATTGTTTCTTGAGGTCTTATGGAATCATTATCTTCCAATTGAACAATTCTAATTTTCAAGGAATTTCTTTTTCCAGGGAATGGTTATGCCATTTTTTCCACTGGCCACTTTTATTAAGTGAATTTTTGTTTCTTTTACCGTTATGCTAATTTGTATTTTAAGGTTTTTTTCTTCAGTATTTTTATGCCTCATTTACAAAGTTGTTAATTCTCCTTTCATAATTTTCACGAATTATTCTCATTTATTTTACTATTTTTTTTCTCTAGAACTCCTCTCTATTTTTTCAACTCTATCAGAAATTTTGGTTGACCTTGAGCCCAATTAGCACTTTTCTTTAAGGCTTTGTTTGTAATTTTTTTTTCACAATGTTGTTTTCTTCCAAGTTTCTTCTTAGTTTTTCTTGACACCATTATAACTTTTTAATGGTCAGATTATTTGTTGCTGTGGTTAGCTCATTTTTTACTATTTTGAATTTTATGTTAAAATTGAGTTCCACTTACCTGGCCATGGGTAGGGAGGCATTGTCCTAAACATTAAATTTTTTTTCCTATTGTTTTTAGTGTTAGTTCCAAAGGAGTCTGAATAATTTTTCTCTTCCTGCTTCCAAGTTTGTGTCATTCTGAGAGAGGTGTGGTCACTGTTCTTCTGGTTTGCACTCTGGCCTTCAACCAGAAATGGCCCCCACTCCCCTGCAACCACTTTGCCTTGAAACTTCAACCAGGGTCTCTGCTCCCTGGTAACCAACCCCCAACACTCTTCTATACTGTGAAACTGTGACCCAGAACTGTGTATGGACAGTAGAGCTGCCAATAAGTGCCAGTTGTACACAGTGCAGGCAAAGCATCTCCTTTAATCTCTTGCTGATAAGTTGTCTGACTCCTTTATCTTCTCTAGGATAAAATCTCCGGGAAATGTTGCTGCTACCACATATGTAGGCTCAAGACAGACCTCCATCACTGTGCCACAGAGTTCTGCCTGCCTCCTAAATTCTCTTAGGCTGGAAAATTGTCTCACCTTGATGGCTCTGCATCTACACAATTTTATTTGCAGCATTATTTGAAAGTTGCTTGGAGGGGAATGTTGAGAGACTTCAGCTCGATTTACTCTAATCTGCTATCTTCCTCCTTTCCCTCCTTTTCAAAGTCAGCATTTGTTCTACTACATTGCATCATATTTTATGATGTGAGGTTCAGAGAATTTGACTGACTAATTCATTTCTTTAATCAAATCATTCCACAGACATGTTTTAAGTGGATACTTCAAAACTTGATATTCTTTGATATATAGATTCATTCATTACAAGGTATTTGACAATTTTCTGACATGAAATGATAAAGCAAGCTCTTTGATTTGAGAGTTTTATGGTAAGTAAACTCATAGCAGAAAAAATAATATTATTTAGAGGCTTTAACATAAAAAATATTCTTCTATGAATCTATCATCACTTCAAAGTGAATCTTCTATTCACAGGTACAGATGATATCCCATCTAACCCTTTACACTTAAAGTGTTTCATATCTTGTCCTACCCCTGGAATGGCAGATCTTCTCTAGAGTAGAACTTGTCTCTCTGTCTCTCTGTCTCTCTCTGTCTCTCTGTCTCTCTCTGTCTCTCTCTCTTTCTTTGTGTGTGTGCCTCTTTCTCTCTCTGTCTCTATATTTATTTATTTATATGTAATATTTCTAAAAACAGACATGTATGTGCGTACATATATGTGTAAATAAGTAAGTAGATACATATTTCATGCAGCATTAATAATCACTTTCTTATATGGAGTTCTCACTTTTTTTTCTACATGTTTCATCCACAATAATATTCATTATACTATTTCTTATCAGCAAACTGTCTTATGATATATGTTAGCTATTTATACCTTGTATCTTTCTACTGCCCCTGGAGTAACCTGAAATATTGATTGTTTTCTGATGTTGTGCTACTCAGTGACTTTTAGTCATATATATTATCACCAGAAAAATATTGAGGTTAAAATAACAAGAGAGAAAAGAAGAAATATTTTTGAGGAAGGTCAGGTCACCAACAGCACCTTGACCTTCATCTCCTTTCTCGGTATCTTGACTCAGGAGCCCTGGGAATAGCAGTGTCTCTCTTGCCAAACACCAGATTCTTATTGGCAGCCAAGTTCATACTGTCATTATGGGGCAGTATTGGGGAAAAGATAACTGTATTCATCCACCTCAAATAGCTTCTAATCAAGTGCTACCAATGGGTAGATGGGCACAAGAGGCCTAGTTCTTCTTTTAGCCAAGCCCTTATAGCCATCATCTAGGTAAACACCTCCTATAACAAAGGAGAAAATTATTCTCACTAATTGTTAGCCAACTTGTTAACCAAGTAAGCCAACTTGAATGAAGCAGTGAAAGACTGGCAGGAGGTGATAAATGCCAGGGAAATCAAATTACCATAATCTTGACTGCTATCTCCCAAGTAGCCCCAGTGGAGACATCCCAGAACACAGTTACAGACACAGAAACAAACACACACACACACACACACACACACACACACACACATACACACATGACCTACTTTCAGTGTGTACCCTGCATTTATTACTGAATGAAAAATTATTGTGGAGAAGGACCCCACTTTTCATACCACCACAAACAACAGTGTCTGCCACCAACAAGAAGATGTTTATGAGTTCCCTGGGAATGCTAGTGTCCTCTACAATTCCACTTGTGTTTCTATCCCAGATGTCTTGTCCTTCATGCAAGGAAGCATTCTTATGGAGAATAGGACAACTGGGGAAAACCTGTTATCTACAGGGAAAACAAGTTGAAGCAGCAAGGCACCTTGAGGGAGAGAGAGACAATACAGTCTGTGACAAGCAGGTCAGACCATTAGGTCTTGACCTTCATTTCCTCTAACACCACAGTGGAAGCATCCCAGAATCTCAAATCCATGAGCCTTGGGAATAGTCATACTTTCATAGTAGTACAGCCGCTTCAGCTATCATCCTAGAAAGCCTTGGGAAGATGCAGCCCTTGGCAAGTGCTACTTCAGGTATGTTAGTCAAAACTCTTCCAGACCAATAAATGAAGCACCCCCCAAGTCCTTGGTACTGTCAAATGCTTTAACATCATTTTCTGATACAATTTTATCAGGGTCAATGACACTAAAAATGAGTCATTTTTTTTAAAGTGACCCACCTTAGTACTTTAATGCTTTTGCTTAGGGACTCTGCCCTGAAAAACCTTGTCTAGGCATTATATAATGACAAGAACAAGGAAAGCAGAAAAGTGAGCAAGATGATTAACTCATCTCATACAATTCTAACATCCATTCTACCCATTTAGGACATTTTCCCCAGACACATAAAATGGGCTGTGAGACGTACATTTTATTCAAAAGTTTAAATATTCTTCACACAGTATACAGATTTTCCAACCAAAGTTCTTTTGTAGCATGCTCAGACAAATAAAATTGAAGGCTGAGGGGGCAGATGCAGACTCCTCACAAGTGCTCTTCAGTCAATTTTTCAGCTTTTGTCACAGCTTTTTCAGTGAGTCTGACCATATAGAAGGCCTGCTCTGGGAGATGGTCATACTGACCTGCCAAGATTTGCTGGAATCCCTTAATAGTTTCTTTCAGGGGTACCAACATCCCCATGTGTCCTGTGAATACTTCAATGACCTGGAATGGCCGTGACAAGAAACGCTGGATTTTTCAGCCCTGAAACACTGTCAACTTATCTTCTTCAGACAACCCATCCATTCCAAGAATAGCAATGATGTCCTGGAGGAGCTTATAGTCCTGCAGAATCTTTTGCACACCATGTGCAACATCATAGTGCTCATTGCCAACAATGTTGGGGTCCATGATCCAAGAAGTGGAGTCCAGAGGATCCACTGCAGGGTAAATGCCCAGCTCAGCAATGGCCGAGCACAGCATAGTGGTAGCATCCAAGTGGGCAAAGATGGTGGCAGGAGCAGGATCAGTCAAGTCATCAGCAGGGACATAGATGGCTTGCACAGAGGTGATAGAACCATTCTTGGTTGTGGGAATCTTTCCTGTATGGTGTCCATGTCAGTGGCCAAAGTGGGTTGGTAACCTATGGCAGAGGGGATTCTGTCTAGTAAAGCAGACACCTCTGAGACAGCCTAGGTGAATCGGAAGATATTATCAATGAACAGCAATACATCTTGACCCTCTTGATCTGTGAAGTATTCAGTCACAGTAAGGCCAGTAAAGGCTACCTGAGCTCGAGCACCAGGTGCTTCACTCTTTAGGTCATATACCAATGCTATCTTGGAAGTGGAATCCTTCAGCCTCAATCATCTTGTAGCACAAGTCATTACCTTCTTGGTCTGCTCACCAGCACCAGCAAACACAGAAAAACCACCATGGTTCCCGGCAACATGGATCGCTGCCAGGGCTGTCCACAACAAGGTCTGGGCTAGAGGCAACAGTGCCAAAGTGCCCAGGCCCTGAAGGGTGCCAAAGCCAAGACAGTTGCAGCTTGGCTCAACAGCCCCAACATGGAGGAGTCTGGGGAAGGATTCATTTGCTTTGTTAATGCACTCTAAGGAAGTATCTTTCTATATGATTTATAACAACATTACATATGTGGAGCTTACCCCATTAGAGTGTGAGCTCTTTGAAAGTAGCAACTGTTTTACTTTTCCACTTGTATTCTCAGCCTTTACATAGTATTTCAAACATAGTAATTAATAAATATTTTCTTTTATTTATTTGGAAAGAAGAACATAAAATAACTAGGATTGTTTAAATATCATCAAACTTGGTATCTACTACTGAAATTGGGCCCAGTTTATTGTCTCCCTGTGTTGCCTTTGCCAGGTATATGTATTAAAGAATTAACTCAAGATACATATTCAAATACATGTTTTAATTGAGCAATGAATGTATGTGCGTTTGTATTCATGTATGAATTATATATGTTTATACACACACACACACATATATATATATATATATATATATATATATATATATATATATATGTATATGCATACAGATAGAGATAGAGATGATACAGACATAGATTCCAATTTTGTTAGGTAGGTCTATCTCTTTTATATTTTGGTGGCTTATACTGAGGAAACCTTAAAGCAGTGGTGGAGAACCTACAAACTTGAGGTCACAGGTGGTTTTTTAGGTCCTTAAGTGTGGCCTTTTGACAGAGTTCAAGTTTTACAGAACAAATCAGTTTCTAAGGGATTTGTTCTGTCAAGCTTAGATTTAGTCAAAGGGTTGCACTTGACACAATAGAGGGTCATATGTGGCCTTCAGGCCAAAGAATTCCCACTCCTGCTTTAGAGTATCCTGGGACTTATTGAAACAGTACTTTAATATCACCAATTATAAACGTATATACAAACTCTCCATGAATAAGGAAACATTTTGTCTAAACTCTGGACAGGAAATCTCCCATAGCCTAAGTGAAAATCTTACATAAGAACTTTTTATTAATACCTCAGTTTATGCCAATTCTCAGTGGATCACTGAGCAAAATTACTATCTTATTCACATCTGAGCAGTAGTTGGTCTTGCTTAATTTTGGTTGGTGGGTTGTTGTTCGTCTTCGAAGAGGACAAAATATTTAATTTTAATATATTTATATGAGACACTTTGTTTGAATTGAGCTCTGGATTTTTTTTAATCAACAAATGATATAGACTGTTGACTTTTATGTAGCACTCAATTAACTGTGACTAAAAGTTGGGGTACTCTGTGAAAAGTCATCTGAAAAAGTTTGCTATTTTTCCCTTTTTCGTATTTTCATCAGAAGTATCTTTTATGTTTGCAAAAATCATTTGACCCAAGTTTTATGGAGAAAAGTTCCAGAAATGGACATTTGTAAATGTCTTTCTGCTCACTTTAATTAGTAGCATCATCTTTTGGATTCCTTTTTTGGAATTGTACCTTCTCTGAAATATTATGAAAATGTCTCCTTAAATATGTATAAAATCATATCACTTTCAATTGCAATTCTTAGTCTGTATATATTTTGCCAAGATCAGTTATTTTCCTGACTTTATGTACTTAAGGGCATTGTCAAATTCTCACATAGCACACTGAATATCTCAGTGGGAATTTCCAAATATGATGATGCCTATACAAATTTTTTTGTGTGAATGTATGTGTATATGCCTGTAAAATATGGTGCTGTATATGTACATACACATCGTTTTTCCCCCCCTTCAGTTTAGACACATGATTTTATTAGCATAAAGAAACTGCAAAGCTGAGAAACCCCGCCTCAGAATTTATTATCTCACAGAATTGCCTAAGGCAATTGAGAGGTTAAACGACTTCCTTTCTAATCTCATAGATTAATATATCAGAGACAGCCCTTGAACCAACTTCTAGCTGAATAAAATTATATTCTTCAATACAGTATTTCTTACTACCTCTCATAGCATCATTACTTTTTTAAAAAAGCATTATAAAAAGTACATAAATATATCAGTAAGCATATTCATATATCTTCCTATAAGCAGAATCTATTCATGACCTTCCTTATCAGTTCTACTAGGAAAATAGACATTAACTGATCTTCTTTCACCCTCATGTTCTGGAATAACTATTTGATACAGTTAAATTTCTTAAACCCATAGTGGTTGTTAGAATTAATAGCTTTACTTTTGATGACTTTCCACTTAGGGGAGTCTACAGATTACATAAATCATGCTGATTATATTTTTACCTTTATCTTTACTTCTAATTTGGTATATATTATTGATCTTTATTCTAAGCCCTAGATACCATGAAAATATATAGGCCATGATTGTGTACTGATTATTAAGTTTATAGCCAGTCATTTCCTTTAGTTAATATATGTTCAACTTTATTTTCTAAAAAAAGAAATAGATCATCACTGCCCAATTTTAGTTTTGCAAAATGTCTTTATGAAATACATTCTTGAGGCCTGTATAGACCATTACAGAGAGGTCTACAAGCCTTCCTCTGCGTATGCATCAATCCTGAAGTATGTTTTCAAAAAGCATTTGTGGCTTCTAAGCAGTCTCTAAATTTAGTTACCATAAGTATAATCACTAATGCATAGTTGTGTAAGACTTAGAAAGCACTTGGCATATATCATTTCATCTTCACAACAAAGTTAAGAAGAAGGTGGTAATATTATCCCCATTTTATAGATGAGGAAATTGACAGGAGAAGTTAAATTATTTCCCAGCATCACTAAGCTAACAAATGTGTGGAATATGTTCGAATTCAATTCTTCTTGACCTGGACTTCTTCCAAGTCCGCCTCTCTGTTCTGGAGATATTTTGGAGTTTTAAAGGAAACACTTTTTAAAAATCTGTTCTCCACCAATATCTCAAATATTTAGAGAGATAAGGTTGTGTCTTGATTAGACCTTTCAACTTGGAGTCAAAAACATGTTGATTTATATCACAATTCATACATTTATTATGTTCATGACCCAGAGTACATTATTTAACCTTCTTCTATTTCATTTTCCTCACTTGAAAAATGGAAAAAAAAATGGATTGCAACTATTTGTAACATTATTGTGGTTTTCAAATTGTATAACATATGAAATCTGCTTTATAAACCATAAAACATTATACAAATGATAATTGAATGATTATGCCCATGTGTGGTCCGTGACCATCATTTTATGATATGTTAGTAATAGAAATAAATTGATTATCAAAATCACAATTATCTGAGCAATTGGAATAGAATAATTACATACATGTCCTCATGAATATAGATGCACATACATTAAATATATTCATAGGTATTTCTGTGATGTAGCTCTAATATTGAAAGTGCACATCTGCATAGAGCAATCCTGACATAGTTGCTTATACCACCACTATGTCAATCTTTATTTCACATACTTGAAGGTAGTTATCAAAATTTCACTTTAGTTAGAAAAACTTAAGGAATTTATTCCCACAAACTGAAAACTAACTTGCAGATAGTATATTGTGACTTACTGACCTTCCTTAAAGCAATTCATTAAGCAAATGGTACAAAGTGACATAGGCATAATGCAGTTCCTATTATTCTAATTTGACATGTCCTATTTAATACAGCTTCATGACCCATTTTAAAGATGATTGAGAAATGTCTAACTAAGTCATTCACTATTCCTATTTACTCCCAATAGAATTCAGGCTGACACAGAAAAGCTGAGCAAGATTCTTCAATGGTGTCATAAATTTCCATTGAGGGACACAAAGGCTAATCCAAAGGAGATTCTTTTATGATGCTAACATCTTCTAACTTGGATTGTATTTTTCTAAGATTCTAGAGAATATTAACTGATTTTCTTTGTAGACTTGGTATCCTATTCTTCATATTTTATATTTATACAGTTTCTATCAGATTTATACAAAATCATAATTACCCAGTTTTTGTAATTAGTTTTATAATTATGAACAATAAAGTATGAATATGTGAAGCTGGTGTTAAATTATCCACATAATAATCCAAAATTTGCCTTTATATTATGCTAAAATACTTAACCAAAGGGGCTTGGTATCAATATATGTTAAATAGCTTCTACTGCAATGAATATATCAAAGTTTTATGAGTATTTATAAAATTCAGATAAAAACTTGGTCATTTTAATATCATATCATTCCATTAAAATTCTTTAAGATCTTACTTGTAGGATATTTTATATAAATTAATGTGACTTATAAAATTGTTTATTTTTTATGAATAAAATAGTCTGAATTCTCCCTTTCTCTTTGTCAAGTTAAATCTAGATATTCATCATTGTTATTTTCCCTTAAATTTAGAGATAGAAATTTGCATTTCCCTTTTTTTCCAGGATAAAAAGTTAGTAAGAAGCTACCAAAGATATTTTAAGAAAGTTTTATACAATGAACACCAATAAAATAGTACAAAATAAATTCAAAATCTTCTGTTGGATGTGAACTTAAATGAACCACATAATAACTTACCCGAAAGATAATTTATTGAAATTAACACTTCTCTTGTTAAAATGTCGAAATGCATTTGTCTAACATTCGTAAACAAAGGGAAACAGATTTCTGATTTCTGTGTGTCAGAGAGAGCCATATTTAAGTCATTTAATTTCTGCTTTAGTTTCTTCATCTCTAAAATAGAGATAATAGTACCACCTACTTTCTAAGATTGCTTTGTGAATATATACATACATTTGCATATATGAAGTAAAGGTTATTATACTTATGTTTCAGGAGTATAGCCTTTATGACTAGCAGGAGAAATGTTTAGATACATTTATGAAGATATAAAAGAGATAAACTATGTCTAAAGTTATGTTATTTGTCCCCCATGCATCAAGTACCTGTCCTATTATCTTAGTTGGGCTCTTCTAGGCTTTTAAAAATATAAAAAAAAATCATTTTCATGTAGGATGTCATAAAGTAACAGAATCGACTTAATAATATTGACCATGCATTCGAGATCTGGGGAAAAAATAGATTTCAAATGGTTCACAAGAAGCATAGGGACAATATCATGGACTAAAATTCTACAACAGAAGTGAGTTGAAAAGGGACGGGATATCTTTAGGACTGATATTCTGATGACAAAGCAGGAAATGGATCCAAAGAGAAGAATGCTTTTTTTTCCTAAGGATAACAATGAGGACACAAAAGTAAGTCTGCAAGTTAAAGTGATAAAGGTTTAGAGAAAAGGGGGAAAATGTCAGGCTACAAAGGATAAAAATAACACAATAATACTGTAAAAATAATGGCGAGAGTGATAAAGTTGAGAATCAGCAAAGATGGGTAGGTGAAACTAAGGATAGTGAGGAAGAAAAAATATATGGAGTATTATATTATTTATGTTGACTTAATGATTAAAATTTTAATAAAATGGAAGATTAAAAATTCTTTACTTGTGGTGATAACTATTTTTATTAATTCACTATTAACTGAATATAGTCATTTTAAATTATAGTTAATCATCATTTTATATTAACATCATATATAGCAGTTATCATGTTATATTTATATTATAATATATTCTATACAATATTGATATATTAATTATAACGATTAAATTATAAACACTAATAACAAAATCCTTTTTTTTTTATTATGGCTAAATTCACATAGCAATTACTATGTGCCAGGTATGACAAACTCCTTATAATTATTGTGTTATTTGATGCTTACAATAATCCTGCAAGACAGGAGCTATTATTATTCTCTATTTTATAAATGAGGAAATGGAAGAAAAGAAAAGTTTAAATGAGTGGCTTAAAGTCACATAGCTAGTAAAGATATGAGGCTGTACTTGAACACAGACCTTCCTGACTTCTGGCTGCATTGTATCATCCGTGCTATCTATCTCAGTTCTAATCATGACTTTTTCATCTCTGCTAAGTAGAATGAGTTTTGCATTGGAAAAGAAAGAACAAAAATCAGTAATAGTGAGTTGATATATGAAACATATAAAGTTATATGAACAAAGCATTTAGAGAAATTTGAATCAATTGGCCTAGATGAACAATCCTTCCAATGTAAAGAACTTGCAGAATTTTTTTAATGTTAATTTGTTTATTTTCAGTTTTCAACATTCATTTCCATAAAATTTGGAGTTCCAAATTTTCTCTCCATGTCTCCCCTCCGTCTACCCCAAAACGCTGTGCATTCTGGTTATCCCTTCACCCAATCTGCCCTCCTTCTCTCACACCCCCAACCTGTCCTTATTCCCATCTTCTATCTTTTCTTGTAGGGCAAGATAAATTTCTATATCCCATTACCTGTATTTCTTATTTCCCAGTTGTATGAAAAAACAATTCTCAACATTTGTTCCTAAAACTTTGAGTTCCAACTTCCTTCCCTTCCTCCCTCCCCACCCATCCCCATTGAGAAGGCAAGCAATTCAATATTGGCTATACATGTGTAGTTTTGCAAAGGACTTCCATAATAGTCATGTTGGGTAAGATTAACTATATTTCCCTCTATTCTATCTTGCCCCTCATTTATTCTATTCTCTCTTTTGATCTTGTCCCTCCCCAAAGGTGTTTAATTCTTTACTTTTCCTCCCATTTGCCCTTCCTTCCATTGTCCCCTCACGTTGCTTGTCCCCTTCTCCCCTACTTCGCTAAAGGGTAAGATAGATTTTCATAGGAAATTGAGTGTGCATGCTTTCCTTAAGTCAAATATGATAAGAACAAGTTTCGCTTTTCCTTTATCCTCCATTGAAAAAGCTTTTTCTTGCCTATTTTATGAGAGATAATTTTCCCCATTCCATCTCTCCCTTTCTCCTCCCAATATATTCCTCTCTCACCCCTCAAGTTTTTTAAAATATCATCCCTTCCTATTAATCTCACAATGTGATTTCTGTCAACATACATACATATATATATATATATATATGTGTGTGTGTGTGTGTGTGTGTGTTTGCACGCATGTGTGTGTATGTATATGTGTGTATAATCCCTCCAACTACTCAAATACTGAGAAAAGTTTCAAGAGTTACAAATATTATCTTTTCATATAGGAATAGAAACAGTTCAACTTTGGTAAGTCCTTTGTGATTTCACTTTAGGGTTAAATTTTCATGCTTCTCTTGATTCTTGTGTTTGAAAGTCAGATTTTCTATTCAACTCTGGTCTGTTCATCAAGATTACCTGAAAATATTCTATTTCACTGATTGACCACTTTTTCCCCTGATGTATTAGACTCAGTTTTGCTGGGTATGTAATTATTGGTTTGAATCCTAGTTCCTTTGACTTCTGGAATATTCTATTCCAAGCCCTTCAATCCTTTAATATAGAAGCTACTAGATCTTGTGTTATTCTGATAGTATTTCCACAATACTGAAATTGTTTCTTTCTAGTTTCTTGTAATATTTTCCCCTTGACCTAGGAACTCTGGAATTTGGCCACTATATTCGTAGCAGTTTTCCTTTGAGGATCTCTTTAAGGAGATGATTGGTGGACTCTTTCAATATTTTTTTTGCACTCTGATTCTAGAATATCAGGTCAGTGTACTTGATTATTTCATGCAAGATGATGTCTAGGCTCTCTTTTTTATCATGACTTTTAGATAGTCCCATATTTTTTACATTGTTTCTCCTGGATCTCTTTTCCAGGTCAGTTTTTTTTTTCCAATGACATATCTCACATTATCTTCCATTTCTTTCATTCTTTTCATTTTGTTTTGTAATTTCTTCATTTCTCATAAAGTCACTAACTCCTATCTACTCCATTCTTATTTTTAAAAAAACTGTTTTCTTCAGTGAGCTTTTGAACCTTCTTTTCCATTTGGCTAACTCTGGTTTTTAAAGCATTCTTGTCATCGTTGCCTTTTTGGACCTCTTCTGCCAATTGAGTTAGCCTGTTTATAAAAGTGTTATTTTCTTCAGGATTTTTGGGTCTCCTTTAGCATGTTACTGAGTTGTTTTCCATGGTTTTCTTTCATCACTCTCATTTCTCTTCCCAATTTTTCTCCATCTCTCTAATTTGATTTTCAAAGTCCTTTCTCAGCTCTCCCATGGTCTGAGACCATTGCATATTTATTTTGGACGTTTTGGATGCAAAAGTCTTGACGTTTATGTCTTTCTCTTATGGTAAGTATTATTGTTCTTATTGGAAAGGATGGAAGAAAATATCTGTTCACCAAGAATATAACATTCTATAGTCTTATTTTTTTTCCTTTTTTTGGCATTTTCCTAGCTAGTTACTTAACTTTTGAGTCCTTTGAAAGAGGGGCATATACTCTGGGGACCTGTAAGTTCTCAATTCCTCCAAGGTGGCCAAATCAAGGGAGAAGAGTTGGCCTGTGCTCTGGTCTGGGAGTTGCCAATGCTTTTCTGCCCAGAATCTGCAAATAGAATTTCCTTTCCAGAGCTTCCACCAGCTGCACCACACCAGTCAGTGGTCTTCCTCACCGCAAGGCCACCACTCAGGGCTGAGACCCAGATCAGCTGCTCAACTCCCCCAGAGGCTTTAGACTGAGATTTCCATAAATGAATACTGTTGCTGCTGCCACTGCCACCTGAGACCAGGGCTAGGGGAGGACCTTGCTCCCTTCTCACCCAGATTATAAATGTTTCTCACTGACATTTGAAGCTGCCTTTGGCATTTGTGGGTTGAGGTGTTTGTGGATTGAGGATTCTGAGAAGCACAGCTGCTGCTATGGATTCTGACCCTGAGTTCTGTTCTTGTCCTGTTGCTACTGGTACCTGGTGGCCAAGACTGGGCTAGACTCCATGGACTGCACCTTTCTCTACACCCTACAAGATGGACCTTTCTTGTCAGCCTTCTAGGCTACCTTGGGCTGAGAATTTCTTTTATTCTGTCATTTTGTGGCATCTGATGCTGTAGAATTTGTTTAGTCATTTTTACTGGTTTTTTATGGGCTTTGGGGAAAGAGCTAGAGTGAGTCTTTCTAATCCATCATCTTGGCTCTATTACTCCCAGATTTTTTTTTATATTGCACGGTATTATGTGAAAGATTTTGGAAAATAGGGGCACTATCTAACACTAAAGGGCAGTTGTTTTTCAGTTTTCAAAAAAAGGACAGAGAACAGCATCTGCACTCTGTAGGTCAATGAATCTGCATTGGACTTCTGTGAAAATTCTACAATAGATCATTGAAGTGTTGATTGATGAACTTCAAGAAAGACAGCAATGATTATGATGAGAACAGCTCCTACTGTATTAATCTTATTTATGTTGTTGACAGGGTGTCCGGCCTGATTTGTATATAGCATATTGTAAACATAAGCTGCCAACATTTTATTAGAGCTTTAGATAAAAGTATCTGATGCTTTTCTTATGGAACTGATGAGAAATATAGGTTGTTTATAAGAAAATGAGATGGATTCATAGAATGAAATGGATTCAAAGTTATCAGTTTTAATGAGTTGAGAAAAAAGAGTAGTAAAAGTTAAGCTTTCATTAGCTTATAAACCTAGGAAAACAAACCAAAGCAAAATAAGGTTAATGGCAATATTCCAAACTTTCTGGAAATTTTAGAATGAGTCTCATATAGATCTCAGGGTACATTATTGTTAGACTAAACAAAGCATTCATTAAAAAGAGCTAAGCTAATGTATTATTTCTATTTCATTGTTATTTCTATTCATACATGAACACTTCATTGCACTCTGAATTTTTGTGTAGTTTTTAGTTAAGATATCATATCTAAAGCAAGTCTGTTGATTGAATCAAAACTATCCAAGACACCAAAATAAATTGGTTATAAGCAATTCATTCACCTAACATGAAGATCTCAGCAAGAGATCAATTTCAAGGCAACAAAACATAATTTTTTAATTGTTGGTTAGCAAAATAATTTTACTCCTTCCTTAATAGTACTTATGGTCAAGTTATTTGTAATGATGAGATTATAAGCTCTTGGCATGAGTTTGTGTAAGCTAACTGAAATGGAGAACTGTATAAAATGATGCATAAGAAGAATTAAGTAAACAAACCCAGGAAATATTACACACATAATACCCATAGTAATATAAACTGAAACAGCACAAAAGAAACAACTTTCAATATTTACTCACATTTAATCCCAGATATGGGAGATTATGGGTACATAATACAAGGGGGTTATCATATATAGTAGCAATTTGTTTTGCTCTTTCTTTCTTTGTTAAAAAAAGAATAATCAATTTGTACTATAAATAATATCGGGAAATAACTGTGTTGTAAAAATAAATGGCAGCAATAAGACTTAAAAAGTCAAAGTAAAGGAAAAGGTTTCAGAAATTAAGAGCCTGTTGATATTTTTCTGTTACTGGATTATTGCTTTTTTTAATTTTTTTTAACTGCATGGTAACTTCGATGTCATATGCCATAGCAAGAATAAATATTCCCCCTAATTGCAGGCTGAACTGAATAGATATTAGATCATGTATAAAAATTCAGATAGTAGACTATATTGTGGCATATTGTGTACAATAGCCCATACTGGGAGTTAAAGACTCTGAAAATTTAAAAATTAATTAAATGTTTGATATAATGTATATATACATATATTCATATATGCATATACATACTTAAATATACACATGTGTGTACACACATGCATACATATCTACATCTATGTGTTTATTTTAGCTAAATTTTAGTGAATATTCATCTGATTGAAATTATTTTTCTCAATAAATTGGTAGCTTCACATGTACTTTTCTGTCTTGGGAATACCTCAATTATTTTAGCATTCAATTAATAAGCAAGTCAGCTCTTTACCTTGAAGTTATGAAGTTAAAAGTAGAAAATTAAGATACAGGTTCAGGAGAAAAAAAAACAACTAGGTCATTTGGTTCCTTTAATGTCTTCAGGCTGAGTTCAAATCACAAATGTTAACTAATTAAGCCTCATATCCTCCCTTAGAGAAAGACAAATGTTAAGTATTATTAAAATTAAACCTCTCTGAGAGTCCTTTTTTCCCTCTTTTTTTTGTTTCTCTTTAGCAAATAAAGGTTGACATGGCCTTCAGAGATTTTATAAAGTGACCTGAGAGGCTACAGTTGAGAAGCTGATTATAGTAATGGATAAATGAAATAAAGTAAGATGTGAAGCAACTATCACAAAGGAAAAGACAGCTGGTAAACACCCCTAATTATCAAAGGAACAAGTGGATCTGGTCTGTTTTTCATTTAAATCAGTATTAATATGAGCCACAGAATAAATCAGAGTAAAATATGTTGAAATATAAAGAGAAATAAGTAATTAAGAAGTTCCAAAGTGCTTACCAATATATTTATTCAAATACTATGTACAAGACACATTCAGATATGAGGAATAACTATTAGGCAATAACTATGAAATTACATTCTCCCATTGAACTCTTTTCCTTTGGTTAAACCTTTTCTTCATTTTCTCTTAACCACTTGTTCTAAAGAATGGGAATCAAACTTTAATGTGATAAATTGTAAAATAAGCAAACAAAAAAGTATGACCATGGTTTTAATAGATCATAGTTTTAATAGATATATTAATTTTAAGATCTTATTTTCAAACAACTAGAAATGCAATTCCATTGCTGTGAGCCATGTTCATCACACTTTTACAAGCATGCATCATCTTCATAATACATATTTTGGCAACACCTACAGTATGTTTATCTTTATTTACAATATATGTACTACTATACAAATAAGTATGGACATTTATAGGAAAATTGAAATGAGTAACGGTGGAAGAATATTTGGTTTTGTATTCAATAAGAAGTCACTGGAATTTAGCGAGCATGGAAGTAATAAGAACAATCTGTCAAACCTGCATGTATTAAACAGTTACTATATGCCAAGCATTCACCCACACACACCTTGGTTCTATGTAGATGAGCAAGCTGATTTCGTGTTTGATGGTTTAACTATCAAATAATAATGTCATTTGTTTTCACCCTGGGTAAAATTGTCCTTTGTAATTGAGGAGGACCAAAATGACATCAACATGTCAGTGTTAACGTACGTTGTGTCTATCTGTGGCTGATCAGATCAACATGAGCTCAGAAGGCTTTACCAAAAGTCATGCACAAATGCTCTATATGAATATTTTAGACGTCCCTAAATTTGTGCATCTCACTTCTTTTCCTCCTTCTTTCTTTTCTTTTTCAGCTACTGTAATTCTGCTTTGCTTATAGGATGAACATGCTAGACAGTCCTATGCCAGTGTCTTCCATGTTTCATAACCAGTTCAAAAGTTCTTCAGAAAGACTTTAAGAATATTCCTTTTACACCTCTTTTGAGCTTCATGTAATGACTTGCCTTCTTTGAGTTGTCCATAAAATAATATTTTATACAAATACATCTTCAGAATTTTAACAATTTGGCCAGTCCATTTGAATACCATTCTCTGAATGGTTGGTAGTTTTGTTTAAGAAAGGACCTCAGTGTGGTACCTTATCTTGCCAGATAGTCTTTAGAATTTGTTCTTCTCTTGGCATTTCTTATGTAGGTGCCAATCAGTAAACACCATATTCCTCAGCCCTTTCTGAAGCCACCCTGGCTAATGGGTAAATGACCATCTTCCAGGTGAAGGATCAGTCTATTAAGGAAGACTCTGGCAAGAATTTTTTCAGTAGTGACTAAGAGAGAGACTCCACTGGGACTGTCACATGACAGAACTACTTCCTTTATCTTTATAGAGATAGACAATGAAGGAATCTTTGAACTCCATGATAAACTCCTTCATAAGCTGGATAATTTCAGTTGGCTTTTTAAAACATTGCATACACACATGTGTCTATATGTCTATATATAATTATATATACATTTATATATAATTTTATATATGTATATATAAAATTCATAGAATAAAGCAGGCATTTCCATAACATAGCATAATGAAAGAAGATAATAATGTATGAAACTGTAATTTCTTTTTTTCTTCCCTTTCCCCCATCCTAGAGAGCACTGCTTTTAGACACAAATTGACATATATATGTAAATTTTTTCTTTACGTACTTCTATTTATCAGTCTGCTTTTCTATGACCAATTGACCTCCCCACCCTTAACTTTTAAATATCATCTGAAATAGAATCAGCACCAGGTGCTTTGCCACATGAGTGAAACCCAATGCCATTTAAAACCTCTTCTGCAGTGGGAAATTTGTCTAGACAGGGACTGATTTCAAAGTGAGGTATACAGTGAGTGACTTCAGTATTAATTGATGACAGTTTGGAAATATGGAAGTGTTTATCCCATTTCTCCAGGATCATGTTCTTATCACTAATCAATGTGGCTCCATTGGCTCTGATTAGTTTAAAGGTACAATGTGTCTTTGGACCATAAATAGCTTTCAGGGCATGATAAGGGTGCTTTAGATTGTTGCTATCAGCATAAAACTGAATTTCCTCTGTCTTCTTACTGAGCCAAGAATTGTGCATCTCTCTCTACTTCTCTTATACTTCTGATGATGGAGTTAAACATTGCTTTATTAGAGATGTATGAACTGTCCTACTGGTAAACCCTTTGAAGTTCTTGTTTATTTCATTTAGTAACATCTGAACTTTTCCATCACTTTAATTGAATCAATCCTAATGTTTGTGAGTGTTTTGGCACAGACAAGGAAATATGGTATAATTCACAAAATCTTTGAAAGTTTTCCCCTCCTTTTTCGCTCCAGTGTTAACACCCATGTTAACTCAGCTTTGCCTCCAAGTTAACAACATATTATTTACACTTGGACAAGAGCTCTAATGTATTGACATTAAGTCATCTGGTAATTCTCTTGACTTGGGGAGTGAAGATTTTTGTTGATTGGGACTGTGCAGCTTGGAGATGATCTCTATGATTGGCCCAGCAACTCTACACCATATATCACCTTAGTTACTTTCACACCCTGTCTATCTCTTGTCCTTAAAAGACATAGTCTATTAAATGCCAATGTTTGCTGAAAGAGTGCATCCATGAAATTTTATTGTGTTTACGTAAATGGAAGACCGTGTTGGTGATATGGAGGTCATGGTATGCACAGGTCTTCAGTAGTAAATAACCATTGTTATAGCTGTTTCTGAATTCATTCATCCCATGGACTCCTTGAAAGGTCCTATAATCCGTGCTTACTCTGATAATAAAGTAACCCAGAATTACAAGCTTATCTCCTTTTGGCACATTAATAATGAGGGTTTCCAGGTCATCCTAAATATTTTCTTTGATCTCATCAGGTTTTGTCATTGAGGGAGCATATGTACTGGTATTGGTGACATGGTGCTTTCTTGTTAGTGACAATTCCATGTAATGAGCCTATCAATCCCTTCTTTTGGGAGGCATACAAGCTTGCTGATGATATAAGATTTAATTTGTGAAACCTACAACATCTTGATAGTGATCTCTATTGCCATGGCCACACCAGAGAATCATGGATCTCTGACTTTGGTAAGCTGTCCTTCATTTGCCAGTTTTGTGTCTTTCACGGATGGATGGTAATGGGACAAATAATCCATGGATTGAATACGTTGTTTCACTTATCATTTATAAACTACAATCATTTTTAATATGATAAAAGTGATTATCTTATTTTTAGTAAGAGTGTAGTCGCAGTGAAAACCTGTGTGTAACTGAAATTATAATGTAGTTCCAAGTGAATGTCTGTGTTAGCTAACCTTAGGAGTGTGACTATAATCTTTATAAAATGTGCATCTTATACATTCATAGAAAGATGCATCTAGTCCTATCTGAATTTTACATTAAAATAATGAAGCAAGAAAGCTCTCTGCCTTGTAAAGGGCTTATTGAGACATTTTTACTTGCAGAGAGCTTGGTGTGCCATGCATGAATCAAGAGAACTATAAATAACTGTGAATGCTTTTACTTGGGGCCTCAGACTATAGTGATGGACGGCATATTACCACCTCTGTGTCTCCTAATAAAGGTTGGTTTCTTTACCTGGATGAGTTTCTTAGTTTCATTTTTCAGGATGTAGTAACTTCTGAGTTCTCTCACAACAAGAACTATTTGTTTTTCAGGTGTACTGGATTTTGTGTTGTCCATAATTGTGTGTACATTCCACATACCAATGTTGAGTGCAATTACCGTAGAAAAAGTTTTTGGATATTTTTCTGTGTTTTGAATACAGGATAAGATTCCTGACTGCCATGGTAACCAGGCCAGGGTTAGGTTAGGTAAAGCAGACAAATTTTAGGGTACCTTTTCTAGCCCCTTCCTCATTCCAAGAAGGGAGTATTATAGTCCTTAAACAAAAGCTGCTCAGATACGCAGTGGATGGCTGAATTCCATTGTTGCTTCAATCCAGTGAGAAGGCACCCTAATTCCCTGGGCCTCATGAATGAAGGATTGTGACTAGAGCTTCCAGTGTATCAGCACCTGTTTCTTTATCATTTACTTGTCCCCACAGGACTTTGAGGTGGGCAAAAAAATGGTATGGATGATTTTTTTATTCATTCATAAATTGGATTTAATTGAGGCAGACTGAAGGGGAGGAAAGGAACTCATGGTTCAGGGACAAAAAATGTAGCTATATGAAGTAAAAAGAATAAGAAAAGTGTTTGGTTTTTTCCTACATAAGGATTGCTGAAATTTTATTTGATTTATATATAAATGATTCTTAGATTACTTTGTGGTTCACACCCCAATATTTTTCATACTAGAAAGGCAACCATATACTTCTAGAGAACTGAACAATGACAAGGCAAGAAATTTAAGTGCAGAATTAGGAGGATAAATGATTCGATTTGGAGAGTAGGAGCCTCCATTACTATTATAGATCTTCTTCCATTGATTTGGGAAATAAGGCAACTAATGGGTCAGTGATTTTGAACTTATAGAAATTAGGCTAGAAGTTGTTGCTACTATTATTGTCTGTAAATCAATTTTTATCTGTTTCTGTTCTCTTCTCCTTTGTACTACTCCAAGAGTAGCTAGCTGGAGAAATTAACTAGATTTCTCTTGGCTGAGATTGGTATGTTCCTGATAAAAGTAATCCCCTTATCTGTGAACTACATGGATAATGTCTTTAACATACTTTTGTGATATGTAACAAATGAAGGGAATGGAGATTGCAATAATTGCATTTATACCTGTTTGAGATTAGAAAGCTTTTCCTGGGAATTTCAAAGTATATAATGCAAGAATTATTATTTCATTTTGCACATTAATAAAAAATAGCACCACTCCTAACTCAAAAGATGTTATTTTGCCCAAACTTAAAGAATACATTTTAAAGCAAGATTCTAGTAATTTCCCCTTAATTTGAGTGCCTTAATCATTTTCATTACACTGTCAAAATGCAAAAAAAAAAAGGAAGAAAAAAGAAAAGTCAAGCTGACCAGAATGGCTGACCTAGTACACTTTTAGGACTTAGATGAAAGAGTAGCAATTAATTTCAGGGCAGCAGATTCTTCCTAATTTTTTCCTTTCATTGAGGCAGAACCAAGACACAGATAACAACAGCAGTGGCAGTTTGAGCATCTCTTTGACTGGTGATGTCAACTCAAATAGAAACAAGAATAATTGTTCATAGGAATCCCTATAGGTTGCAGGTTGAGTTAAAAAATAACATATTAACATCAGTATATGATGCTTTAATGTGTTTTTATGTTTTAATTATTTTCCAATTGCAATTTAATTTGCTTCTATGTATAAAGGGTCTGGTATGCTCACCAACAACTACCAACCATCTAACATCAAAATGGCATACCAGTCATCCATGCTAGAATAGTAAGTCCCATGTCAAGATAGTAAAATAATAGCCATCACTTTGACCAATATTTCAGCTCAAATGCCAGTGCATATGATTTGGAATCCACAAAACCCTAAGAATTGTACCAATCCCTCATCCACTGAATCTACTTTTAGCCTATAACTACAGCAGTAACTAAAGGGAGCTCCTTTTTGTAATGAAGGAATACTACATTCTTGCTACCACCAGTAAAAGCTAATGAATAACTATTACTCAAGAAGAAGTAAACTCCAAACACCAGAAATAGATCTCCATCAAACCTGCTGTCAGGCTGGGCTCTTCACCCATTGTCCAGGATATCAACTCCTGAGAGGCAACTTCCTTTTGAAGTGATACAGCCTCCATATCATTAACAGCTAAAACTGTGAAAGATATGAAAAGACTTTTCTCAAGACCAAAGTCCTGGGCACTGTCAAATGACTGAATATAATAAATCACTTGGAGGGATTTTATAAATTAGTTTGCTTTGCATCTAAACACTGCAGGGTCTTTCCTTTGGATTAGCAGTTTAAGACTTCTGTCTATCTTGTTTCTCCTTATTTGAAGGCAAATTCTTTGAAAAGAAGGTCTATTTTGTGTTTCTATTTGTATCCAGAATAGTCATAGTGCTTTACACATAATAGATGTTTGATAAATCCTTTTTTGTTCTTCCATTTATACATTCTAATGGGGATCCTCACTTATTTCCACCCTTCTTCTCCATTATATTTTTTTATTTGACATATTGTTTTTACATCACATTCATTTATGAATAGATCGTCCTGGATTTGGGAAAATTTTCACTTCTTTTATCATAGAGCAGATACACAAAGGAAAGAGATAGAGACATAGGCAGAGATAGACAAAGACATACATTGAGACAGAGTCAGACAGTGAGAGAGACAAAGAGAAAGCCAGGAATAAGAAGAGAGGATAGAAGAGAGAATTGTGGGGAGAAGAAAGAGAGGAGAGGCAAGGAAGAACTAAAAGCAGAGCTAGAGCAAGGATAGCAGGTCTCAGTAACAAGAAAACTACATGTACTGACTGGGGGACTATGTGCAAATCTTACTACCCCAGTTTACTTTTACGTTGCAGATTAGTTGTCCAAGTTATCCATCTCCATTGGCCAAAGGGTTTTCTTTATTTAAAGTTCTCCATGCAGCTGAAATCACAGTTCTTTGGAAAAGCAAAAACATGATGATTACAATTCTAATACCCAAAAATCAAAAATGTATTGCCTCTGGTATCACATTCCACTCATAATATATACCTATCTGAGCTTCTACAACTTCAGTAGAGAAATGCATTTTCCTGATCCCTCTTCAGGGCCATAGTAATCATTAAGATGAAACACCAGTCAATTTCATTGCATTATTCTTTCCATGTAATCATAATATACATTGTTTGATAAGTTTCTTTGAATTATTTGCATTTGTTATTTCTAACAATTTAGTCACATTCTATTATGCGGAAATAAAATTTCTTTAGCCATTTCCTATAGAGGACCTCACTTAAATTCATAGACAGGTCCTTGATTTTTTCAACCTCCTGGATTTCAGGTAGGACTCGATGATAAATTATTAATGACATCATCAGGTGGCCTAAGTCCATATATTTAGAGTGATATAGTTGGATTTTGAGATAATTTTAGTGAGAGGTGGAAAAAAAGAGATTAATTTAAAAGAGGAATGGAATATAATCTCCTAAATGTTGTTGAAGTCTCCAGGAAATAAAAATAAAATATACTGTACGCATACTATAGGCCTAAGAACCCTGCCCTTTGAATGCCAGGAATCTGAGAATTCTGACAGAAATACCACCAAAGAAATAGGGAAAAGTTCAGAATATGGATGGATTCATCCATTTCCGATTTTGTGATTTAGTTATCACTTGAATAGCTCCCTCAGTATACATTTTGTCCAAGATCTTTGTAAATTTGAATCATAGATTAATTTTGGGACACACACCCAGCACAGAGGAACATAGGAACATACAGGAAATGTAACTTAGAAACATTAAACCATTCAAGTTATACTGGTCTGCTACACAAGGATCTCATCTGATTTTCTCGTTCTCATTCCATCCAACATAATAAACTCTACTTCCCCACAATAATGGGGTCAGTTTATAAACAAAATTCACCCAGAGTTCCAGTTCACTCTCCTGTTTGAAGACAGAGGCAGACAGAGAAACAAAATGTCTTCCATCATTAAGATTCTTAGAAGTAATCATGTCCACCCTGAAACTACAATTCAATGCCTTACCTCTTCAACGGAATTACCATACAATAGGTTTTGTCTGTGATATCTTAATTCATTGTTATTTTATTGCCTTAAATACAAATCATTGGCTGAGTTCCATCTATTTGTTTAACTACGGCAAGTTAGGTCCCACATAACTGAAGGAGAAAAAACAAACAAACAACAAGAACCATAAATAAGCACATATTGTAGAAAAAAATGGTACTGAGTTTGTTAATTGAGTACACTGTGATCTAAAGCCTTATTTCTCTTTAGGCAGACATATTACCTAAATAAAATGTAGTTTACATTTTCTACCAGGAATCTTTTGCGTTCATGTATATAAAATATGTTTCCACGGCTTTGTAAGATGCCAGTAAGATAAAAAAAATATCATGATATGCTCTTTAAACATCTCTCTGAAGAGTTAAGGTGAGCTAGAAAATTGAAATGCTGAGATCGGACAACTATCTCTAAGTCCATAAGATGAGAGAAGTCTGAAGGCCTTAAACTCTCATACTGGTGGTGTTGGGAGGATTAGAATGTTAAATGAGAGTCAAGTAGAAGAATAAAGATGAAACTAGAATTTAATGAACAATCTCATAATCAAAAGCATAGTTTCTTATATGCTTAGTGCCATCTCGATTAGACAAAAATAAACAAAAAAAAATAATGGGAACTTAATAAGAATAAACAGTTGCCATATTGTTCCCATATAGCCTAAATTTGGAAAGAAGCACAGTCCAAGAAAGGCTTTTGATCCCATTCTGTGAATAGCCAAGACACACTTTTAGAGAGGTAGGCTTAATATACTGTCATATAAAGTAAATGCTTCAATACCTAAAAATATCAAGTTTTTACTCAGCTTCCACACTGCAGTTTTCTGCCGAAGTCAACTTAGCTGCGTAGCTCAGGTGAGAGACTGTTGAAATTGCACATTGTTGAAGTTACCCTAAACTCCCTTTTGTCCCCTACTAGTATGGTATAAAGCAACCATAGTAGGAGGAAAGATTGCAAATGGAAATCTATGTCTCTTATAAACTGTCCCATAAATTAAGTATGCATAATAGTTGCAAACTCATAAATTAGAGAAGCATAGGAGTCATTGACAGCTGCCTCATCAATTAGCTAAGGCCAAATCCTAAGATTATGCGCTAAATTAGGGCAAGTCATCTAGGTTTCAATCATTCCAGCTTTTCTTGATCTGTAAATTTTAGTGAGCCTAAAACTTTTTCAGTAAGATGAACAAAACACCAATAAAAACATACTAAGTCCAAGTTGTTGCTGATAACTTTGAAATGAAGACATGTTAATGAAACAAGCTTAAGGTGGCGTGAATAAAAGTTAGTCTGTTTCCAATACCAGAACTTTATAAAAATGGGACCCCAAACTCCTGCTCCGCTTTGTGCTTTGTTGTCTGAATGCTTTCAAATACAATTTGTGCTTACGTAAGTGACTCTCTTGTCTCCAAGTCTCTCCCTATTCTTTTCCCAGCTCTGCCTGCCTCCTCCCACCCCTTCACCCTGTTCCCATGCTATCTTCCTGTACCTGCACCATTTGCCTTTGTTGTTTCTGTGCTATTTGGTTCTATATTTGTTGTGCTTTATCAAAGTGATTGAAGCATTTCTCTCTGTCTGAAACCACTTCAGCCTTTCCCAGCAAGTATCCAAACAGTAGAAAGTGAATTTGGAATCATCAGATTTGGAACTCTCAGTTAAAACTTACTGAAAATTCATATGGCAGAATTTATGTGTAGGCTATGAATTGTTGATTAATTCATGAAATTGTTAATTGATTCATCCCTGAATAAGAAGAAAAAAATATCATTAGGACTTAGAGCTGCAGACCCTTGCTTTTCACCAATGAATTCATAAGTCCATGTTCATTCATGCTAGTGATAGCAGTCCAATTTATGACTAAAGAAATGGGATCATCAGGTCAGCTGCAACTTCTTCTTTCCTTATGACTTCATTTATTAATAAGACAACATTTTACTTGACATTTTATAAGGAAATATGAAGTATAGGTTCATGGGGAATGGAGGAAGAGATTGCAAGCAAGGGTTAGAGAAGGTGATGTAAATGAAGTTACTTTAGGGTAGTTGTAATGCCTTTTACATGCATATACATGAAAGCATACACACACATTATGCACACAGGAATACATGTACTTATGTGCACATACAATATATGCACATACACATGGGCACATCAGGATATTTTTGTATCCTTATCACCTAACATAGTACCTTGTACATAGAAAACATTTAATAGATAATTCTTGAATTCAATTTACTCCTTTTTATTTTATTTTTTAATTCATTCTCTGATATCCTAGAGGAAGCGTCTAGATTTCTGACAAAAGCACAATGACTATATTCATTTAACATCTATAGTGAATAATGGTTGCATGTAAAGCACAAGAGATTCATACATACATACATACATACATACACATATATATGTGTTTACTTACACATATACATAAATGTATAATGCCTACATGCATTAATACTTGTGTTTGTATACACATAGTCCTGTTTTTGAGTCCATAATTTTTGTTTCCTTCATATTATCTCTTAGGAAAAAAATGTCTTAATTTAATAATTTTCCTCAAAATTTTTGTTGCAATGCATATTTACCAACTATCTATTCCCACAGAGTTCATTCAAAGTCCTGCTACTAATATCTTATCATCATTTGTCATGAATTAGAACTTTCACTGCAACCAAATGAGTTGGGTTGGAACAAAATGTTTTTGGGTCAAGAATGTCTTTCCAAAATATTGCTCGTTAGGCACGGAGAATTCCATTTTCTGATTGATTAGATTTTCAAAGTGCCTTTACTCTAAAGAGTGCATATTACTTCCTAGGGAATTCCAGTGAGATTAATTTATTTGTTGATATCATGATCCCTTTTTAACACCCAGATGGCCCAGTTGATCAAGATTCTTCATCTCCCTGTCCTTTTAAACATTCACTGAACCTCAGCCACTCAGTGGAATCTTCATAGCTTAAATGTCATTATAGCCAAGAACAATTCACCTCTCATGATCTTGAAATCCAAAATTTCCCTCCCTTATGTCTCAGTTCCTATCACAATCTTTTACATATGTTGGGTGCTTAATAGTTAATTATTAAATAGGATTAATCATAATATTCTTTCTTTCAGCCTTTCCCTCTGCCTCATTCTTCTTAAACTTTCTCTCATTCCTCAATGTGTCCTTCAGTTTCTCATTCTCTTCCTGATTTCTCCCAGAATTCCTGCTGTGGTTTTACATTCTCCCCCTTAACTTACCCTTATAATTAACTAGTCTGACAAGGTGCAGTCCAAGTGCTTTGTTCTTTGGCCTTAAGTGATTCACAACTTCCTTATCCTAAACTTTGAGTTACTCCTGTAATCTCCCTGTACTCCTACTCCTATGCTACTGATTGACAGTGGAGGAAGTCACAAAGTCATGAAGACTGAGCTTACTTCCCCTGGATGTTTTGCAATATTTTACTCTTTCTCTCTTCTTTCAAACTCACCCTACTTAGAGATTCCTCCTCTTATACCTATTGGACATGATTAAGCTTCCAGATCCTTAAAAAACAACCACAACACATATTGACTTGTTAACAACCATGACACAAAAGAGCAAACATTTTCTCTTGAATTTCAAAGTAGAGAAATGCCATTCTGTGTTTCTCCCTTTTTCTATTGACTCCCCACTCCACTTATAACTCAATCATTTATCATAGGGGTCCTGACCTGAATCACTGAAAGGAATCTCTCAAAATTTAACTACTACCCTTTATGTGAAAATGATACCTGTTTTGATTCCTGGGCCTTCTAGACCTTTGTGCAGCATTTGACATTGTTGTAACTCCTCCTTTATTGGTGTTCTAGCTACCTTGACTTTTGTGACAATGTGGGTTCTTGGTTCTCTCTCTGGAGTATGACTGTTCCTTCTTAATTTTCTTTGTTGCAGTATCACTGTGTATGCCACTGAGAAATGTCCCTCAAAGAATCTTCAGATTTTCAAATAGAAAAAAAACTCTATGCATTTCACGCACACCTAGGAAAGTCTTTTTTTTTTTTTGCTACCGTATCACACCATAAATAATACCAAGGTTGAAGTCAACTAAACCCCTAGATTGTTTTCTAAGAAACTGTTATCTCGTGCTTGTGAATTTGATTTTATAAAGTCGAATTTAAGACTTTACTTTTATCTGGGTCACAAAAGCTAATTTAGCTGAGCCTTCAAGAAAGATAAAATTTCTGAGAAATGGAGTTTAAGGACTATATTCCCGTCATGGGATGTGTATGAATGCACGGAGGCAGGAAAGTATCTATCACTCTTGGGGAACTTAAATCTACACTGGTAACTGGAACATAGAGTTCATGAAGGCGATTAGTATGAAGCAAGGCAGGAGAGGTAGTTGGTAAACCTATTATGAAGGGCCTTAAGAGTCAGGCTAAGGAGACTTCTATAGTCAGTGAATAAATTTGGATCAAGATGATAAGCTACTTAAACACATTGTGGTTAGGTAGCATATTGAATAGAGAGTCAGTCTTGGAAGGAGGGAGATCTGGGTTCAAGTTCAGCCTTTGAAACATGTTAGCTGTGTGTCTTTTGGTGAGTGACTTCACCTGTCAGTGTTCTGGGGGTGGGGTAGTCTTTCTTTAAAACTCTAAATTGAAGGAAGTATGAAGATATGAGTTTCCTCACCTAAAAAATTCAAATAAAAATGAAATGATAGGTCTTGCTACTATCACTATTAATACTCTGGATGCAAACTAATTTTTGCATCTTTCTCCTTTATCCTTCTATTTTTACTTCTCCCACCCCCATCTTGCCCAGGAGAATAGAGTGGCTCATAGAGGGCCAGAGTACCTATGGAGGGCATTTGATTCACACTAACAGAAAGTAACTACCAAATGACTTCTGTCTTTTCAAATTGAAACAGAGGAGAAATGAAAAAAGAAAAAGAAAAGTGGTAAACTAAACCCCAGGTAGCAAAAGTCACATTTTTATAAAAAGAAATTATCCTGCTTTTTTTTGTCAAATAGAGCACTAAGTAATTTATTTTGACCTATGGGAATAAAGACACAGTGCTTCTCTGCTGAACAACCTCTGTGGAACTCTTCAAGGGCTTTACAACAATGAAAAGGGAAATTATTATTAAAAGAATATTTCCTGGGGGAAAAAGACTTCAATCAGACTATACTAAGAAGTGTGTGAAACCGAATTTATTATCAGGACTTAGATACTGTACATATAATTTTTATTTTACTCATATTCGTTATTTTCTCAAATCCATTGTGTGCTGGCTTGTATTTGTGAATGTGTGTCTATTTGTGTCATGATCCTCTTTCACATAGAGTTAAGCTAATGCTTTAATTGATTAAAATCCCGCCTTGATTTTTTTGCACATTGTTTATGAGAAAATTGTCAGTCACTCTGCCCCTAACTTGTTTGGTCTTCTTTTGTTTTCCTAAGCTCTTGCTTGTTTGGTTTTGCTCCAGACCAGTCTCTTTTTCTTCTGTTTAACCAATCCAGTGCATCTGGCCTAACCTTCCAAATTGGAGTCCTATTGTCTTTGTTGGTTTAACCATACTTGGTTCCCACTTTCTGGTTTTTGACCCTCAACTTAGTGCACTGAATATTGTTAGCATCTCTTTGCTTCTGCCTCAGTCATCTGGCAATCCTCTTCCCTGTGCCATTCACTGCTTTCAACCACACTTTGTATGGGCTTCAATTGCTATCTTTGTCAAGCCATTGCTAACATCAGTAGTAGTAAAAGCTTTGTTGGCAGATAAAGTGATTATCATTAATCAGTTAAATACATCACACCACAAGTATAACCAACACTATTTAAAGAGGATTGAAATTTTGAATTTGCTGCAGAGTGGTTCAGTTGAAGTACAGGTAATAAAACTTTATGACCTTTTAAAGACAAGATCCACCAACAAGCAATAATATATTTGTGTAGGTGGGCCCAATCAACCCAGAGTTCTACAAGTGGCACACAGTTAGTGGTTAGAATGTTCAGTGTCACATATTTGATTTGATCCAACTTCCAGAACTACTCAGGGAAATTTTTATCATTCTTGACAAAGAACACACTTACTTCCAACCTCACCTAGAGGAAAGCTGTGTGGTAGTATGGGCCTCTGGGATCCATGAATTATCTGAATAATAAAGAAAGGGAGGTAAGGGGACGGGAAACTTAGCTCTTAATGTTCTGTAGCAAACAATCTGCTCGGGAGGAGGGAAGCTCTCAATTAGTGGGTCTGTTAGACTGTAGCATATATACATCCTTAGATGAAGTCTAGTTATAGAGTTAAAAATAACATTTTAATTAAATTAATTAAATTTTGGCTTTAAAGACTTTTCAGTGATTCTTAAAGTGTTATTGTCTAATCTTTCTTGGAAATCATACATCTTGAAATATGATATAATTTACATTTTCTTACTGATACAGGTGAATGTTAGTAAACTTTAGTTCCTAATTGTATGAATGTGGAGATTTTTTTTAAAGAAACTTAGTGACTGTATAGGAAATAAAAAGATCAGAAACGCAACCTAATTTTATTCATTTTTTTCATTTACTTCATAAAAAGACAAAGCAAAATTGATACAATTCACCCAAATCTTATCTAAAAGTTTTAATATTTGTCAAACAGATTAACCCTAGAGGATATATTCTGGTTCACAAGAATTCAGATTAGGTTAACATTTGGAAGAAATGACTTAATTGGTCTTTGCTACAGCAATAATTGAATACACCAAAAGGGCCAAAGCACTTCTAATTTTCAAGTGTCAAAAAATAAATTTATAAGAAAACAAAGATCTACCTAAAGATGTCAGAGGAGAGGGTCAGTGATTACACTAAATGACATGGTAGTCTATTGATTTACAAATGGAATTTTAGATCAATTGACTTGAACAGCTAAATAATGGAAAAATAATTTCAAAGTTTAGGTCAAAGCTCAACAGAGTATGTCCATGTACAAGGCACCAGCTGAAGGTTTTTATTGCTCTTCAAGGTTAATCCTAAGCGGACAAAACTTCGGTAATTCAGATTTAAGTTCACAGAGACATGGGTAAATGACCTATGAAATGAAACTCCTCTGTTCTGTCTGCTTTACTAAAAAAAAAAAAAAAA
>CM053769.1:631255637-631287183 GCA_028658325.1 Potorous gilbertii
AGTTTTTCCTCCACCTGTCTAACTTGATTTTCAAAATCCTTTTTGAGCTCTTCCATGGCCTGAGCCCATTGGATATCTATTTCAGATGTTTGGGATACAGAGGCCTTGACTCTTATGTCTTTACCTGATGGTAAGCATTGTTCTTCCTTGTCAGAGAGGAAGGTTGGAATCATTTGTTCACTAAGAAATCACCTTCTATGGTCTTATTTTTTTTCCCTTTTCTGTGCATTTTCCCTGCCAGTTACTTGACTTCTGAGAGTCCTCTCCACCCCTGGCCTAGGTCTGCCCAGCTAGTGCTTGGGATCTGAGATTCAAATGCTGCTCCCCAGCCTCAGGGCTTTTGGAGACAGGCCTGGCTGCTATTCAGGGTAAGATTAAATCAGGTTCTCAGGTGGGGGCAGGGCGGCCTCCCAGGCTCAGTTCCCTCAGGGGATTTATGAAGAAACCTTCTGCAAAGGCGCTGCTGCTGAGCTCCTGCCTTCTCTGGGAGCCTCTGGCCACCCACTGCCTCCCGAGGGTGCCCAAGTCATGGAGACATCCCACTCCTCTCTCAGCCTGTCCAGTCATCTCTCGCACTGACCTGTGCCTCTGTGAGTGGAGGGACCTTCAGGGCCGCTGGAGATTCCGTCCCTGAAGCCTGCTTGGATCTGCTCCTCTCAGTGCTGCGTGGCCATGGCAGGGCAGGGCTCTGCTTCCGTCTGCTGCACAATGGACCTTTGGGATTGGTTTTTCAGAGCTCTTTGGAATGGAAATCTTCACTATGTTGCTGCGTGGCTTCCACTGTTCCAGAATTTGTTGGGAGTTCTTTTTAGAAGAAATCCATGGGCTGTGGGTTCGCAGGTACCATATGGCCCGTTAAATTTAACTAATATTTATAAATTAATTTAAGCTTTGGAAAGGTTTTTTTTTTTACATATTTTCTTATTTGTTTAAAATTGCGTCTATTACCAGAGCTTGATGGAAATAATTATTAAGAATATCTGGTTCCCTTGCTTTCTTTTTATGTTCAATAAACACACTGTTATTAATAATGTAGTCTTCCAGATAGGCTTATCTACCAAGAAGAAATGCCTTATGTAGATATCAGGTTTGGATTCTTGGCATAGTTTGCATGAGAATCTCTCATTGTAGATTAATAACTTCTGATTTCATAATCAATCACATGTCACTTTAGTGAGTATGTATCAGTGCTCCAGAAACTGAACACTTGGAGGATAAAAAGAAATCCCTGATCCTGAAAAATTAACAAAAATTTGGATCCTTGTAAATACAACCAAAGTAGAACCATGTATTGAAGCCCTGGAAAGGCAGAATTGATCTCTATTTATTATGTATTAAGAAGCTTTATTAAGTGTTTGATTTTAAGGGAAAATGAATTTTTCTAGGTCCCATTTTAGAGACTAACAAATAAAGAGTTCCTATGTGTTAGGTAATCACCTTTAGTGGTTATAGTATTCTCTTATCCTTGGTATAACATATTAACTTCCCCATTGTCCTCTATAATATAATTTAAATTCAGAATTTCTTCTAGTAAATTTATCTGAAATAACAAAATGTGAAGTATATCAAGGGAATTAATGGAAAAATGCAATAAAGTATGACCTAGTCATAGCAGATCTGAAATTATATTATAAAGCTGTGATCATCAAAACTATTTGGTAATGGCTAAGAAATACAGTGTTGGATCAGTGAATAGGATAGGTACACAAGACAAAATAGAAAATGACTATAGTAATCCACTGTTTGATAAACCCAAAGACTCCAACTTCTGGGATAAAAACTCACTGTTTGACACAAACTTCTGAAAAAACTAGTAAATAGTATGACAGCAACTAAGCATAGACCAATGTTTCACAAGATAGGCCAAAATAAGTTCAAAATGAGCACATGGTTGATAACATAACCACATTAGGAGAGAAAAAAATAGTTTATCTGTCAGCTCTATGGAGAAGGGAAGAATTTATAACTAAATCAGAGATAGAGAACATTATGAAATGAGAAATAGATAAGTGTGATTACTTTAAATTAAAAAAGTCTTGCACAAACAAAATTAATGCAACTAAGGTGAAAATGAAATCAGCAAGATGGGAAACATTTTTTAACAGCTAGTATTTCTGACAAAGGCCTCATTTCTCAAATATATAGAGAACTGCGTCAAATTTATAAGAATGCAAGTCACTTCCCAATTGATAAATGGTCAAAGGATATGGAAAGGCAATGTTCAGAAGAAGAAATTAAAGCTATCTATAGTAATATAAAATTATCTAAATTACTATTGGTTAGAGAAATGAAAATTAAAACACCTGTCAGGTATCATCTTACAACTATCATAACTATCAAATTGGTTAATGTGACAGAAAAGGAAAATCATAAATGTTGTAAGTTTGGCCAGGCATTTGATATCCCAGGAGCTAACTGACTCCTGTGCAAAATGAAAGTTGGAGTAGACAACAACTGAGGAATTTGTCAACTCTAGATTTATAATTCTGTAAGACACATATGATAGAGTTCAAATGTAATGATTTCACTCTTTTTGATGAGAATAAATCATCATAAAAATCCATAACAAAAGTGTTCCATTCGTTTTTATTATTAACTTTATCTCAGGTGAATCCAAAAATACAATCAGAATACCTAGGCTTTGCTAAGTCTTTTGCTGAGATGATTGTGTTTTTATATTCTCTATTTATATTTACTATTTTATGAGCCATTTTGCTGACACTCATGTCATCCTCTACTGTGAAATTCTGTAAATGAATTTATACACTAAAGCAGCACTGAATATGTCTCTTCATCTGAAAAAAGAAATGAAGGATTTCCTGACTCATGCAACTAGCTAGTTGTTTTGGATTATTTCATTGTGATAAGAATTTTATATTAACTAAATCTTTTCTATGAAATGATGATGGTGGATACTGTTTTCTTTTTCTATATTCCATTCTTTAGAGATATTTCTTTTTATTTTATTTTATGTTAGATGCTAGGAACAGAACACAAATGCAGAATAGAGAAAAGAAGGAAAAACATTATAAACTTAAATAATGGAAGTTAAATACAATGTAAGAAAGAAAAAAATCATATCATGTGCATAGCAGAATATAAAAGAGGTTTCAAAAAGTGTAACAAAAGATTTTCATTTCAAGAAAGTCTGTATGACAAATAATACACATTGTGTTGAGAATTCTCCATCTATTCTTTGCTACCTTGTAAGTTTTCTTTTCTTTTCTGCTATGCACGTTATTACTTTATTCTTTTTCCCTTCCTCCTACACACCCAGAAGGCCACAATATATTTTAGATATGTTTTTCTATAGTTATATGTATATATACATGTATATACATATGTATACATATACATGTATATACATATATGTATATAAATGTGTGTATGTGTATATGTAAATATGTGTATGTATAAATATATATGTACATCTCTCTGTCTCTCTGTCTGTATGTATAGTTATATACTTTCCCAAATATATTATACTCCTGATCTTTGTTTTTGTTTGTGCAAATCTCTTGTTTCCAATCCTTCTCACCTCCTCTACATCACTCTTACCCACTAATTTGCCTTTCTATTACTTGCTTAACCCCCTCCAAGGTTCCCTCCCAAATCCTCCCATACTCATGAATCTAAACACACTTCTATACCCCTTATTTTCCTATTCCCTCATTCTCCTCTCTAAAGATACCTCCCATGTCCTCTCCCCCTTCCCTATGGCCCTACCTTTTTATTTCTTCTGAATTCAGAAGACTTTCATATATATATATGTATATATATATATATATATATATATATATATATACATATATATATGTATATATATATACGAAGTATATATATGAAATATATATGAAGTATATATATGAATATTTATATATATGAAATATATGAGCTACCAAATTGTTAAAAAGATAACATACATTTTATGTATATATAAAACAAAATGTTTGTCCTTATAAGTTATTCTAATCAGTCTTTGAGTATAAGTACCTTATATTTCTCTTGTTTCTTTTATGTCAAATCTTCTATTAAGTTGAGAATATTTTTAACAAAGTCTTAGTCTGAGAGCTTATCAAATGTCCATGTTTTTTCATGTAGGATAATACTTTACTTTGCAGGGTATGATATTTTTAGCCAGAATCCCTGTTCTTCTGTTCTTTGATATATTGTGGTCCTTTAATATCTCTGGTGCTAGATGTTGTGTGATTCTAATTGTAGCACCACTGTATTTAAATTGTTTTAATCTTGATGTTTTTGATATTTTATGCTTGAACTGGGGATTCTGGAATTTGACTATGAGATTCCCATATGTTTTCTTCATAGTATCTCTTTTAAGTAGTGATCAATGGATTTTTTTTTTCTATTTCTTCTTTCCTCCTTCTTCTAATGCTTCAGGACAAATCTCTTTAATTATTTCCTGTATTGTTGTATCAAGATTATTTTTATATTTTCTCTTCTTGATCAGTTCTCCAAACCTGTTGTTTTTTCTTATATTTCACTGTCTTCTATTTTTTCATTATTCATATCTTGTTCAATTATTTCTTGATAACTTATAATTTCACTGGTTTCACTTTGCCCAATTCCAATCTTCAAGGTGTCATTTTCATCCTTAAGATTTTAGATCTCTTTTTCTATTTAGTTGACTTTCCTTTCACAACCTTCTTGTTTTTCTTGGATTGTCTATTTATTTTTTGCTTTCCCCCCCATCTCTGTCATTTGAATTTTAAAGTCTTTTTAAAATTTTCTGTGAATTATTTTTGGACAGGTGACCATTTAACATTACTTATTAAGGGTTTCTTTACTTAAATATACTGCTCAAAAGATGAACCCTGGTCATCCCTATTCTCATAATAGCTTTCTATGGGTGGTTTCTTTTTCCTTTGCTTGTGCATTTTTTGTCGTAAGAGCTTAATTTTTATAATCACCTCTAGTCCTGAGGTATGGAAAATGGTGACCCTTGCCCCAGATCTTCAGTTCTCCTCTCTATCCTGGAACCAAAGTTAGTAGATTTAATTTGGATGAAGATTTAGTAAAGAAAATTGAAAAGGAATGATCAGAATGATAAGAAGACAATCAGGTAAGAGCAATGCCATGTAACTTTTTAAAAGAGACAGATTATGGGAGGAAAAGAAGGTCAACAATGTTAAAAACTTCAGAGAGGCCAAAAATGGTTAGAATTTAAGAATAGCTATTAGATTTTCTACTTAGAGATTAAGGTTAACTTTGCAGAGGACTGTTGCATTTGAATGATGAAACTGGAACGCATATTATAAAAGGGTTTGGATGAACAAGAGGAGAGAAAGTGGAGGCATCTAGTAGAGATGGCTTCCTTATTCAGTTTAATCAATAAATGGAGAAGAGATATAGTTGGATGAAGTGAGGTTTCTTTTTAAGAATGATTGCAGGCAACATGGATGGTGCAAATAGATTTAAAGACAATATTTAGAGAGTTAGTTGAAATGACAGATGGGACAAGTTGATGAAGAAGGTGGGGGTGAGTTCTGGAAAGATGGTAGAGTAGGTCAGAAATTTCCATGTCCTCAAAATTTTGTCCACAAAGAGAAAATTGTATACAGGAAAGAACCAATAAATACAGTGCATAAAGAATAATTTTACATAATATATATATATATATATATATATATATATATATATACATATATTCATACACACAAATATATATGTATATGTATACATATATATTTGTGTGTATGCATATATACTTACTTGTCTTTAATAATACCCATTTCTGAGGTGGAGAAAGAAGACAGAGGAAAGAAAGAGAAAAAAAGAAAAATTTACATAATGACATATTAACAATAATTAAAGAAAAAGAAGGGAAGAGAAAGATCAAAAGAGAATTTAGAGGAATTGACCTTTGGGAACAGAAGGACTGCTTAATCACTACTGTTCATCCTTCCTACTCCATGCAAACTAATCACATCATGAAGTGGGGGTTAATTTACAGTGTTAGAGTGCAGGAAAAGATGAGGCTTGAGTGAGTTTGTTGAGTGATGTGTGTGGTAGGGAAGGAAGAGGATGGTCATAGAAAATGACCTCAATTACTTCTGAGAAGTACAAAACAAGATTATGAGAAGAAAAAAACTTCAAATATATTGTAAGCTTCCACCGGTCTTCCATATTTATGGGTTTGATGTGGGAACAATCCATAACATTTCCACACACAGCTCAGTGAAAAAATCAGACACATGTTGGTTGTTCTTGTTGTTCCTATGACCATCATCATCATCCTCCTCCTCATCATCATCATTTTGTTTCCAAATAAAGGAAAATAAAGCAGTACTCCCTATCAATGCCTAGCATAGTGCTTAATGTAGAGTTGGTGCTTAAGAACTTTTTACTAACAGGTTTATTGATTATGAATATGTTACAGTGTTTGGAAGAAGAGTTAACAATATGGATTCAAAAAGAGTTAACAGTAAGGATTCAAAAAGATCCTGACAGGTTTGAATGATAGACAGAATCTAGTATATTAACAACAGATAGAGATGAATACAAATTGAAAAAAATAATAAATTCCTAAGTGCAAGATGAGGAGGCATAGAGACACAGGAGTGTATGTAAACTTAATTAACCACAAGTTTAATGAGTCAAAAAATGTTGAATGTTATCAGCAGCAATAACAAAAGATAATTACTTCTTAGCCTGCAGAAGGTTGACCCCAGTACATGGAAGGGGATTGATCAGTTCACATTTTAAAATTGAACAAGTTTTCAGCAAATAGTGATTAGGATGATGAGAAAGAGTAAGATTTTTTTCATATGGTAGTCATTTGAAAGGTTATGAACTATTAGGTCACAGGAAGAGAAAATTTAGGGAGCATATGATAACTTCCTTCAAGAATTTTAAGAGTTGTGATGTGGAGCAAATATTGGACTTGTCTTTCCTGAATCAAGAACAAAATACAACAGGTAGAAGTTTCATTGAGAAGAATTTAAACTCAATATAAAGGGTAATATATGCACCAAATAATTAGAGCTATGAAAACCAAAGTGAAATGAAATGCCTTAGAAGGTAGTGAGATACCCTCCCTTAATTTATTAAAATAAATACAGAAAGAGCTTTTCAAATTAAGATAGAGTAATTAGTTTTTGAGAATATTATTAAAGGTATTTCAAGTTGATCTCTGCAATTTTATGACTGAAATAACAGTTTGGCTAATTTCAAGGGTCTTCTATTAAAGAATAAATGAGAAAATAAAATTGCTAATATGTCCCTAAATAATTTTAATAAGAGAAGTCAGCTATGTGTCACAATGGATAGATCCATGGGCCTGGATTCTTGAGGACTTAAGTTCAAAGGTGACCACAGACTCTTACTAGCTATGTGACTCAGGGCAAGTCACTTAAGCCTCTCTGTCTCAGTTCCCCATCTGAAAAAATGTGTTAAAGAAAAAAATGGCAAACCACTCTGGTTATTTTGCCAAGAAAACCCTAAATAGGATCACAAAGAGGTAAATACAACTGAAACAAATGAATGAATTAGAATTGCATTTGTCATTTGTTCTCAAAGAGAACCATGATATCAAGATGATGACATGACTTGCATTTGACTTTGATAAGAGTAAGAGAGGGCTGTGCAAGGTCAGCACCCTAACTTCCTCTTCAGTACTATCTGGTATTCATCAGGATCATTGAAGATAGTCCAGGATGCAATGTGGGACCTTGGCCATTTTAGATTAAGGTTTTATCAGACTCACTTTCTGTGAGATAAATCCATTTAATGAATAGGCCTCTTTAAGTAGTTACTCAAGGGATGGCTCTTTTTTAAGTAAAGAAAACAACAAAACACCAACAACAACAAAGTCAGATTGGGAAGGGAAGACCCTCAGGGTTCCTGGGTAGAAGAGAAACAGTAACTATTTAGTAATTAGAATTATTCCTACTCCAGAAAATTTAAACTTCTAGGAGGGGGTGGTGAGAGTATTTCCCTTCAGTACCAGATATGATATAACTTTCTCTTTCTAAAGGTCAGCTAGGTGGTTCAGTGGATGGAGTGCAGGGCTTGGATTCTGGAGGACCTGAGTGCTAATCTTGCCTTAGACATTTACTAGATGTGATCTTAGACAAGTCATTTAACCCCATTTGCCTCAGTATCTTCATCTGTGAAATGAGCTAGAGAAGGAAAGTTCAAACCATTCTAGCTTCTTTGCTAAGAAAACCCCAAAATGGTATCGCAGAGGGACAGGACTGGAATGACTCATCAACGACAAATAGAGGTGTTCAAAACAAGCAAAACTATTGAATGAAAAGAAAGGTGAATTTCAAGCAGAGGAAACCAGAGAAGGAAACATAAAATATCAAGAAAAAGTCAAAAGTTGAATTAAGAAAATCGCAAGATGTAGACTTTTCTTGTTGAAGAGAGGCCAAGTAAGTTTACCTGGAAGTGTATTCTCTGTTTGAGCCCTATAGAGAAGCAAATATAGTGAAAGGACAGACTTAAAATACATTAACACTGGAAACAAAGGCTATGACCACAAATTTTGATTCACTGGTCTAAAATAACCTCTAACATTCTTTCCAGCTTTAAAATTTTATTATCTATAAAGATAATATAGACAAATTAATGGAAGGAAAGGTCAAAGAGAATGAGGATAGTGGCCTCCATGCCGTTGCAACCCAAGTATCAGAAGATATAGGAACATGTAAGAGAAAAATAACATTGAAAATGAAGCAAGAGGAGCAAGGAGAAGGAATTCAAGGGGGCTAAATGCAGGAAAGGAAGTAGAAGGATACTTTGAATGGCTAATTAAAATAACATAAATGTGAATAGAGCACACCAAAGATTAAATATTCCATACAATCATTCTAGCACAATGAGTAATTCTAGTCCGTGAAGGTAATTATAGAACAGATATTCATATAGCTTTTCTGAAGTTGTGCGTTGTATTGATTTGGTTTTCTAATTGTTACTAATAAAATGAGTTATATTTTGTGAGAGATATATACCTATATTTTATTTGTATGATAAATTCATTTTTATTAACCAAATTTATTAAAACTCTGCATATACGCCTTTCTTTCCTCTGTCACTGACAACTGCCCTTGATCTTCCTGTCTCAAATTTCCTCCTCTTCCAGTACACCCTCCAGTTAACCATGAAACTGATCTTCCTAAAACACAGGTCAAAACATGTCATATTATTCAATAAATGTCATTGTGTTCCTATTCCCTTCAGGATCAAATTAAAAATCCTTTGTTTGGCTTTTTAAGCTCTTTGAAATCGGACCCCTTTCTTTCTTTATCATTTTTCTTACATTTACTACTTTCCATGTATTCTATGCTGTTTGTCACACAAAATACTCCCTCTCCTGAGTGTGAACTTTTTCACTATTTCTCCCTCATTCCTGGACTTCTCTTTTTAACATCTCTGCTTCCTGGCTTCTCTGGCTTTCAAGTTTCAAATAAATTGTACATTTTACCATTTTGTAAGATATCTTTCCTCCTTAATCTTACTGTCTTATTGCCTTCCATCTAAAATTATTCCCTCACCCTGATCTCTCTCTCTCTCTCTCTCTCTCTCTCTCTCTCTCTCTCTCTCTCTCTCTCTCTTCCTCCATATATATATGTACATACATATGGACATTAGACTATAAGGTCCTTGAGAAAAGGATACTGTTTTGTGCTTTTCTTTGTTTCTCCAGCTCTTAACACAGTGGCTGCCACATTGTAGACACTAAACAGGTCCTTGATGACTTGACTAATATGTCTGTTTTAAGCAATTATTCCTTTTTCCAAAGTGCCTAAATATTTTCTTTTCTATAGAAAGACAGTGATATTGTAGGAAGAACATGAAATTAACATTCTGCATATACAAGTTTTCAGACCTCCAATGTCTCTACTGTCTATGTGAGCTTGTATAAGTCACTCAAATTCTCTGCATCAATGGAAGAGGGATTTGATCAATGAATGGTCATTTTTTCAACTTCCAATTTCACTCTCTGAAAAATCACATACTATACACACACACATCGTATCATATTTATTGATAACATATTGAATGAGTAAAGGTTCATTCTAAGAAGGTATCACTTTGAGAGTCTCACGAGTTCAAATAAATGAAAGGATACAATTCTTAAAATTCTATTAACATCTAAGCTACTAGTTAGAGAGCAGACAGCAGCTAAGTATCTTAGGGACCTCTGGAGAACATGAGGGAACTCTGCTAGGATTGTTAATAGATTTAGGCTACTGCAGAGTAATTGCTTCAGTGTACAACACAGCATCCTAGTGGTTCGAGTGTCTCTCATGCTGAAGTGAAATGCCCTATTGTACTTAACAACTCAAGCAATCCTATGTTCTGAGGTATTACATCAGCCTATGCAATTTAACACAGCTCTAAAAGTGTTTAACTTACAACCACAGAGGGACTTTGGCCCTGGCTGAAATTGACACACTTTCTCCCATCATGTTTAAAGACCAAGTTTATCAAGTGACATTCCTGGGTTTTGAAAACAGTAGCTTTTAGTAACTGACCTAAAAACAATCTGTATTTAAAAATAAACCTCATATGCATCCTCCTTGGTCTGAATGCTCCCATTCTTTAAAATGTGGGGTCATGTTTTAGCATTGACTCCAACTACAGATGATTTTATACTTGGATAAAAACTACTGGCTCTTCTGTAATAGCTGTACGTTGTTATAGCTGCAGTAACCCTCAACAAGACTCTTTGGAAGCATGACCTACAGATGGAAAAGCAATTAGCATTCTGGCTTGCAATAATTACCCCCAGTATGGGAGGCTCATCCAAACTGTAGCTTCCACTGTGCCTAATAATAGGATTCTTTAAAGACTGATATATTTTCATAGACACACAAGCACTCTCATTTCAACTCTGTCACTTATCTTGGGTGGGGGAAATAAACACCTTTTGCACATTTTTTTTCCTCTCCACAAAGTAAGGCATACTGCTGTTGTGATGACTCCTAGTGTCACCAAAAAGTCACCTTGAATCATGATTTAATCAGCTGGAGCAAAGCAACATCTCATTTATTTCAGCAGCTTCCTTGTGTTGTAATGTGATGATTGGAGAGGAGAGACACAGACATCCAAATTGAGCTCTGATTAAATTGGAACAAGGATGCAGATGGAGCAGTTGTGTATACTGGCACACCTTGGCCTTTATGAGGAAAGGTCAAGGTGATTTAAATTCCTATTAAAATAAAATACTTTTCCCTAAGTCTGGTAAATTTAGTCAAATGGAAGTCATCCTTTCTGAACAATTACCCCTGATTCATTGATCTCCTTTCTCACTTGTTACTCATTGAGAAATTATGCATTGTCAACAAATACAGTGTTCACTTGATGAACTTCCATGTGTTTGGAGAAGGTTCATCACAGAAGATTGGGTTTCCATGACAGAAGATATAATTATAGCTTCATTACACTTGTTGTGGCAGGAAAGCGATGGTTGCTCTCTTTCTAGAAATAAGGGATTGCAAATCTAGAGGGAGAAATTTGTTCAAGGAAGCAAGCAGGGTCCATGTGCCTTCTTACAAGTCAGTTTCTTTCTGTGCTACTTTTATGCCCTCCTCTTAGTTCCAGGTCAGACCTCAGTGGACACTTATTAATGGCACTCACTAATTGAATTTTAATCTAGCAAGATCTCCTAGCTTGATGCATTCACCTATTTTTCTTTTCTTATATTAGTTTAAATATCTGGTCAAAACATCATCACTTTGAGAAAGTACCTCAAATGATATCACTAGCGTGAACTTTGAACAAAGTGTATGCTTTATTTTCATACATTTAAGTAACTAAACATAGCAGAGTGAATAGAATACTAAATTTGGAGTAAGAATGATAGGCATTAGAATCTTACTTCTGAAATTAAATAGCTGTGTGACCACAGAAAAGTATCTTAAAGTCTTCAAGGATCAGTTTCACTATATGTAAAATGGAACCACTAATACCTCTAATTTATATGTCACAAGAATGTTGTAAGATTAAAATATAATAATATACTTAAATGTTGTAGGGATAAAACTTATCAAACCTATAACAAGAGAAACTGAGGCAGAGCTCTGAGCCAGTAGCTCTTTATTAAAGGGTCCATGATCTCCTCTAATGAAGTGCACCTCAAATCTTCCCCACAATCTGAAATGACCCCTCAGGGACCTATTTTTGTAGGATAACATATTTAGACAATAATATAGAATAATTCCATTGGTTGGCATATGATACATAGGCTAAGGGTCACAGGTTGTGCAAGATAAGAAATATTTCTGCTGACTAGGTGGATGCAAGGTGGTGATAAGGTGAATAACTATTTGAACAAAAGAGAATGGTCTAGAGGCACAAAAATAATTTTGGGGGACTTTCCATGTAGTTGAGTTACCTCAGCTGCATTAGGCAGGGAAAAATAAGGGTGGAGGGCCTCTGGCTAACTACTACTATCCAAGTGATCTTATCATCTACAACTCACAGCTCTAGGGGCAAATATACTGAACTTGTAAGCATACCAAATTGATTGATACTGACTGGAATAGAGTAGGGATCTTCAAATGAATCAACTTTTCCTGTACTCTTTGCGAGATTCAATGTTCTACATGAATGTAGTTTTTATCAAGCTCATGAAGTGTGGAAAAATAATTCAGAAATTTTAACAACTGTTGGCACTTTGAGGGTAGAAATAACTCTTTTAAGTACCCATCTGTGAATCATTAAAATGAATTTGATTCAATAATCAGTTCATTTTTCTTGGAGTGAAATAATAACATACTTTTAATTGCACAGTTACTCCTTTTGACATTTATTCCATTCTAAACTTATGTGGGTCAGGTTTTCCTCTGTGGTTAGTAGAATTATGATGATCAGCAGCTTGATAACAGTCAATTTACGATATTTGCCATGATTCTATAGTTAGAACTGGAGAAAAGGTTCTAGAGATGAGAAAATGTATACATAGAAACAAAAGTTATATTCACAGCATGACCTGCAGTCATGAAGACCTAGTGCATGGCAGGTGAGGAATATGTAGTGGCCTCCTCAAAAGTCTATACATCCATATTTCCTCCCCCTCTGCTGGTAGACTAGGAGAATGTAAGAGAGCACTGTAGGGAGGAACACTATTAGATTATTGTTCTGTAGCTAGTATATATAAAACAATATCAAATGAACCAAAAAACTTATTTTAAAAAAAGCAAACAAGTGAGATTCCAATTGTGAAAGATGTATTGTGAAATCTACAAGGTAAATTACAGCTAGGAACATGGCTTTCCTTATTTTACTATTTGAAGGTAAATGTAGCCAGTGGATAAGATCTGTGAAGAGAGTAGTGCAAAGGAAAAATAAAAGCAAAATATGGTCCATGTGAACTTTGGAGAGAATTGGGATCAAACCCGGGGTCATATTTGCTATCTGCATAACCTTGACAAGTTATCCACTTCTCTGTCAGTGGTTTCCTCAATTATAAAATATAAATAATGCTCTCACTCCCTATCTGTCAGAGAAAGCAGATCCTTTTATAAACCTTAAATACCCATGAAATGTTAACTATTGTTATTTTTAAATATATTATTAAAGCACCTTAATAACTATAGGTTTTATGAGATGGTGCAGGGGAGGAATAATTGTCTTGAAATCTCGATTGCCTGGTATGGGCATCGGTGAAAAGTAGAGGGTACTGGTTCCCTTTAATTCTGTTGCCAAGTTTAACTTCCCTGTTCCTGTTGTTTTGCCATGGGATATACAATTCTATTATGTAAGCCCTATTTGTATATGATTAAAAGTCAGGAATAATGAAAATTCTATAAGTACCCAATTAAAAGCTTAACTAGAACAAAATGATGAGTAAAATATGATAGGAAATATTGCCATATTTGTATTCCTTAAACTAATTTCCCTCAGTTTCCAAGAATTTACATGAAGTTATCACCAATAATTACGCAATAAAAAGTGCAAACATTATTTTAAAAGTGAGAAATAAAGAGAAATGAACCTTTTTTCAATGGTCAATATAAAGCTCAATGTGATTCACATGTTTCTTTTCAACAGTCAACTTAAGATTTTCATCATGTGTTAAAGAGCTCTTCTTTCTAGACTGTGGAGGATAAAAAGTAGCTCATCCATCTGACAAATGTAGTGAAAAATGTGCCATAATTAGCAACCCTAACTGTGTTAATCAACAATAGGTCAAGACTTAGCCCTCAAAGTGTGCCACCTACCCAGTCTTATAATAAATGAAACACTTGGGGGGATTTACAATTCAAAGACTAGTGATTTGTCTTTATGGTACTGAGCTTATTTGACTGGTAGCTAGAGATAACTCTTGTACCTGCCATCTCGCTTTCACCCCAAATTCACAGCATGACTACATAAATAAGTGTCTTCTTGGCAATCTCAATTACTTTTGTTTTTTTCTTTTTCTAAGCACATGGTTATGTATTTAGACTATGGGAGGGCACAACAATATCATTTAACTAGCAGTGTTTTTTCCATAGCTTCCTAATCTTTGCAGGTCCAGTGATAACTTTCTAAGGTTAATTGCCTACATATAAGATTGTAGGAGCTTTTCAGCATAATATTATGAGAAGCTCTTTAAAGAAGCACCTGAACCACAACTGGAAACATTTGTCATCCAGCTTCAGAGTTGTTGCACCTGAGTACTGTGCTTTTGATCCTGAGAAAATGCTTAAATGAGACAAATCAGGATACAGAGGGATTGGTACTACGAACAGGAAAAGATAGTGAGTTGACAAAAGATATCATCAGAAATCTAGGGAGGGAAGGTACCTGAACCTCTATGAACAGCTTCATTAGAAAATTAACAAAAGATGTGCGCTTAAGGGGTTAAGCCTCCCCTAATCAAGCTTTCCTTAATGGGCAGGCTCATTAATGGATGGAGAAGATTTTTAAACTCTCGTAGTTAACATTACACACACACACACACACACACACACACACACACACACACACATTCTTGTAGCCCATAGAGTAAGGACTAGGGAGATTGAAATGTAGTTTGAAGGAGTAAAATTAGGATAGATCTCATTAGAAATATTCTGAACCATTCACAAAATAACATTAAAACAACATATATCTCATTTTCATGAAAGTGGAGCACATTCCTGAATATCTTTAAAATTCGTTTTGAAATATAGTTTGTGTTATTGAGATTGCCCCATAAATATACTTACCTTGGAGTTAGGTAAATCTTAAAAAATACATGGGGCTAGGGAGTTGATGAGGAGTAACTTTCTAGAAATTTGTAGACTTATGTTATAGATGGAAATGGTTTTCTGAAATTTTTTGGGTCTGTTGTTTTTTTTCTTGCTTATATTCTCAAGTTGGCTTTTTGCCCTTATGAAGGAAAGTTAATAGTTGATTTTTCATATAATATACCCAATTATATATGAGGAGTGTGATTATGTTGTGGTTGCAGTAAATAATAAATCCCACTGGTATTCATCTTTATAACAACTACAGCCTAACAGCGACCAACCATTTGTTAAGTACTCATCTACTATGAAATTACCTCAGATTTTTCCTCTATATATTCTGTTACCTTGTTTGAACATAGATGTTTGAATATTCTTGCTCCATTAGCTTCTTGAGAACAGAGATCATTTTTACCTTTCTTTGAGTGTTCCTCACTTAGCACAGTGCATGACATATAGTAAACTCTTAAATGCTTGTAAACTTGACATGACATGCTAAGAATTGGGAATAAAATTCTAGGCAACTAGCTCAGTATCACACCACCAAAGTCCCTTGGGGTTCAGTTCCAATGAGATTGGTGTTAAGGAAGCCATTTGAGTCATCTTATGGACAATTTGAGCTCAGACTCTGTGTTTGCTGTATTCATGTCATCAGAACATACTAAGCATATTCTTGGCTATGAAGCTGCAAGATGACTTTTTGGGAAGTCATTTTGACTTACATAAGACCACTTATAAGTAGTTAGTTTTCCTGAGTACAATGAAGTGAACATGAATGCATTGCTGCATTATCTGCCATGTTTTTTTTGTTTATTTAAACCAAAAATAAAGTTTGAAGCCAACAACAACTTCAATGATCCATGACAGAGGCAGTCTGTAATTTACAAAGGAGAAATATTAAATTTCATCCTATAGATCAAGGTACTAAATTTAACCTCTTTATTAATAGCTATGATGTCAAAATTACTGGTATACTTTTACCATAATCATTGTAACATTTTGTCCTCACAATATACGTGGAGCTTTTATTCCTTGCTAGAAACATTTCAACAAAACATTTAAATATTATATATCTGAACTACAAAAACCTTTTAAAGCTTGAAAAATCATGGATTACTAAAATGGATATAAAATAGTCTCTCCCAATGGAGTTTCAAAACCCTGTCCATGAGCAAATAGAGACAACATAAGAGAACATGTGAATAAGAGTATGCAAAGTACTATGGCACATTACAAAAAAATGGCATGTTTTCTGAATGTATATATCCATAAAACTCTAGGGAACATTTCAAGTAACAGCAATCATTTGCCATTTAAGTTTCTGAATAGCCTAGAATCCTCTTGACCTTTTGTATTCTTCAACATTGCTGACTATCTCTTCCTTACAGTACTACCATATTATTTACACCTTTATATGCAACCCATTTTTTTTTGTGCAACCCATTTTTGAGGAATTGGAACTTCACCTTCAGCAAATCATATGCAAGTATGAAAGCTATAACAATGAGACTACACCCACAGAAGTCTAATGACATCTAGATTTCTCTTATTCCAAAATATGTATCTTGTGTAAAGTCAATGAAAGATCATCCTGTAAAAAAGGGCCTTTTCAATGAAAATAGAACTTTGAATCAAAGAATGCACAGCATTTTCAGATTACATTTTGGATAACAAATGTCGTTGTGACAAGCCTGTTGGGGGATACAAGTAGAAAAGTAAACTATAAAAGAGTAATTGAGTTTAGTTAATCAAATATTATTTGCCAAAAAAGTCTTATACAAGGGAATAATTTAATCACCTGTGTTTTCAATTTACCTCTTGCAAGGGAGCTCTAATTCAAACGAAACTCTGTGTATTGAATGTGATTTCTTCCTTTCACAAGCAATTGGTTCTTTATAACTTCAGACAGCTAAATATATGCTGTTCTTTCACTTATTTAATAACCCATGTCCTCTTTGTCCTTAAACAAGTAGGGTTATCAACACTCATTATAAATCTGTTATTTGATAGGCAATTGAAAATGCAAAATTATATATTTTCCGTCATTATATATACAAAGATATTTTTAAGCAATATTCACTTAGCTGCCCAAAATACTTCTAGGAGGTCTTTAAAATTATTTTCATTCATTATTTCATTCACTGTCTACCGTTATATAGTATACTCCAATGATCTAAATTTGGATACGTGACTAAGAATATAACTCAGAGTTTATCACTACTTCAATTTATGAATGCAAAATAGTGAGGCAAATTTTTGCTGTTATTTATCTATCATCTATGTAGCTATGTACCTATTTATCTACATATCTAAGTATCTATCTATCCATCCATCTATCTATCTATCTATCTATCTATCTTTCTATCTGTCTGTCTGTCTATCTATGTATCTATGTATCAATCTATCTGCCTGTCTGTCTATATTTCTATCTATCTATTTCTCTATGGAAATTCAAGATTCTTTTGTATTCCTGTCTTCTTATTTCACATCTGGCTGATTTGAAGCACAAGAAGATAAAGGAATATTCCTAAGATCACATAACAAATGAGTGGAGAAGTGAAAGCTAGAATTCATGACTTTATGTATTACTGAAATGTATGTAGTCTGAGTCACTTTCACTTTTAAGTCATTTTAATAGGTAGCAGTGAAAGATGGAAAGAACCTGGGTTTTATGTCAGAGGATGTGCAGTCAAATCCTATTCTGATGTTCACTACATTTCTGACCTTGAGCAGATCACTTACTCCCTGGTCTCAAGTTCCTCACCCCTGAAATCTAAGAGTAATTTCACTGTGGGTTTACACTTTCCTCACTTGTAAAATGAAGGGGTTGTCCTAGATGGACTCCGAGAGTCCTTCCTGCTTTTTATCTCTAGTCAATTTGGAAAAATAGGCAGTGTCAGATAGCTGATAGAGGAGTACCCTTAGAATCAAGTAGACTATCATTCAAGTCCTGCTTTTGTTTCGATATTGCCTGTGTTACAAGTCACATGATTTCATAGTGTTCTGACACAAACCTCTAGAACTGTGAATTATCGAATTAGAAACCAGTTATTCATCTGCAATGATGAAGGGCATTTCCCCAACTGAAGGTTTTCTCTACTAATGAAACCAAAAGTCTGTACCAAAATATAACCACTGCAGCTACTACTGCTACAACTGATACTACTTACTACTACTATTACTACTACTACTACCACTGCTACAACAACTACTACTACTACTACTATTACTACCACTATGACCAGCAACCATAAGCACTACCACCATTACCACTAATACTCTTACTAATAATAAAAAGGAAAACATTTACAAGCATGGAATTTTCTTAGGATTTGGCAAAATCAAAGGCTCTCTGGCCTTCTAGGACAGGAGCATGAATGAAGAAACAATTTGGGGCACATTTGTTTCTTGGGGTACAGAGAAGCGTAGAAGGTGATGCAAGTCAGTCTTAGAAAAAGAAAACAAGAACAAGATACACAATACTTTTCCTTATCTTACAAACATGTTCACTGTTTTCCTTTGCCTTTTGCCTAGGCATGCTAAAACCCACCTTTTTAGTTTTGCTACCCTAATCTGAGGGGAGTAAAATAGTCAATTTAAGTAAATTCACACTAAAATATGACTGAAAAATCTCCCCTAACAGTACCAGGAATAATTTTATTTTAAAAGAGAACATTCATTAAATTAAATAGTTAATTTGAATGTCAAACATTGTAGCTAACTCAAAAAGTTCAGGCAAAAGGGATACTTAGGATCAAGTATATCCAAGTATTTTCCAAAGCAAGAATTCTAGTAACCTAGTTACCTCTGGATTATGAAAATGGGGAGTTTTCTGATGGACATCACAATAGCTCCCTTTATCAAGACAGTATCCTCTCCTCTTCTCCACAGCAGGCAACAAAATTATGTTCTCAGTTCAAACTCATGCCAGGAATACAGTATTCATCTCCAAACCCAGCATTAGTTCTATGCTTTACTCACATAGAAGCAGAACTATTTCTTATGTATGGTAAATACTCATTAATATTCGTAGATAGTGATGAAGACATTGAACTATACTAATTCAGCCAGCCCAAAATCGACTCCTATCATACCTTACCTTGAGAATGAGTACTGGAAACTGTACTGCCTACCCACATAACTCACATGCCAAAGCGTTAACTTAATTCTGTTAAGACATTCTCAGTTTTCATACTTTATTTTTCATCCAACACCTGTATACTCATGTACAATCTTCACCTACTTGCTACTTTAAGGAACTAGGTCCAATGTCTACTTATGGAAGAAAATCCAAAGGGAATGGCAGTATGACTGGCAAAACTGAGAAACACTTTGTGGAAAATAATAAGAATTTTTCATCTGATTAAGCTTATTCCCATATAAATCAATGTGAATGATTGCTCAAATATATGCAAACGCATTTAAAGTAGTTTCTAATAGTAATATGAATGAAAGTTTGTGTCCCAGTATAGCAAAATTATCAGTATGTATACTCATGATGGGATAATTTTAAAAACCAAAAAAAAGACTTGATGAATCTTAAATCTATTGTTGCTTACCTTAATTACATAGTATTGTGTTAAAGTACCAAGAAAATGGTCATCTTGGGTTTGATTACACTTATTGTAATTTGTAAGTATAGAAAATGAGCTTAATGTTTGTTGTACTGGCAATTAGTGTCAAGCTAAAACACAGATGGCATGTTGTTAATCTGCAAAAGTAGGGGCTGTCTTTGAGGTATTAAAACACATCAACAATGCTGATTGCTAGATTCTTGAATATTCATGATGTCATTTTCTTTAAAATTATTGACATCTGATGCTAATGGACAAAGTAACTACTAGCCTAAGATGCTACAATAACTCTAGTATTTGAAGAATGAAACTCCATTTGATAGTTACATTAAATATTCAAGGAGGCTTTTGCTAAATGAATGAAAATTTTAAAATTAATTAAATTGCTAATGGAATATAAACTACCTAAAGTGCATGAGATGAAGATAGTCTCAGATTTTTTAAAAAGTTTCAATTAATAAAAAAATTTCAATAACGACTATTTTTCACTCAATGAACCAGACACATGGTAAAAGGAACAAAGCTACTAAATATTTCTTTCACTGAACCTTTCTTTAGCAGTAACAGGAAGTAATAACAAGGTCAACTCTGATTTGAAAAGGTACAGAACATAGATAGGACTCGAATATGAGAGGTGGTTCAATGTGATAAATTTAGCAACTAGAGTAAACTAGAAATGATATTGTAACATAAGTATACTCCTTGTCTTTGTCATTTCGAGGAAGTTCAGTAAGAGAAATTCTTAAATTGTCTATGTCCGAATGAAACACAGGACAATTTATGAGAAGGAACATTGGATTCAGAATGACACCTAGTATTGAATTCCGTGGTCCTCTGATTAAAAATGCCATGATTATATAGCTTACGAAGTAGAACTTTATGATCTAAGGTTATGAAAAACTTTTGGTCATGTAATCTCCACTATCAGTAGCTATGTATCTCTAGTTTCCTTCTCCAATATCAAACAGTTTTCAAAATAATTTTTTCTTGGGCCTAAATAAATTATTCCGTTATACTCATTATATACATGCACACATGTATTGGGAATATTATTGACATATTTTCCAAATGACAAAGAATATATATGTATATAGGCATATATATGTATATATATATATATGTGTGTGTATATATACACAGACATATATATGATCATAGTAGATGATAAAAGAATAATTGATGTCAGGCTAAAAACATAAAATAATCAAGGCATTTGATGATTAATTTTCATACGAGTAGTTTTTGTTGTATCATTCTTCTGATTGTATTCTTTTGATTGACATTGCCTTTAGAAGGAATCTTGCTGCATAAAGATTCCTTCATGAAATAAAATATTAATTTTTCTAATGTGTGTTAATTCTATAGATTGCATTCAGGTGCAATTTGCTAGTTTTCTCGAGGCTGCATTTATAATATATTTGTTCTATTATTGAATTATCACAACAACAAAATCAAGCGTAAATAAGATTATCTAATGCATAATATTAAAAAGGAATTCCATGTGATATTTATTTTATGTAGAAGTGTATTTGATTTCATATTCCTTGTAACCAAAGATTTTACTAACCTAATTGTTGTAATCCCTTGAGTTAGAAGTAGACTAACACGTGGTAAGTTCAATTAGTAAATCACAAATTGGCAGATAGACTATTATTAATGCATTATCCTGGGGACTTATTTCCTGCCACATAGGATGTTGTCATCACCATGGGCAACCCCCAGTTTAGTTTTATGTGTTCCATAGATGTTAATATAGGAGAATAAATCACTATGTCTCATGAATAATACTAAAATTCGCACAAGTAGTTTTGATACAATGATATATAACTTGCCCAATGTCTTCTATACTACATTGAATTCAAAGTGTCAGTAACAGGGCAATCCACAAGCTATATAAGGTGAAGGCAGAGTAGATGTACACACCCTACATATGTCTATACAATTTTAGAAAAAAGGGATATTTAATGACATGTGGGATATGCATTATATAAAGAATATAGCTCTAGACTTAGCTACTAAATTCTAAATCATATCACTGGATATAAATCACCATAATATATGTGTGTATGTACATGTATGTGTATATATACACACATACATATGGAAACATGAGTGACAATAAATAATTTCCTAGCATTATACTTCAGAGTTAAAGCAATTCAATAAATATCACCAAAAATAATAGTTTGCTTCTCAGTGTCTATTAATTTCATTTTCATATAATCTCTCCCTCCATGACTCTCCAGAATCTGGCACAGATAACTTAAATTATATTTATAGAATATATGAGTTTGATGTGGAGGTAAATACTGAAGATTATTGTTGCTTGGAGATGCTGAAGATCATGAATCATCTAAGTTTGCTAATTCATTTTTGGAATTAGTTTATAGACAGTTGAATGTCTATACTATACCCAACACCAATATAATGAGCAACTGAGTGGGGAGGGGGAGGCAGGGGGATTAGCTGCCTACAGAGAGTCAAAATGACAGATATCCAAAACAGACTAGATCAAAGTTTCAATGATGATCAGCACTGAGGAGTTACCACTGTACTTCCTTCTTAAGTGAGAAAGGAAAATCACGTAAAATACATACGTACATACACACACAAATATATATGCACTTCTATACATACACACATATAATGTATGCATGCACATTCACATATATACACTGGTATTTACATGTAAAAAAAAACGTGGATAAAAAATATCTCAGGAAAAATAAATCAACCAAGTGTACTTCAATCTATATTCAGACACCATCCATTCTCTCCCTGGGGATGGACAGCATTTTCATCATAAGTCCTTCAGAATTGCTTTGGATCATTGTATTGCTAAGTCAGACAGATAGATAGATAGATAGATAGATGGATGGATGGATTTTCTTTTCCTTTATGCTTTTTTATCTCTTATGGAATACAGACCAAGTAGTCATGTATAGAACTTTTGGCATAATTTCAAATGACTGTTGCTGCTGCTGATGATTCAGTGGCTCCCAAATCCTGTTTCTGGTTTACTTTGGACTGGGCTGTGCTGTCTTGGCCTGCACTGGACTGTGATACCCTCTGTCCTAGGAGTGACAGACTTTTCCCACTGACCATCTAATTTGTCTTTGGCATCTGTGGACTGAGAGCTTTGAAAACTACTACTGCTACCACTGATTGAGTTGTCCCAGATCCTGTTCCTAGTTGGCTAGAGTCAATGGTACTGACTTCACTGGACTGTGCTCCTCTATCACTATGGTGCAAGAGATCTTTCTTGTGGAACTTTTAAGTTGTCTTGGGATGGAAAATTATTTCACTTCATCCTTTTGTGTATTCTACTGCCCCAGAATTCATTTAGAGTCATTATTTAAAGGTATTTCATGAGTTTGGGAGAGAGTTCAGTTGAAAGCCCCTGCCTTTACTTAGCCCTCTTGGCTCCACCTCTGAGAGAAATAATAATTTTAAAATCACTTAACACATTGCCTCGCTATATAAATATTTTATAAGTGCTATATAAATATTAGCTGGTATTGTTATATCTAAAACTCGTCTTTTGTTCTCTCTTACTCTCACAACAAACAAACATATTTTCATCAACTAATGGCATGGATAAAGGATTTCTCCCACATCAATGATGAATTTGGTATAGATAATCTCTATCATCTCAGTAACTATAAATCCTATCATCTCACTTTTTTCCAATCCCAGATTTTTCTTTCAGTTAAAAGTAAAACTTTTGACTGAACAAAAAAAGAAAACATAATATTTTTCCTAGTTTTTACTTCTATTTTCAATTTTCTTAATAGTGTTCCCTAATCATAAGTAACTACCATGTCTTCCATATTTTCTGTCTGCATATGGGTAGATGGTGGAGCATTTAGATAATGCATGATTTAATTAGAACACCTTAATCACTTTGTGATGTTTAAATGGCAGGAAGTCAAAAAAGGTTAGAGGCATGGTTTTTCCCTGATAATAGCTAATGAAATGGAAATAGAGGTGACATCATAGATAAGAATTTACTTGAGTTTTCAAAAGTATTTTTTGTAGTATCCTAGGACCTCTCTAAACAAATAATCATAGAGTTAGAAGCTGAGTTGTATGATAAATTGAAGCATGACTAAACTATAGGAAGCAGTTGTAATGAAGGATTGCTCTAGGGAATGGAAAGGTTAATCGAGTTGTTGATATAGACATTGGTGATGTTTAATGTATTTATTACTTGAAGGAAGAAGTGAGCTGAATAAGTTTGCAAGTGATTAAGTTTTAAGTTCTCCTTTTAAAACATTCCAACATTTAAAACTTAAAGAGATGTATTGTTTGGCACATACAATTATATTTTAATAAAATCAGAGAGTAAGCTGATATTTGAAAAGATAGAAGAAATAAAAGTAATTACTGTGTTGTTAGAATTAATCTGATCTTGTCAGAAGTGACTGTTAATGCATTATCTGTGAGGAAAAAAGTATTTGAAATGATTATGGGTTCTATTATTTTATTGGACATTGTCATATAAATTTGAAAGTGAAATTAAGTTCTTAATCACTTTAAATATATAATAATTATCGGTGACCTACTGTGCTGTAAAGATTACAAAGTATTTTATTGACATTATTTCCCTTGATTCACATAAAAAAAAAAAAAACTATGAAATGCTGTAGGCATTATTTTTTCATTATTTTAACATTCTACAATCACTACCATAGAACTTAGATTTTACCCCCCATACCTACCCCCCACAACCCCACTCCCTCCCCCAAGACAGCACACATCTCTATATAGGATCTACATATACTTTCCTATTGAATACGTTTTCACTATAGTCATGCTCCGTAGACGAACTAAAACAAATGGAAGAAACCATATAACAAATCAAAACATAATACACACACACACACATACACACACACACATAGACACAGACACACACATACACACACAAACATGATCTGCAACATTTTGCGAATGAATTCCATAGTTCTTTCTCTGAGTGTGGAAGGCATTTTGCCTTAGAAAACCATTTGGAATTTTTTTTTTTAAGTTCTTGCATTATCACGAAGTTCCAAGTCTACCAGAAAAACCTCTCACACACTGTGGTCACTGCTGTGCACAAAGATCTCCTGGTTCTGCTGTTTTCACTCAGCATCAGATCATAAAAGTTTTTTCAGGCCTCTCTGAAGTATTCTTGTTCATCATTTCTTACAGCACAATAGTATTCCATTACATTCATATACCATAATTTATTCAGTCATTCCCCAACTGATGGGCATCCCCTTGATATCCAGTTTTTGATCACCACAAAGAGAGCTGCTATAAATACTTTTGTACATGTGGGACCCATTCCCATTTCTTCGATCTCTTGGGTATACAGTTCTAGAAGCAATATTGCTGGGTCAAAAGGTATGTACATTTTTGTAGCCCTGTGGGCATAGTTCCAAACTGCTCTCCAGAATGGTTGGATGAGCTCACAGCTCCACCAACAATGAATTAGTGTTCCAACTCTCCTACATTCTCTCCAACATTTATCATTTTCCTGTTCTGTCATGTTTGCCAATCTTATAGGTTTGATGTGGTACCTCAGAGTTGTTTTAATTTGCATCTCTCTAATCAAAAGTGATTTAGAGCATTTTTTCAAAAGTTTATAGATATTGTTAATTTCTTCCTCTGAAAATTGTGTGTTCATATCCTTTGACCATTTATCAATTGGGGAATGACTTGTATAGTTATACATTTGAGTCATTTCTCTATATAATCTAGAAATGAGGCCTTTATCCCCGAGATTAGCCATGAAATTTCTTTCCCAATTTACTACACCCCTCTGAATTTTGATTGCATTGCGTTTGGTTGTGCAAAAACTTTTCAGTTTAATGTAATCAAAATTATCCATCTTCAATTTCATACTGCATTCTATCTCTTATTTACTAAGAAATTCTTCCCTTCTCCATAAATCTGATAAATACACTATTCCTTGCTCCTCCAGTTTATTAATGATGTTAATCTTTATATCTAGATCGTGTACCTGTTTGGACTTTAGTCTTGTGTATGTTGTCAGGCATGGGTCTATGCCTGGTTTCTGCCACATTCTTATCCAGTTTTCGCAGCAATTTTTGTCAAACAGTGAGTTCTTATCCCAGAAGCTAGGGTCCTTGGGTTTATCCAACAGGAGTTTACTATATTCCTTGCCTACTGTGTCTTGAGTGCCTAGTCTATTCCACTTGTCTCCTCTTTTGTTTCTTAGCCAATATCAGCTGGTTTTGATAATTGCTGCTGTGTAGTACAACTTGAGATGTGGTGGTGCTAGGTCACCTTCCCTAGCATTTCTTTTCATTAGCCCCTTTGATATTCTAGACCTTTTGTTCTTCCAGATGAATTTTGATATTATTTTATCCAACTATAGAAAATAATTATCTGATAGTTTAACTAGTATGGCACTAAATAAGTAAATTAATTTAGGTAGAATTGTCTTTTTCATTATATTAGCTCAGCCTACCCAAGAGCAACTGATGTTTTTCCATTTATTTAAATCGGACTTTATTTGTGCAAAAAGTGTCTTGTAACTGTGTTCATATAGTCCCTGGGTTTGTTTTGGCAAGTAAACTCCCAAGTATTTTATAGTGTCTACCCTAGCTCTAAATGGGATTTCTCTTTCTATCTCTTGCGTTTGGATTATGTTTCTAATACATAGGAATGCAGAAGATTTGTATAGTTTATTTTGTAATCTGCAACTTTGACAACATTGTTAATTGTTTCAAGTAGTTTTTTACGTGAATCTTTGTGATTCTCTAAGTATATCAGTATATCATCTACAGATAATTTTGTTTTTTCTTTGCCTGTTCTTATTCCTTCAGTTTCTTTACCTTGTCTAAATGCTACAGCTAATATGTCTAGTATCATATTGAATAATATTGGTGATAATGGACATATTGTTTCACCCCTGATCTTGTTGGAAATGCATCTAGCTTATCCTCATTGCATAAAATGCATGCTGAAGGTTTTAGGCAGATACTTCTTATTATTTTATAGATGGTTCCCTTTATTCCTGTGTTCTCCAGTGTTTTTAATGGGAATGAGTGTTTTATTTTGTCGAAAGTATTTTCTGTATCTATTGAGATAATCATGTGTTTTATGTTAGTTTTGTTGTTGATATGATCAATAATGCTAATAGTTTTCCTAATATTGAACCAGCACTGTATTACTGGTATGAATTCTACCTGATCATAACGCATTATTCTCCCAATGAGATGCTGCATTCGTTTTGCGAAAATCTTATTAAAAATTTTTGCTTCTATATTGATCGGAGAAATTGATCTATAATTTTCGCTCTCTGTTTTGTCTCTTCCTGATTTAGGTATCAAAACCATATTTGTATGATGGAAAGAATTTTGGATGGACTCTTTCTTCCCCAATTTTCAAAAATTGTCTATATATTATTGGAATTAACTGTTTTTTAAATGTTTGGTAGAATTCATTTGTGAATCCATCTGGCTCTCGAGATTTTTCCTAGGGAGTTCATTGATGGCTTGTTCAATTTCTTTTTCTGAGATGGAGTTATTTAAGTATTCAATTTCCTCTTCTGTTAATCTGGGCAATTCGTATTTTTAAAAATAATAATCCACCTCTTTTAGGTTATCGAATTTGTGGGCATAAAGTTGGGCAAAGTAATTCCTTTTTTTTTATTTAACTTTTTACATTAATTTTCACAAAATTTTGGGGTTCAAATTTTCTCCCCATTTGTCCCCTCTCCCATCCCCAATACACTGAGCATTCTAATTATCCATATAACCAATCTGCCCTCTCTCCTATTATCCCTCCCTTCCCTTACCCCGTCTTCTCTTTTGTCCTGTAGAGCCAGATAACTTTCTATTCCCCATTACCTGTATCTGTTATTTCCTAGTAGCAAGAACAATACAGTTGTTCCTAAAACTTTGAGTTCTGACTTCTCCCCATCCCTCCCTCCCCCCCATTCCCTTTGGGAAGGCAGGCAATACAATATAGTACATATCTGTGTAGTTTTGCAAATGACTTCGACAAAAGTTGGGTTCTGTAAGACTGACTATATTTCCTTCCATCCTATCCTGCCCCCCATTGTTTTATTCTCTCTTTTGATCCTGTCCCTCCCCAAGAGTGTTGACTTCAAATTGCCCCTCCTCCCATTGCCCTCCCTTCCATCATCGTCCCCCACCCTGCTTATCTCCTTCACCCCCACTTTCCTGTATAGTAAGATAGGTTTTTATACCAAAATGCGTGTGCAATTTATTCCTTCCTTTAATCGTATGTGATGACAGTAAACTTCATGTTTTTTTCTCAGCTCTCCTCTTTTTCCCTCCACAAAAGTCTCCTACTTGCCTCTTCTATGAGAGATAATTTACCCCATTCAATTTCATCCTCTCTCCTCCCAATACATTTCTCTCTCACCGTTTAACTTAATTTTTTTTTTTAGAGATACGATCCCATTCTATTCCATTCATTCTGTGCTCTCTGTCTCTATGTGTGCATGTGAGTATGTGTGTGTAATCCCACCAACTGCCCAGATGCAGAAAAGTTTCAAGAATTACAAAGAGTGTCTTTCCATGTAGGAATGTAAACAGGTCAACTTTGGTAAGACCCTTATGACTTCTCTTTGCTGTTAACTTTTTCATGCTTCTTCTCATTCTTGTGTTTGAAAGTCAAATTTTCTTTTCAGCTCTGGTCTTTTCATCAAGAATGCTTGAAAGTCCTCTATTGCATTGAAAGTCCATATTTTCCCCTGAAGTATTACACTCACTTTTGCTTGATAGGTGATTCTTGGTTTTAGACCTAGTTCCTTTGACTTCTGGAATATTCTATTCCACGCCCTTTGATCCCTTAATGTCGAAGCTGCTAGATCTTGTGTTATCCTGATTGTATTTCCACAGTACTGGAATTGTTTCTTTCTAGTCGCTTGCAATATTTTCTCCTTGACCTGGGAACTCTGGAATTTGGCCACAATATTCCTAGGAGTTTCTCTTTTTGGATCTCTTTCAGGTGGTGATCGGTGGATTCCTTGAATACTTATTTTGCCCTCTGGTTCTAGAATATCAGGGCAGTTTTCCTTGATAATTTCATGACAGCTTATGTCTAGGCTCTTTTTTTGATCATGGCTTTCAGGTAGTCCCATAATTTTTAAATTGTCTCTCCTGGATCTATTTTCCAGGTCAGTTGTTTTCCCAATAGATATTTCACATTATCTTCCATTTTTTTCATTCTTTTGCTTTTGTTTTGTGATTTCTTGGTTTCTCAGAAACTCATTAGCCTTCATCTGTTCAACTCTAATTTTGAGAGAACTATTTTCTTCAGTAAGTTTTTGGACCTCTTTTTCCACTTGGCTAATTCTGCTTTTGAAAGCCTTATTCTCTCATTGGCTTTTTGAACCTCTTTTGCCAACTGAGGTAGCCTATTTTTTAAGGTGTTATTTTCTTCAGCATTTTTTTGGCTTCTCCTTTGGCAAGGTATTGACCCGTTTTTCATGCTTTTCTTGCATCTCTCTCATTTCTCTTCTCAGTTTTTTTCCACCTATCTAACTTGATTTTCAAAATCCTTTTTGAGCTCTTCAATGGCCTGAGCCCAATACAAATCTATTTTGGATGTTTGGGATACATGTCTTTACCTGATGGTAGGAACATTGTTCTGTCTCATCAGAAAGGAAAAGAGGAAACATCTTTTCACCAAGAAAGTATCCTTCTATGATCCTATTTCTTTTTCCCTTTTCTGGGCATTTTACCAACCATTTACTTGAGTTCTGCAATTCCTGTCCACCCCCACCAATATCCGCCCAGCTAGTGCTTGGTGTCTGAGATTCAATTGCTGCTCCCCCACCTCAGGACTTTCAGCAGGCTGTTATTCAGTGGGATTAAGTTCAGGTTCTCAGGTGGGGGCAGGGCTGCCTCACAGGTCTCAGTTCCATCTGCGGGTTTATGTGGAGACTTTCAGTAATAGACCCCAGCTCCGTCCTGCTCTGGGAGCCCCTGGCCACCTGCCTCTGCTGATGCCTTCTGAAGGAGTGAGTTATGAAGACACCCCACCCCTCTCTTGGCCAGCCCAGAAATCTCTCTCACTCACCTGTAGAGCCTGTGGGTGGAGGGATCTTCGTGGCCACTGGAGAGATTCCCTCCCTGAATCCCTGCTCGGATCTTCTCCTCTTGGGGCCATGTGGCTAAAGCAGGGCTGTACTCTGATCCTGTCCAGTGTGCGACGGACTTTTGGTGCTGATTTTTCAGGGCTCTCTGGAGCAGAAATCTCCTCCACTCCATTGTTGTGCAGCTTCCACTGTTCCAGAATTTGTTGGGAGTTCCTTTTTAATCGTAATTCATGGGCTGTGGGTTTGGAGCTAGCATATGTGAATCCTTCTTCTCCACCACCTTGGCTCCTCCTCCATCTTGGCTCCTCCCTCCAGTAATTTCTAAATATTGTTTTAATTTGCTCCTTATTGCAGATGAGTTCACCACCTTCATTGTTAACATTAGTAATTTGATTTTCTTCTTTCTTTTTTTAATCAAATTGACAAAAGATTTAAGAATTTTGGGGGCGGAGCTAAGATGGCGGAGTGAGAGCAACGACTCACCTAAGTGCTCAGGCAAACTCCTCCACGTACCTCCGAAAGGAGAATCTGACCAAAGTTTGGAGGTGTGGAATCCAGTGGGAGACAGAAGGTGACAGTTTCAGAGCTCATGTTAGACTGGAGGATCCACGGAAAAGGTCTGTTCTGCAGGGGTGAGCCCACAGCACACAGCGCAGTGTGGCCAGCGCAGCGAAGGGGAAGGGACCCGAGAAACCTGAGCTGTGGGCAAAACCAGAGGAGCAGCACCGAGGGTGGGAGACAAGCCGAACCTAATCAGTGAGAGCCTCGGAGAGCCAGATATCAGCCCAGCAGCTCCAGAGACCTTCAGCCCAGGGATCAAATCTCAGTAAGTCACCTACTTGAACTCCCGGGAACCAGGATGGCAGAGTGATCAGTAAATGCTCTCTCCTCCCCCCTTGATGACCTTGAAAGAACCATAAAGTATTTCCTCAGAAAAATCCCAGATCAGCAGAAACAGCAGAAGGAGGCCAGTAGTCTCATAACACCAAAGACGAGGAAAATAGCTAAGGGGGATTCCTCCTACAGTGGCAGAGGTAAACCAGAAGGACAGAGGACCCAGGGCAGGGAAAACTTGCACTAGGACCCATGCAAGACTCAGCAACAGGACAGGAGCTCCAGGAGGGGTGGGAACAATCTAGGTGTGCCTCAGCTGTCCAGGGGAATCAGAAAGACAATAGGGCAGCTGGGATGACTAGCCCCTGAGCTTGCCTTTGCCTCAGGTCATCTGAGAAAATATCTCCAGTCACTAGACCACTCCACCCAGTACTTAACAAGCTAAACCTAAGGCTGATTGGGGAAACACCAAACAACAACCTGCTTCTAGCTTTTTCGCACATCAGCTCAGCAAAATGTTCTCTACCTTTGGACTGAAAGAACCAGAAGCCACAACACTCAATTAACATCATGAAGAAAAAGCAGAGGGCCAAAAGAAACATAGAATCTTCTATGGGCATAAGGACCAAAACACAAACACCAAAGAGATCAGAGGTGAGACTGTACTGCCATCTGAATCTTCAGAAGGGACTATAAACTGCTCGCAAGCACAAGCACCTCTCATGGAACAGCTGAAGAAGGAAATAGAAGATAAGCTGGCCAATGATCTTAAAATTATTAAGAAAGAATTCACTGATGAGAACATCTCTTTGAAAAGGAAAATTGAACAAATGGAAAAGGAAGTTCGAAAATTAACTGGAGAAAATAACTTC
>CM053769.1:631287683-631304377 GCA_028658325.1 Potorous gilbertii
GGGGGAAGGTGTGGGGGTATAAAATCTTAATTTTAAGGAAGTGATTATAGAACATTTATAAATAAATAAAACAAAAAATAACCTTGAATGAAAAAAAAAGATTTATCAATTTTATTAGTTTTTTCATAAAATAAACTATTGGTTTTATTTATTAATTCAACAGTTTTCTTAATTTCAATTTTATTATTCTCTCCTTTTGTTTTCAGTATATCTTATTTGATATTTTCTTGGGAATTTTCAATTTTTTCTTTTTTTAGCTTTTTAGCTGCATGCCCAAGTCATTGATCTCCTCTTTCTCTATTTTATTTATTTATTCTCTATATCATTTTATTTCTCTATTTACTTATATGAAACCTCCCCTAAGAACTGCTTTTGCGATATCCCATAAGATTTGTTAGGTTGTCTCATCATTGTCATTCTCTTGAATGAAGTTATTGATTGTTTCTATGGTTTTTGTTTAACCCAATCCTTCTTTAGGATTAGTTTATTTAGGTTCCAATTGATTTTTGGTTTATCATTCCATGGCCTTTTAGTACATGTGATTTTTATTGCATTATGATCTGATAAGGATGCATTCATTATCTCTCTCTTTCTGCCTCGGATTGTGAGATTTTTATCTCCTAGTACATGGTCAATTTTTGTAAATGTGTCACGTACTGCTGACAAAAAGGTATATTTCAATCTGTTCCCAATCAGTTTTGCCCAGAGATGTATCATATCTACCTTATCCAGAGTTTTATTTACCTCATTAACCTCTTTATTGTTTATGTTGAGGTTAGATTTATCAAGTTCAGAGAGGGGGAGATTGGTATCCCCCACTAGTATTGTTTTGCTGTCAATTTTTTCCTTCATCTCCCCCAAGCTCTCCTCTAAGTATTTGAAGCTATACCACTTGGAACATACATGTTTAGTAATGATATTGCTTCATTGTCTATGGTGTCTTTTAGCTGGGTATAATTTCCATCCTTATCTCTTTTGATTAGATCTATTTCTCCTTTTGCTGTGTCTGAGATTAAGATTGCTACTCCTGCTTTTCTTACATCAAGTGAAGCAGAATATATTCTGCTCCAACCTTTGATCTTTATCCTGTATGTATCCCCCGTTTCAAATATGTTTCTTGTAAACAACATATTGTTGGTTTATGGCTTTTAATCCATTCTGCTATCTATCTCTGTTTTTTGGAAAGGTTCATTCCATTCACATTCATAGTTATGATCTGTGTATTTCCCTCCATCCTCTTTCCCACCATTTGTGCTTTTAGCTGTCCTGCCTCCCTTCCCCTCCTCAATAGTATTTACTTTTCACCACTTCCTCCTGCAGCTTTCCGTTCCCTCTTTTAGCACCCCTCCCTTTACTCCCCTTTACCCTTATTGCTTCTTCCCTCCCTTTTAGCTTCCCCTTCCCTTTATTCACCCTTCCCCTCCTACTGCCTATAGAGCTAGTTTGGATTATCTACTTAAGTTTATTTTTCCCTCCTTGAAACACATCACATGAGAATACCTCTCAAACAATGCTCATCTCCCTCCATTCTTTCCCTCTACTCTACTTTTTAAATTTTTCCTGTGATGTAATTTATCATTTTCTGCTTCCTTACATTTCCTTTGCATAATTAAATCATATTTTTAACATGACATCATTTACTTTATACTTGTTTCCTCTATGTATTTGCCTTTTATATTTCATAATAGATGCACAATTCTCAAAACTGACAAGTATCATCTCCCCTTATGGGGAGGTAAACAGCTTGCCCAAATTGACTAACAAGTTTTCCCCACCTCCACCCTATTTACCTTTTTATGATTCTCTTGAGACCTACATTTGAAGATTGAATTGTCTATTAAGTTCTGGCATTTTAGTCAGAAAGGTCTGGGAATCCCTTACTTCATTGAATGATCATCTCTTTCCCTGAAATATTATGCTGAACTTTACTCAGTAGTTGATCCTTGATTGTAGTCCCAACTCCTTTGCCTTATGGAATATTCAATTCCAATTCCTTCAATCTTTTATTGTAGAAGCTACAAGGTCCTCTGTGATCCTGACTGTAGCTCCTCGATACTTGAATTGTTTCTTTCTGGATGCCTGTAGTATTTTCTCCTTCCCTTCATAGTTTTGGAATTTGGCATTGTTATGTTATTGTTGTATGTATTGTTATATGTATTGTATTTGTACTTCAATCTCAAAGAGGACCATGACATCAAGATAATGACAAAACTTGTAGTTGACTTTGATTTGAGTGAGGGAGGTCTGATTATATGTTTTATCCATACATACAATGCACAATATAATATGTATGTACATACACATATATTTATATGTATATAATTGCTATATATATATATATATATATATATATATATATATATATATATATATTGTACTTAACTATGTAAGATAGTCTTTCTGATGTTTCTGGTAACTAAATCCCTTTGACTTTGGATTGGTAAAGGGCATAAAAGAGAGAAAAGAAATGAGAATTTTGAATTTGTTGTACAAGACCTGTTTTATCACAGGTTTGTGAAAATAAATGAAATTACACAAAATTTCTTATATATTACAAGAAAAAATAAGTTCAATTTTAAGTTTGCTAATATTAAATTATGGACAACATATCAAGTCACAAAGGGTTTTAGAATTGACTTATTTTTATTGACACTATTTTTCACTTATGCAAGAAATTTCTATTGAAATTTCATCATCCATTGTAAAGTATCTTTTTGGCAAAAATGTTATTATGACATTAAAAGTGCAAATAAATTTCAGTAATATTATAATTTTAATATACTGACATGGTCAATTCTTTCTGTAATTACACTTTTTTAAAATTTCTTTTAGGATGACTTTATAATAGAGTATTCAAGTCTTTTCGTGTATGTGTGTGCTTTGGAAAGCACACACATACACGAAAAGATTTGAATACTCAGCTTTGGAAAGCTGAACTCCAGGTATTTTGTTTGTATAATTATTTGGAATGGAGTTTTCCTAATTATTACTTCTTATATACTATTGTTACAAAGAAATTCAACTGATTTTTGAGAACTGATTTAATAGCTTCTAACTTTGCTTAAGCTATTCTTTAATGTTTATTTTTAGTGTTCAACATTCGTTTAAATAAAATTTTGAGTTTCAAATTATCTCCCCATCTCTCCCCTCTACTTACCTGAACACACAGAGCATTTTGATTACCTTTTCCCCCAATCTGCCCTCCCTTTTATCATACCCCTCCCTTCCCTTATTCCCATCTTCTCTCTTTTCTTGTAGAGCAAGATAGATTTCTACACCCCAATGCCTATTTTACTTGTGTCCCAGTTGCATGCAAAAATATTTCTCAACATTCATTCCTAAAATTGTGAGATCAAACTTCTCTCCCTTCCTCCCTCTCCACTCATTCCCACTGAGAAAGCAAACAATTTGATATAGTCTATATATGTGAAGCTTTGTAAAGGAATTCCAGAACAGTCAGCAGGACCTGAATTCAAGTCTCACCTCACCTCACTTAACACTCACTAGCTGTGTGACCTTGGACAAGTCATTTAACCCCAGTTGCCTTATCCTGGGTCATCTCTAGTCATCCTGATGAATATCTGTTCACTGGATTCAGATGACTCTGCAGGAGAAGTGAGGCTGGTGACTTGCACAGCCCTCCCTCACTCAAAACAAAGTCAAATGCAAGTCATGTCATCATTTCTCTGATGGCATGGACCACACATACACTTTTTCCCCTTTGATGTATTATGTTTAATTTTGCTGGGTAAATGATTTTTAGATATAGTTCTTGCTCTTTTGCTCTTGGAAATGTCATATTAAGTGATTCTTACAGCTTCCAGGTCTAGTGTGATGCTGTTTGGAACTTTCTGTGTTCTGGGTTATTTTGTTGTTGTTGTATTTTTCTTCTCATTATCCCCTTCCCTCCTTTTTTTTTTTTTAACATTTTTCCTTTCCTTTTAATTTACTCTCTGCTCCTGGGGTCAAAGGGGCTTCTTGTGCTAGTGGCTGTGGGCCTTGGCTATTCACATTGTGGAACACTGATGTTGCCCTGAGGCCCATAGAAGATCTTCATATCTGGTGCTGCTCTGTGGGGCATGGTGGAACTTGACTGGCAATGGTGCAAGGCTTAGGGTTCTGGCAGTTTACTTGCTGCTGAGCTCGAGTCCTGGTGGAGGTTTCTACATTTCCTATTGACTAGACTTAACCAGGGATAGTCAGGCTGCTAGAGGCTGGTTTGGTTGTCCAGGCCTATGTTGAAGTGTGTCAGGCTGGTGGTGGCTGGCAGTTCCTTAGGCAACAGCTAGCTCTCTGTGTTGAAGTACATGGACATCTGGTCACTGGAGGGTACCTGTTTGCCAGTGCCTATGCTGAAACATTTTGTGGTTCTCTGAGCTGTAGTCTGATGGATCTCCAGGCCAAGGCATATGGAGGGGAAGGGGCTGGACAGAGGGGAAATGGGAGGTGTACTTTTTCTAGTGTTTGCCTGCTCTACCACAAGGGGGCTCAGGATCTCCCAGCAGTTTGCTGAGGTGGAGCTTGCTGCTGGCTTGCAGTGAAGCTTCCTGTCCTGGTCTACACTTTGCTTTCACCCAAGTGAGATAGACCTTTCTTGCTGATCCTCTAAGTTTCTTGGGCTAAAACGTTATTTTACCCTGTCTTTTTGCTTTTTGTGCTTTTCTAAGATCTGTTTTGTGGTTTTATTTTACAGTTGTTTGGAGGTGACTATGGGAGAGTTGCACTTGTTTACTGTTTAAACTGACATCTTGGCTTATTAGTCATTATAGATTTAACAAATTTAAACTCACAGATAATTCTGGATTAATGCATTTTAAAATTATAATCAGACAGAAATTAAGATTCTTATAACTCTGATTAGATTCCGTATATACTGTTTCTGACTATGGTTCTTTGTGATTTAGTTTGGGACATTTATTGTACACAGGTTTGAACTTTCTTGTGGATGATAATTGATGGAAAATGGTGCCATAATTTTTCATCTGTGAGAAACATTGAGATTGATAGTCATAGCTTTTTACTGCTTTTTAAGACAAACAAAATGGAATGTCAAAATTGGAAGATATTCCTAGAATAGTTCATCCATGTAAATGAGTTGTACAACTGGATAAATTACTAAATTGATAGAATGTTTTCCTTATTTTTATTTTATGCTTATATACCTCATGTTCATAACGTCTTAGCTTTCTTTTTGATAATATGGGGAATTATAATTTTCCAATCTGCATGAAGCACCATTGAGGCAGAGCTCTGAATGAAGTGGACCTCAGATCTTCCTCATGAAATTAAATGGTCCCTTCTTCCAGGACTTCTTATTTTTTATAAATAAGGTTTGATCCCTAAATATGCAAAAAAAAATGCAGAATCCTATTGGTTAATAGACCTTGTCTTTCAGGGCCAGAAATGCCATGTCCCCAGGGTAGCAGATTGGCCCCAGTATCTTCTCTAAGTGGTCATAAAATGGTCACAAGAGGATCAACAACTCAAGCTGGAAAAGAGACAATGTTCCAGATCTGCAAAAACAAATTGAGGGGCTTTCCAAAGCATCAAGAATCACACCCATGCTGGGCTTGGACATGAAATTTGAGTAAATGGATTCTTGTGACTGCACAAGTGAGTTTCATACCTGATAAAAAAGTATTGAACATTATGTTATAGGCCTGAAGAACCTATCTTATCTAATTATCTCTATTTGAAATATGTAAAATGTCAAACTGATTAATATTGATTGGAATAAAGTAAAGCTGAAGTGAATCATTCCTTGCAATGATATTCTAGAGTTGTGCTATTAAAGTCTAGTAAGGTGACTTACTAGTTTCTGTAACACTACATTGTAATGAACAAAGTAAAATGAAAGGTAGACCCTTCCCTGAGGAACAGAGTGCAAGTATTGGTCTATTAACTGGAATAATATTATAGAGTTCAGTAACTGACTATAACTGACACAAACCAATGGTCCTACTAGCTCATAAAAGCTGAAATGTCTGTTTTTATTTTATCTTTCTGCCCTTTGAGGTTCATTAAATATGAAGGTAATATAATATTTAAAAAATCTGATTTTTGATTAATGAGGATTTAGTACACTTAAAGGGCATTAAACGTGTATATTTGCCTTTGGGAATATTGCCTTTATGAGAAATATGACATTAAGTGAAATGATATTATTATGTCAGGTGCTATATGATTACTTTGGTTATAGAATTGACCTAAATGTTACTTTTGGACCTAATTGTTTGTTACACAGTTTCAGCTATGGTACGAGTGAAATGAAACAAGAAAGAAATTCCTTGAGGATTGGATTTAGTAACTAGGGAGCCCAATTTTGCAAGAGGCACATGATTATGGAGTCAGATCCTGAACTACAGGGATTCCAGAGGAAGAGAGACATTAATGTGGTTGCTGGAGCAGAAACTCAGACTCTAAGCATGTCTAAGGGACTCTCTTTGAATTGGCACTTTTGTGAAATGTCATCACTCTTGGGGGAGAGGGGAAAGGAACCAGAAAAGTTTAAGGTTGTGTATTCAAGTAAACACAATGGTATGCAAAATATTTGATTAGTATTGGAAAAAAGAATACATATTACTTTTCTTCAAAAAAGATGTTAATGAAAACATGCATAAAAAATGGATTCATTTTGTTGTAAAATCATGTATACCTACACTACTATGTCAAAGAGTCCTAGGGATGGTTACTGTAACTTTTATCTTTCCTAATGTTACTCTCTCCATTTTTAGAAAATGTCTCTCTACCTCATTTTCAGATCTTTATATTCATATACTAAAAATGATATTTTGATATGATAGTCACAAGCTTACATTCATCAAGGAATTAGCTTAATATTAACTAGATCTACAGTGATTTAAGGTTTCTAATGTGATTTATGTACATTGTTTCATTTGGCCTTTACAACAATCCTCTCAGGTAGGTTCTATTAGCCCCATTTTACAGATGAGAAAACTTAGGATGAAAGAAGTTGAATTACTTGCCCAGAGTCACATATCTAGTATTTGAGGCAATATTTAAATTAAAGTATTCCTACCTAAAGGTCCAGAATTCTATCCACTGTGATGTCTAACTGTAGCCAATATCAGCAAAATGGTACATTGGATTCCAATGTTCAAGTCAGAAGTAAGAGACAAGATGTATGTATCCAGTTTTAAAGAGACCAGTGAACGTATTGCAGTCATATTTTTTCCTTCTGTAATTTCATAATATGTATTGTTTTGGCTAGAAGTAACTTAGAGAGAGGGTGATTAACACTCAGGATTCTGCTATTAAATATATATCAACCAGTTCTTGGGAGTGGTGGTGGGAAGGGGGAGAGGGATGTATGTATGATGCATTTTTAAAAGTTGAATGTACATTATTAACATTTTCTCCATTTCTTTCTTGAGGTTAGAAAATTAAAAAAAACAAACAAACCAAAACAAAAATAAATTGAATTCTAACTCATATTTTATAGACAAGGAAACTTGGGAATGAAAGGTAAAAGATTAAAGGCCTTGCCTAAGGTCATGCTAAGCAGTACAATAAAGATTTGAATCCATGTCCTTTGACTCCAGATCCAACACTCTTTCCACTGCACTACCCCACTGGAGAAACTATGCTATGAACCTGACTTCTTAGGTACACTGAGCAGTAGAAACCCATATAGACCCCTCTTATACAGAAAGAGTTGGGAATGGGAGTGGGGAGAAGGGAGTAGATATTACTCAGGTCAGTTCTAGTGTCAACTCAAGCCAGTTAGTCAAGACAGATTTCTTAAATCTTAGTGTGATCTCAAGTCAGGTATCAAAATGGATCTCCAAATTTTTGTTTAGCCTTGGAAATGGGCAAATGCTACAAATAAGTCCTTAATTTACTATTTCATTGATTGCCTAGTCTCAGTACCATCATGTAGAAAATGCTAATAAAGTAGATCAAATTTTGAAAGTGTGTCAGAAATACAACCCCCCTTCCCTGAAATCAGGCTGTCAAACATTTATTAGTACAGTCCTGATTGCAACTTAAAATGTTTCCTAGTCACTTCCAGCCAGAATAAATGATATTAAGAATGTATGGAGTAACGAATAATGTGATTACACTAAGCCTAACATGGCAGGCCTATTTGATTCAAATTTCACTACTATCTTTCATAATAATTACATCGCTCCTGTCTCTAACCTCCGATGTGGTATTAGATTTTTAGATAGATAAAAAATTATAGATACATACACAGGCGTATGTGTGTGTGTGTGTGTGTGTGTGTGTGTTTGTGTGTGTGTGTGCCTTCAATTACTGGTAGCTAAGAAACTGGGCTAGATTGTAGAAGAGACCTGACTAGGAATGCCAAAGTCAACCTTACTAGACCAGAATGACCATTCTAGGTTTAATAACATAGAAGTCTTCTGAAGAACATGTTTTAAAAATCTCTTTGGTCTCTCCTCTTTCTCTTCATTGTCTCTGTTCCTCACAGGTAGAATAATTAAAAGGAGGAATCATGGGAGATGGAAGGTTGGAGGAAGCCGAATTTGGCTGCAATGGAACTGGGATCCAAACTGTAGTCATAAGATTACCAACATCTGACTGCTTCTATATCTCTGTGGATAGGTGCTCAGTTTCAGAAATCCCTTTGGACTGCACATAGTAGCATTTTATTCATTAGACCTACTCTCTTTTGAAAAAGCATGAGCTACTTATTTCTTTGGAGCAAAGGAAGCTGTTTTTTATTTTTTATTTCTTAAGAGGTTCAAATTCCAAGTATACAAGGATCTTATTTAAATTGCAATATATGGGCCATTCTACAACTATGGAATGATGAATAGATATGAACAGACAGTTTATAAAGGAAGAAAACCAAGTTATCTACCATTATATAGAAGTGTTCTAGATCATTAATAACTAGTGACTTTGAAGTTTTACTTCCAACACATCATGTTGAAAAAACTAAGAAAAGTGAAAAATGAAAAATGTTGCAACCTATGTGGGAAATCAGATATGCCTGTGAACTGTTTGTTGAGCTATGAATTGGTCCAACCATTCTGGAAAGCAATTCATAACTCTGGTCAGAAAGTTACCAAATTGTGCATACACCTTGATGCACTACTATGGTTATATTCCAAGAAAATCGTTGAAATAGGAAAGGTATCAATATGCATAAAACTATTCATAATAGCTCTTTTTTTGTGTGGTAGTCAAGATTGCAAACTTAGTTCCTTTTTTGTTGAGGAATGTAAAAATGATCAAACAAAAACCCCTGTGATATATGAAAATAATGACATTATTATTCTATAAGAAATTATGAAATTGACAATATCAGAGGAAACTTGGAAGTTACAAAATGGAGAGTAAAGTGAGCAAATATAGAATAACTCATAAAATAACAACACTATAGAAAAAAATGAAAACTGGTAATGGTGATAAATCCTGAATTCAAAAGAATAAAATAAAAGCATGCTACTCAACTCCTGACAGAGAAGCAATGAAAATGCCTTTCAGACAATCTAATGTGAAAGTTTTTATTGTTTAGCTATACATACATTTACACATATATTCATAGATTGATACTTTCTATTCATTTTTAATGTTGATAATTATTTGTAGTATTTTTTAAAAATTGAACAAAAATAAATTTCTTTAGCTTCAAGATCACATTATGAGCAGGACACCAGACTGATCACCCAGATGTCTTTAGCTTTATAACTTAGAAAAAAAAAAAAGACATTCAGTAGATGTAAATTGATTATATCCTAATAGGATAAAGGAGAATGAATTATATTGATAAGGAAAAATTCCATGTATATTCTTTAATGATACCATTCAGAAGATGTCATAGATTGTTAAAATAGAAATTCTTCAAAAACCATTTCTGTTTTGTGTTTTCAAAATTACAACAACAATAACAAAATTAGAAAACTGAAAACTTCTCCTAGATTGGTCCAGCTTGGAGAGAAGAATTCAAATTCTCCTACTATTACTGTGTTTCTATCCACATTTTTTTCAATTCTTTCTTTTATTATAAATTTAGATTCTATTCCATTTGGTGAATACATGCTCAGTTCTTAGACTGTTTTATTTTCTATAGTTTCTTTAACTATAGTGTAATTCATTTTTTCTCTTGATATTCATATTTAAAATACTTTATGTAATAGTATAATTATATATCTTGCATTTCTTTTGTTATTCACTTGTTCTGTAGTGAATTTTGTACCATTTGTCATTTTGATTTGTGCATAACTTTGTTTCTATACATATGTGTCTTGAATTTAACAAATAGTGGGATTTTGTTTTCTAATCCATCAGGTCATTCATTTATATTTTATTACAACATTTACTTGATATGAATTTAAAGGTGGGATAAGCATTTTCCTTCAGATGATTTTTAGTATGTGTGTGTGACTTTTAAATATCTTTAATTTGTTAAGTTAAAAGCTTTAACTTCATTCGTATGGTTAATTTGTCTTAAACATTTTGATATAACTCTGTTCCCACATACTTTTACTTCCCCTGCTCCAGGTTTCCTACACTTTCTCTAATTTGGGTATTCCTGAATTGTTTTTTTTCCATGTATGTTTTTAATTATCTACTTCTTTTCTTTTGTCACTTCTCTTCTTTTTCCCTTCTCACATAGGTCTTCATTTCCTCTAGCTTCTTATGTTTATTAGTTTTCCCCTCTTTCTCCTCCTCCTTCTTCTTCTTGTTTTCATTTTAGAACTGACTCTCCCTATTAGTTTGGTGACAGAAATGCAGTGCCCAGGCATGTTCCACCCACTGGATGAATCAGGAGGGAAATTAAAATCTGACCTATTTTTCCAAGTTGGACTGGTTCACATCCTGATGGCTTTCTTTTCCTGGGAGTTACCATGTTAGTGCCAGATTTTTGGAAAAAAAGAAATGATTCTACCTTCTATATTCTAGCCCCTTTGCTAAGTACTTCCCAATTACTTGCTAAGTAATTCCATTTGATTCTCAAACAACACCATGAAAAATGTACTGTTAGTATCTTCATTTTTACATATGAGAAAACTAATACATCAAGAATTTACCTGACTTACCTGGAGTCACATAACCATATAGCTAATTGTCTGAGGTTGGATTTGAACTAAGTTTTTCCTGACTTTAGGCTTAACACTATTACTACACCATTTAGAGGTACTTGATGAACATTAACCCTACTAAAGTTCAGATCTCTCAAATCCAGATGATCCAAGTTATCCAAGCCTTTGCTTCCCTAGCAACAGAAATCCCAGGCCTTTCTCACAAAGCTCAGAATTGTATTTATTTTTGTTTGCTTTGCTCCTTTCATTATTCCTTTTCCCCTTCCAGACTATTCTGAAATCACATTGTCTTATTCATGGGTTATACTTTGAATAAGTTCACTCTCAACTTCCTATGGAAAAGAAATCTAGACCCTCAAAATTCATATTAATAAATTTTATTCTCAAGAAATCCATAATTTGTTGTTTCCCTTAACTTTTACTTAATGTGATACTAGCCTTGTAGACAATTAAAAATCTCTGAAAATACATCAGTAATCTTCGTTGCCTAAGAAAAATTAGAAACTTTTTTTCTGTTTCTTAAATAGAGCCTGGGTAAGTCAACTTGACTTTTTCTTTCCCCTAGAGTTGATACTAACTGATGTAGGGCAAGTGGCAGAGTGCTTATAGAGTATTGAGCCTGGAGTCAAGAAGACTTATCTTCCTGAGTTCAAATGAAACCTCAGACTCTTACTAACTGACTGACCCTGAGCAAGTCACTTAACCCTGTTTACCTCAGTTTTTTTTTTCATCTATACTATTAGCTGGAGAAGGAAATAGCAGACCACTAGTATGTTTGCCAAGAAAACCCGAAAATGGTGTTATAAAAAGTAGGGCACAATTATATTGACTCCTATGATACTTCCAGCAACAGTATCCCTGCTTCTTTAATGTGGGCACTAATAGTATCTGTCATAATAAAAGCTGTTCAATCCCTGGCACTTCTTTTGATTTGTGTTTATGCATGTATGTGTTCATTTGTGTGTGCAAGTGTGTGTATGTTTGTGTATGTGTGTGTGTGTGTTTGTGTGTGTGTGTGTGTGAGAGAGAGAGAGAGAGAGAGAGAGAGAGAGAGAGAGAGAGAGAGAAAATGAAGAAACGGAAACAGAACAACAGACAGAGACAGACAGAACCACAGAGTCAAAGAAATAGAGAAAGAGACAGATTTCTCTGGTTGGTTTGAAGAGGATTTTGGTGGGTTCCTATTTTTCATTTTGCTGGATTTGTAGATCCAACTATTGGCTATTTGGGAAGAATTGAAGTTTTACCCCTCTTCACCTTGATGAAAAAAAGCGAGTTTATTTATTCTTTAAGACTTTGCAACCCAATTCCACTCCTGGGAAGATTATCAGAACATTATTCCAAATTGTCCAAGTCATTGTAAAGATATCCTGCCAAGTTAACTCTGTTTCAAGGACTTTCACTTTGAAAATGTGACCACACACATATACCTTAGGATTATTGTCTTCAACAGCAGCACATCCCACAACTATCACTGAGTAGTAGAATGTATGGATCATAAATAATAGAATGTTGAAAGAAACTTGAAGCTATTATTTCATTTTAAAGTGAATAAATTTACATTTCAAGAAATGACATGATTTACCTGAGCTCATAGTCATATAGTCTTAGAACTTCAGAGTTGGAGTTTAACTTTCTCCAATAACTTATTAACCATGTACTGTGTTCATTAAATGGATGAAGTTCAGGACATAACTCATAATACACACACACACACACACACACACACACACACTCACACACACACACACTGAATTCAAGTTCACATTATGCAGAAGGTGATGAAGGAAAGATCAATAAGCATAAAGATATGGATATTTCAGAAAGTCAATGACAAATTTGGAATCAGAGGTCATGAGTTCTAATCTCACGGAAAAATAGCTTTAGCTTTCCTGGCTGTAGTTTTCTTATCAACAAAATGAGAAAGCTGCAGTAAGTGACATCTGCTATCCTTTCTAAGTTTAAAGCAATGGATACCATAAAACACTAGGATAATTGCAAATGCTAAGAAGTGGTTAATTCAGGTGAGCCTTAAAGGAAGTACAGATGGCAAAAGGCTCAAGTGAGGATAAAATTTATTCCAATTGTGGAGGATTCCTTGTGTGTAAACAAAGATATGGGAATTCAGGGAACAAAAAAGACACAGTATTATTTGCACATAGCATTAGATGTTCCAGTTTGCATAAAATACTGAATGTTTAAAAGAGGGCAACATGAAAAAAGTTGAACAGATTGGTAAAGGCTAGAGATGATAAATATTTAGGAAGCTATATGAGTTTTGTTTTGAACAAGACAATGGGTGAGAAAAGTATAGATTTTCATAAGGTAGTTAGAAATGTGTAATTAGACTTCAGGCCAAAGTGTTAATACAGATAGATAGACTTGGGAATCGGGTGTAAAATTAGCTAAGCCTTTCAGAGCAAATGAGATCATTTAGAGCACAAGTCACAAATTCTTGACCTGCAAAACTCCAAAGTAGGCTGAGCAAGGTTAAAGTGTAATTGGGAAATATTTAACAAAATATATCTATCTATCATCTCTCTCTCTCCCTTCCTCTCTCTCTCCCCACCTACCTATCTATCCATACATACACACACACAAACATATATATATATATATATATATATATATATATATATATATATATATGATGCATATATATATGTAATATATGATGTGATATATAATATATATAACATAAATACCATTAATTTAGCAGGGGGAGTGTTAGAGCCAATATAAGATCTGATGGGGATCTACTTCTATTTAAATTTAACACCACTGTGCTAGATTGGTAGAAGGAAATGAGTTATAAGAGGGAAGTCTAGACAATTAAGACTATCTAGGAGACATTAGTTAGCAAGGTCAAAAGCTTCATACATATCAAGTAGGATGAGGATTGACAAAGAGTCATCAGGGTTATCTGTAATGGTACCTTTAGTAACCTTTGAAAGGAAATTGAGTAGAAAATTTGGGCTGGAAGTCAGATTGCTAGAACATTAAAAGTGTGTTCATGCTAATAAAATATAGGTGATGAATATTCTTTCTAGGAATATCCTAGTGAGTGAGAGAAAAGATCCAGAAAATAAGCTTAAGTGAATGTCAGTGAAAAGTAAAATATTTATTTTTGTAAAGCTGGATTAACCAGGGTATGCTTGTAAGTAGCTGCAAAATATTGTCTTATAATGACCATAAGATAGGATGATAGAAAGAGGGGCTATTCAAAGGACTAAAATCTTTTAAAAAAATAATTATTTTATTTGTTTTCAGTGTTCAACAATCACTTCCATATATCATAGATATTTTTTCTCTCCCTCCTCACTCCCTCCCTGAGATGCAATGCAATCTTATATAGGTTCTGTACGTATTTTCCTATTAAATACATGTTGCACAGAAAAATTAAAATGAATAGGAGAAACCATAAAACAAAGCAAAACCTTATACAAAAGAAGATGGTCTGCTCCTATCTGCGATCCAGTTTCATTGTTCTTTCTCTGGATGTGGAAGGTATTTTGCCTCAAGAGTTCATTGAAAATTTTTTAAGTCATTACATTGCTATGAGGTACTAAGTGTACCAGAAAAATTCCTTGCCCATTTTGCTTCCTGCTGTGTACAAAGTTCTCCTGGTTCTGCTCCTTTCACTTGCATCAGATCCTATAAGTCTTTCCAGGAGTCTCTGAAGTCTTCCAGTTCATGTTTCTCATAGCTCTACGGTATTCCCTTACATTCATATACCACAACTTGTTCAGTCATTCCCCAATTGTGAGGCATCCCCTTGATTTCCAGTTTTTGACCACCACAAAGAGAGATGCTATAAATATTTTTGAACATGTGGGGTCCTTTCCCATTTCTATGATCTCTTTGGGATAAAGTCCCAGAAGTGATATTACTGGATCAAAGGGCATGTTAGTTTTTGTAGCCTTTTGGGCATAGTTCCAAACTGCTCTCCAGAATGGTTGGATCAGCCGACAGGTCCACCAACAATGAATTAGTGTTCCAATATCTCATACCATATAAGAAGATAAGGTCAAAATGAGTACATAATTTAGACATAAAGGGTGGTATCACAAGCAAATTAGGAGAGAAAATAATAGTTTAACACTCTGATCTATGGAGAAGGGAAGAATTTATGTACAAACAAGGGAGAGAGAACATTATAAAATGTAAATTGGATAATTTTGATTAAATTTTTTTAATTTTTATTTTATTTATTTATAAATGTTCTACAATCACTTCCTTCAAATTAAGATTTTATCCCCCCCACACCTCCCCCCTGCTACACCCCTCCCTCTCCATGACAGCATAAAATTCTGTATAGGTTCTACATGTACTTTTCTATTGAGCATAAGTGGAAGAAATCATATAACAAATCAAAACATAAAACACTAAAACCCACACACACACAAACATGATCTGCTACATTCTGTGAATGACTTCCATAATTCTTTCTCTGAGTGTGGAAGGCATTTTGCCTTAGAAAATCGTCATTGGGATTTCTTTTTTCAGTAAGTTCTTGTGTTATTACAAAGTTCCAAGTCTACCAGAAAAAAACTCTCGAACACTGTGGTCATTGCTATGCACAAAGTTTTCCTGTATCTGCTCCTTTCGCTCAGCATCAGACCATGTAAGTCCTTCTAGGCCTCTCTGAAGTCTTCTTGTTCATCATTTCTTATGGCACAATAGGACTCCATTACATTCATATCCCATAATTTATTAAGCCATTCCCCAACTGATGGGCATCTCTTTCATTTCCAGTTCTTGGCTACCAAAAAAAGTGCTGCTATAAATATTTTTGTACAGGCAGAACCCTTTGCCATTTTTATAATCTCTTGGGGATACAGTCCTAGTAGTGATATTGCTGGGTCAAAGGGTATGCACATTTTTGTAGCCCTTTGGGCATAGTTCCAAACCATTCTCCAGAGTGCCTGGATGATATCACAGCTCCACCAATAATGAATTAGTGTTCCAACTCTCCCATATCCTCTCCAGCATTTATCATTTTCTTGTTCTGACATGTTTGCCTATCTTATAGGTATGATGTGGTACCTCAGAGTTGGTTTGATTTGCATCTCTCTAATCAGCAGTGATTTACAGCACTTTTTCATATGATTATACATATCTTTAATTTCTTCCCCTGAAAATTGCCGGTTCATATCCTTTGACCATTTATCAATTGGGGAATGACTTGTATGGTTATATATTTGAGTCAGTTCTCTATATATTCTGGAAATGAGGCTTTTGTCCCCAAGCTTAGCCATAAAAATTTTTTCCCAATTTACTACATCCCTCCGAATTTTGGATGCTTTGAGTTTGGTTGTGCAAAAACTTTTCAGTTTAATGTAATCAAAATTATCCATCTTGCATTTCAAAATGCTTTCTATCGTTTCTTTAGAAAAAAAATTCTTCTCCTTTCCATAAATCGGATAAATACACTATTCCTTGCTTCTCCAGTTTATTCATGGTGTCAATATTTATACCTAAATCATGTACACATATGGACTTATTTCTTGTGTACGGTGTTAGGCATGGGTCTATGCCTAATTTCCGCCACACAGTTAACCAGTTTTCCCAGCAATTTTTGTCAAACAGTGAGTTCTTTTCCCAGAAGCTGGAGTCTTTGGGTTTATCAAACAGGAGGTTGCTATATTCCTTGCCTAC
>CM053769.1:631304877-631322456 GCA_028658325.1 Potorous gilbertii
GTGCCCCATTTTCTTTCTGATTCCCCTGGACAGCTGAGGCAGGCCTAGATGCTAATGCATGTTCCCTTCCCTCCTGGGACTCCTCTCCTGGCACTGAGGCTTGCCTGTGTCCTAGTGCAAGTTTTCCCTGCCCTGGGTCCTCTGTCCTTCTGGTTTGCCTCTGCCACTGTAGGAGGAATCCCTCTTACCTATTTTCCTCGTCTCAGGTGTTATGAGACGACTGGCCTCCTTCTGCTGTTTCTGCTGATCTGGGATTTTTCTGGGGAAATATTTTATGATTCTTTCACGTTCATCAAGGTGGAAGGAGAGAGCATTTACTGATCACTCTGCCACCCTGGTTCCCACAAGTTCATAATTAGTACTCAATAACATTGTAAATTGACCAAGATAGTATAAATATTTTGTTTTTGAAACAAATGTATTTCAGCTTGTAGGTAATAATATTCTCACTTTAAAGCAAATTTATTAAGAGTCATGGTTAACTATGAACTAGCTCCGACTTATTTTTCTTAGCACGATTTGGGTTCATCCTTACTGTTTCAAATCTCCCAGGATGAAATGGAATTTAAAAGTAATCTAGTAAGAACTGTTTAATGGTAATCAGTTTATAATATGCAATAAAGTTATAAAGCAGGGCTGACTTTCTCGCATGGCTTTTAGATACTATCCAAGGACTTTCAAGTCTGACATCTTTCTTTTCTTACCCTTCTCACTTAAAAATTATATTCTTATGCCTATTCCTATAAGATCTTTGACTATTGCTTTGTGATAATTTATTTGAGTTTCTCTTCCAGGTAGTCTGACCTTCATATTATTAACAATCTGCAATGTATTTAGTACTTTTACATTTCTATCACTCCTTCTCTATCCTCTCCCCATTATCCCAATTTGATATCTGAAGGAACAGACCATTTTTTGAAAAATTAAGCTATATTGTCTTCAATATGATTATCCTGGTTACTTTTGAAAAAAATATTATTTATCTGTCCTGAGATAGTTTTGCTAAAAAGAGGAACAGTATTACACCAACAAGATCAAGAAAAACAATAACATTAAGAATTTCCTTGTTTATGTTGGCTAGAGAAAGCTTAATGCTTTAAAAAAAAATAAGAAATTATAATTTTTTTTGTTTATTAGGATACAATACAAAATTTTTAATCATTGTTTAGATGAAAGTCTTCCTTTTCTGATCTCCATGATTTGGGCATAGGGTAAGTTTCAAATAAAGCATGAAGGAAGTGAAAGATTAATTTGGTGTATAACATACCCTCTTTCCATATATGTTTCCTCATTCAGTCTTCTTCCTGCCCCTTCTTTTCTCTTCCTACAAAATATCCTTCTATATAATCCAGCCTCTCTAGTTATGTTTGGCTACTCGTAATCTAACTCTCACTCCTATTGTAAGTGAAAGTTTATATTTAGTGTGTTAAAATTATGAGAGATTGAAAATACATTAACCATAAAATGTTAATGGTTGATAATGGTTTCATGTATCAAGAATATTCCTGAAAACAAAGGTGAAAATTTCTAATTACAGCATTTTTTGGAGAGTTGGGTAGGGTTCTGCTTTTTTTTCAATAGCTAAATGATTAACAACTCATTTCTAATTCAGGAAAAAACATGCATGAACAAGAACTTGTTTGAGTGGAGGCAAGGCACTGTAGAAGGTGCTGCCATGTGTAACTGTGTTAATTGGGAAATAGTAGCACAAGCCAGGAATATTCCTTTCTTTCCCACTCCAAAACAGCAACAGGAAAGTAATCCAGTTCATCCTGCTCCCCTAGTCTTTGACACAGGTGGAGAGACAAGGTTAGGGTCACTAGGAATCTGTGTAGCCAGCCAGGCAACCTAAACCTAGTCCTGGGAGTAGCCAGGGAATTCAGCAGCTGTTGCCCCACAGAGGGCAGTCTGGAGGATTCAATAGCACTATGCCCACTGGCCCCTAGCTGTACAAGAAAAAAGAAAAGAACAAAAAAATAAACTATTGAGAAAGTGAACCTCAATTGACCCCTGACAACCTTTGCCACTATGTCTGTGGGATAAGATCCTACTGACAAGGTGGTCACTAGGATGGAATTCTTATCATCTCAAGACCTGGTAGGTAGGAGGAAGCATCCCCTTCATTCCCAGTCTCATGGTCAAGAAAGTAGGCTGAAACAGAGAGACCTGGGGAATGTGAGGTTGAGAATGGATTATCAACATGACTCTAGGGTCCAGGTGAGAGTACACTTGTCATCACATGTTAGTGCTCATCAGTGACTGGTTATTAGCTGCCATGAAGTTATCTTTACTCCTTTTCCAAAGAGAATACTTGAAATAAATCTAGTTTCACAGTATGGCTGCTGGCAGAATCATTGCTTTACAATGACCCTGGAATTCTTTGCATATGTGCAATGACTTCTTAGAGGAGGTGTCAAAATTGTGCACATGCCAGGGGTATTGAATCTTTACATTGGAATCAAAGCATCAATGATCTCAAGAATCAATTATACTAGCTCATCTTTTACAGCACCCACAGTGGTATTTAAGGTTATAGATATCTTGTGTGTCAGCAGAAGCATAGGAACTGAAATACTGAATGAGATCATGGTTTCACATGTGAGTACAGAAAGTCCTGATGTGAAAAACAACAATTTGAAGGAATCACTATAGATGTCATTGAGCTGTAGGCCTGTTGATCAAAGGTAGCCTGAGACAGAGACCATCATTTAAAGCCATAATTCTAAGGGATGGTGTGTGTTCATCCTTCGTGCTGAAGAAGACTATGCTTTCAGAGAAATGATGACATGGCTTGCATTTGACTTTGTTTTGAGTGAGGGAGGGCTGTGCAGGTCACCAGCCTCACTTCTTCTCTAGAGTCATCTGAATCCAGTGACCAGAAATTCATCAGGATACCTAGAGATGACCCAGGATGAGGAAATTGGGGTGTGCACAAGGTCACACAGCTAGTGAGTGTCAAGTGTCTGAGGTGAGATTTGAACTCAGATCCTCCTGACTCCTGCACTGGTGCTCTAGCCACTCCATCAACTAGTTTCCCAAAGGAATGGTAGAAATTCAGCGGTCACAGTGATCAAATGAAATAAACAGAAAGAATTTGGCTTCCTAATTATATTTTCAAGGAGCCAACTCAGCCATATCTCTTGCACATTTAAGCTTCATAAAAATGGTCTGAAGATGGAGGAATAGAGGCAGTGACCTGCTACAACTCTCCCCCCAAAGCCCCTCAAAACACCTGTAATAATGACCCTAAACAAATTCTAGAGCAGCAGAAGCAACAAAATGGCAGACTGAGGCAAATTTTCAACCCAAGACAATCTGGAAGGTTAATGTGAAGGGTCCATTGCACCAAGCTGGGAATGGAGAACAGTTTAGCATGAGTCATACTGGCCAGGACTGATCAGGAGCAGGCCTAAGAAGACTGAATCTCTGATAGCTGCTGTGTATTCCAGACTTCTCAACACACAAAGGCTAACCTACAAAGACAGGTTCAAAGAACAATGCGAAGGCTCTCTCACCTGGATGAGAGAAATATGGTCGGCCCCAGCCCTGGTCCTGTCACTGGCTCCAGCCCCTGCCAACACACCAGGGCAGATGCAGCCATTGCTGAAGGAGTGGCTTCTTCTGGACCCCTCCATTAAAAAATCTGAAAAGTCAAATAATTGGCTGGAAAAATGAACAAATGAGAAAAAAGAAACAGAATAGAGATTCTTACTTCCTCAGTGTAGAAGTAATTTGTAGTATCATTGGTGCCAAGGAGAATTAAAACATACAGCCAGAAGAAGACATCAAAGTCAAAGCTCCTGCATCCAAACCTTTAAGAAAAATATGAATTGGTCTCAGGCCATGGAAGAGCTCATGAAGGATTTTGAAAATCAAGTAAGAGAAGTAGAGTTAAAATTGGGAAGAGAAATGATAGTCATGCAAGAAAATCATGAAAAACAAGTCAATAGCTTGCTAAAGGAAACCCCTTAAAATACTGAAGAAAATAACAACTTTAAAATTAAACTAGCCCAAATGTGAAAAGCAGTCCAAAAAGCCAATGAGGAGAAGAATATCTTAAAAAGTCGAATGAGTAAATTGGGGAAAGAGGTTCAAAAGCACACTGAAGAAAATAATTTTTTAAAAATTAGAATGGAACAAATGGAAGCTAATAACTTCATGGGAAATGAAAAGAAATATAAAACAGAACCAAAAGAATGAAAAAAATAGAAGACAGTGTGAAGTATCTCATTGGAAAAAAACAATTGACTTGGAAAATGGATCCAGAAGAGATAATCTAAAATTATTGAAGTACCAGAAAGTCATGATAAAAAAAAAATAAAAGAGCCTAGATATCATCTTTCAAGAATTCATCAAGGCAAACTTCCCTGATATTCTAGAACAAGAGGATAAAATAGAAATAGAAAGAATCCACAGTTCACCTCCTGAAAGAGATACCAAAAGTAAAACTCCTAGGACTCTTGTAACCAAATTCCAGAGTTCCCAGGTCAAGGAGAAAACTTTTCAAGCAGCCAGAAAGAAATGATTCAAGTATTGTGGAAACACAATCAGGATAACACAGGACTTAGCACCTTCTACATTAAAGAATTGAAGGGCTTGGAATATGATGTTCCAGAGGTCAAAGGATATAGTAGTAAAACCGAGAATCTTCTATCCAGGAAAACTAAGTATAATACTTCAGGGGGAAAATGTAACTTCAGTGAAATAGAGAACTTCCAAGAATTTTTATTGAAAAGATCAGAGCTGAATAGAAAATCTGACTTTCAAATACAAGAATCAAAAGGAGTATGAAAAGGTAAATAGTAAACAGAAATCATAAGGGACTTAATAAAGTTGATTTGTTTGTATTCCTACATGGAAAGATGATATTTGCAATTCATGAGACTTTTCTCAGATAGTTGGAGGGAATATTTATATCTATACAAAGACATAGATATGTGTGCATGTTTGTGTGTATGCGAGTGTGCGCGTGTGTGTAAGAGAGAGGGAGAGAAAGGGGGAGCACAAGGTGAGTTCGATATGAAGGAATGATATCTAAAATATTAAAGATTGAGAGTAATGTATTAGGAGAAAGAGAAAGGGAGAGGTAAAATGTAGTAAATCTTCTCACATAAAAGAGGGAAGAAAGAGATTTTAAAGTAGAGGGGAAGAAGGGGAAGGTAAGAGGGAATAAACAAGCCTGTCATTAGATTTGGTTTTAGGAGGGAAAATATACACATTCAATTGGGTATGGAAGTTTATCTCACCCTATAGAAAAGCAGAGGGGAAGGTGATAAGAGAAGAGAGATAATAGAAGGAATGGCGGATTGTGGGAAGATGTAATCAGAAGCAAATACTTTTGTGGAGGGACATCAAAAGAGATAATTGAATAAATGGAGGATGAGACAAGATAGAGAAAAACATAGTTACTCTTTCACAACATCACTGTTATGGAGGTTTTTGCATGACTACACATGTAAATTTTATTGAATTCTTTGCCTTTTCAGTGAAGTGAGGGGGGAAGGGAGAGAATGTGGAACTAAAAGCTTTAAAAATAAATGTTAGAGGTTGTTTTTACATGCAACCAGGAAATAAGAGACAAAAAAAAAATAAGGGATAAAAATCTATCTTACTCTACAGGAGAATATAAGGGAAGGGGATAAGGGCAAGGGATGATAGAATGGAGGGCAGATTGGAGAAAAGTGAAATGAGAATATACATTTTCTGGAGTACATGAATGGGGGAGTTAGGGAGAAAGTTTGAAACTTAAAATTTCATGGAAATGAATGTTTAAAATAAATTTTTACAAAAAAAAACAATGGCCTGGATCTGGCTGTCTTTTCCCCTTCAGTGCTTGACTACGTTAAAGCATTTGCCTACATGTTTGAGCCTGGTGCATTAATCCCAATACCTGATAACTCGAGGGTATTGCTGAGATCACCACAGCTGAAATAATGTTCGCAAAGATGATCATGGCCCCTACCTGATGCTTTCCTTGATGGAATTCTCTTCTTCAGGTCTGTATACAGCTTATCCAGTTCCTCTCTTTCAGAGACAGCAGCAGGAGTATTCTGTACCTCTCTGGTGCACTCAAAACTTTTCTGATGGAATGCCTCACAAACATCCACATTGAAAGTCCTTTCCACAAAGAACAATACCATTCTCAGGGCCTCTAGATACAGCTGTGGGAAGTGATCTGTAATAAATTATATCTGCTCAATGAACTTCAGTCTACTATAAGTGGCTGCATAGTATGTCAGGTCCAGGGTTGGATTTTTCACCATATAGTAAATGTCTGGTACATTCTGCTGATTCTCCCAAGGATCAACTTCAATCTGCATGGGTTCCACTACCCCCAGAAAACTAAAATTGATTTGGTAACTTCCTCCTAGCTTGCTCCACATCTAGATCATCTCTCTAAGGATAGCATTGCAGGTGACAGCAGCAGACTACTTTGAGAATCTTTAGGGCAAGAGAACCACGTCATTTACAATACATGAAGAGACCGCTGCTCCTAGTTGGTAAATGAACCCTTTCTGTTTAAATCATGAAAATTTATTTCCTTTTTTATTTCACCTACTGACTTTTCCTATCTAACCAGCAGTGAAAAATGTCATAATGATAGGAAATCTCATATTTGAACAGCCATTTGTCTTAATTATAGAATTAAGCCTAGGGGTTGCTGAAATGGGCCACACAGACTAAGCTCTTAATGCTCCTTATGTGGAATGACTTTTCTATCCTCCTCCAGTTTAACCAAATGAGTCAGATGTCTTACAGTGAGCATCAGACTTGGGGGAGGATGAAGGCCCAAAAGTACCCTAGTGCTTAATATCTGCAAAAGTATTTTTAAAATTTTATTTTGATAGCTACATATTCATTTTATTAACATTATTTTAATAGTATTTTATTTTTTCCCTATTTCATGTCAAGATATCTTTTAGCATGCATTTTTGCAAGATTTTGAGTTGCAAATTGTGAATCCAAACTCTGGATAGAATTTTCTTTTGTGAGTCCTTTGTACTTATCGTGGATCTTTGTGTTGCTGGGAAGAGCTGAGTCATTCAGAGTTAGTCATCGCATAGTGATGCTGATACTGTGTACAAAGTTTACCTGGTTCTGCTCATTTTACTTTGCATCAGATTATACAAGTCTTTCCGGGATTTTCCTGAAATCTGCCTGTTCATCATTTCTTATTGCACAATACCATTCCATTAGTTTTCTATACTACATCTTGTTCTGTGATTCCCTACTTGATGGTGCTCCTCTTAATTTCCAATATTTTGACACCACAAAAGGGTTGCTATGGATATATTTTCATATTTCCCCTTTTTAGTGATTTCTTTGGGATACAGACTTAGTAGTGTTATTACTGGATCAAAGGGTATGCGGTTTTGTTGTTCTTCAGGTATTCTCCAGGAGTGCATTAGTGTTCCAATTGTCCCATATCCTCTAACATTTATCTCTCTCTTTTTTTTTTAATTTTTGTGTCATTAGTTAATCTGATAGATGTGAAGTAGTACCTCACATTTGTTTTAATTTGTATTTCTCCAATCAAAAGTGATTTAGAACACTTCATCTTGTGCCTATAGAGAGCATTGATATCTTTATCTGAAAACTGCCTGTTAATATACTTTAACCATTTATCAATTGGGGAATGGCTTGTATTCTTACAAATCTGACTCAGTTCTCTGTATATTTGAGAAATGAGGTCATTGTCAGAGACACTTATTGTAAAGATTTTTTTCTCCTAGTTTTCTGCTTTTCTTCTAATCTTGGTTGCATTGGCTATGTTTGTGCAAAACCTTCTTAATTTAATACAATCAAAATTATTTTGCATTTTGTTATACTTTCTATGTCTTGTTTGGTCATGAACTGGTACCTCATTTAACTTCTCCTTTAAGATTTGGATTCTATATCATTTGGTGCATTTATGTTTAGTATTGATATAACTTTATTGTGTACAGTACCTTTTAGCAAGATATAGTTTCCTTTTAATCAGGTCTATTTTTGTTTTTGTTCTGTCTTAGCTTGGGTTTGCTTCCTCTGCCTTTTATTTTATCTTCAGCTGAAGCAGAGTAGATTCTGCTACAGGACCCTCTACCTTTGCTCCTTGTGATTTTCTCTGTGTCTCTGATTCAATGGTATTCTTGTAAACAAGTATTGTAACAGTCTGACTTTTGACCCACTCTACTTTCCACTTCGATAATATGGGAGAGTTCATTCCATTCACATTCCCAGTTATGATTATTAAGTGTGCATTTCTTTCTATGCTATTTTTACTCCTGTTTGTCCTTTCTCTCCTTTCTTCATTTCCCTTCTCACTATGTTTTGCTTCTCCCTACCACCTCCCCTGATCTTCTTTCCTTTCCATCAATTCCCTAACCTCCCTGCTCTCCTGTTTACTTAGTCTCCTCTCCTCCTACTTTCCTGTAAACTAAGATAGATTTCTATATTCAGATCTTTAATGCAATACTAATGAGTATAAGATTCAAGCAATGCTCATCACTCATCCTTCCTTCTTTCTCTCCACTGAAATAGGTTTTGCCTGTCTCTTCATGGGAAATAATTTACCTCATTCTGCCTCTCCCTTCTGTACTTAGTGTACTCCTCTTTCTCATTCCTTAAATATGCTTTATGTTATTCCCTCAAATTCACCTTAAATCTGTCAATACATTTGGAGAAGCACTTGTCTTACAGAGCTAAAGCCCAGAAAGCAAGCTGTGCCCTGAGCTTGGCTTTGCAACAATCCTTTGTGCTTACCCTTTGGATGATCTCAGCCACAGCAAAATCCCAACATTGTTTCATATAATTATTGTATTGCTTTGACCCACACCAAGTATAGTCTCTGAGCTAGGATAAGTACCTGCAGTATCCATGGTTTGCTCATGAAGCTTGGCTGCGAGTCAGACCTGTCACCTTGTTGCTGTTTCTTCTCATTGTTAGGGTTACATGTCACTGTGTGCCACAGGTATAATTATTATTGGGTTCTTCCTTCACTAAGGCAGATTCATTTCAGAGTGATCTCCTTTGTTTGTCTTCTTGCTTGCAAGTCATTTCTCTCACTGTGAAATTAAACTTTCTGTTTGATTCCTGACTCTCTTCTCTCTAGCTTGCTTTGTTCAACTCCCCTATCCACAGGTTAGTGGCCCGTTCAATCCAGATGATAATGCATACCCTCTGTCTATGTATATTGTTTTTAACCATACTATTGGTACAATTTTTAAGAATTACAAGTCAGGACACAAAAAGTTTCATATCCATTGAATTCCATATGATTTCATTTCCCTTTTTAGGCTTCTCTTGGGTCTTTATATTGGAGATTATTTTATTTTTTTCAATTCTGATCTTCTCCCTGTGAAAATTTAAAATTTTTCTATTTCACTGAATGACATTTTTTTTCCATTGACATATCATGATTAATTTTGCCTGGTAAGTGATTCTTATTTGCAATTCCAGTTCCTTTTCCTTCTGGAATATCATATTCTATGGCCTCTGATTCTTTAATGTTGCAGCTGCTTAATCTTGTGTAATTCTCATTGTGGCTCCCTGATATTAGAACTGTTTCTTTCTGGCCACTTGCAGTTTCCTCCCTTGACCTGATAGGTCTGTAATTTAGCTGTGATGTTTATTGAAGTTTTTTTTTTTTGAGGTGATAAGTGGATTTTTTTCAATGCCTATTTTGCCCTCTGTTTCCAGGATATAAGGGTACTTTTCAGGAATAATTTCTTGTAGGATACTCTCTAGTCCTTTTCATTATGACTTTCATATAGTCTAATGATCCTGATATTTTCTCTCCTGGATCTATTTTCCAGATCAGTTGTTTTTCTAATGAAGTATTTTAGATGTTCTTCTATTTTTCATTCTTTTGAATTTATTTGATAGATACTTGATGTTTGACAGAGTTGCTAGCTTCCACTTCTTTGCTTTTTTTCCTGTCTTTTAAATTTGAGTGTTACTCCTGAAGTAGAAGGGACACTGTCTCAGGCTTTTAAGCTAGGTGCTGCATTAATGTTGGCCTGAGGTTGCCAGGAGATCCTCATGCCTAAGTATTTTTGTTGAGGGTATGGTGGTGGAGACGACTGGTGCTGTTTGAGACCATATGGATCTGGGTTCTTAGTGGTGGTGTCTGGCATGTAATGAGGCAGGTCAGGTGTTTCTCTGTTTCCTCATGGCTATGCTAAAGCACATTACAGTCTGGCCACCAGAAGTTGCCTGCTTGTCTAGGCCTACATTGAAGCAAATGATGGCACTTGGAGTGGGAGACTGCCATTTTCCTGGCTATATTGAGACATGTCTGTGGTGTGATGAGTCCTGGTACTGAATTTGTATGTTTTACCATACTGTGACTCAGGATCTCCAGCTGTTTTGCTGAGGCAAGGCTTGCTACTAGCTTACTGGGATGCTTCCTTTTCTGGACTGTGTTCTTCTTTTACTGATGTAGACAGAACTTTCTTGCTGATCCTCTGTGTTTCTTGGGCTAAAAGGTTGTTTCACCTTATCTTTTTACTGGTTGTTTTGTCCCATAATTTGTTTTGGAGTGCTTCTTGATGGTTGTTTGGACATGAATATGGGATAGTTGTGGTGATTTACTGCTTACTCTGCCATCTTGGCTCCTGGAACCATCTCTCCATACAGTTTTATTAGTACCATAATGGGGTGGCCATCAATTGCCTTCTTAGCAAGCCTATATTTTCAGAGCTATAGACAAAGCACCATCTTGGAGATTTTTGCCATTTTCTTCTGCCTACCTAATACCACTGTTTTGGGCTTTATGACTTCTCCCATTCTTAGAGAATATATTTGCACTGAAAGAACTATTTGACCAAACTACAATTCTACTGGTTTCCTGTATTTCACCAGTAGACCAGAGCACATAACTGTAGAGATGCAAGTTAATCAACTGGTAGAAATTGAGCAGGAGGCCAGGAAAAAATTATTCTTAGATTTTATGTGTGTGTATGTGTTTATTTTATATTTTCATTCCTGTAATGTGGAGACACATTTTTATATCAGCAAATATAAATTTGCATTATGTTACTTTCCCTCAGTTTATTATTATTCTGATAGTTTGGAATTTTACTGAATTTAGGAAAATTGTTTGAATCAAACCAGTTTGTGTCAATCTGTTTGTAATCCTGAATAGGTAAAATAAATGGATCTATCTCATCTATTTTTTTCTTTTTTTGGGGGAGGGAAGGAAAGATTTATTCTCTCATATTAAGAAGTTTCAACCTTTTCCTTCCAACTGAAATTTTGAATGCTCTGAAATGAATCCAGTCATTTTGCCTTTATTATATTAGTATTGCTGAAGAGAGCTGCCCTCATGGCTATGCGAATTCTTGTGACTAGGCCTTGTTACCTTTCATTGTCTCAAAACAACAAAACCATACCAAATAGCATAATTTAATTTACCAAAACAATTTACTAAATACATGCTGTGTTCTGAGTGCTATGGAAACAAAGATAGATGTGAAATTTCTCCTGACCTCAAGGAACTTACCTTCTACCAGAGGGAAGATTGTGTGGTATAGTGAAACAACATCTGAACTTGGAGTCAAGAAGACCTGTATTCAAATTTTATTGAGTAATTACTAGTAGTATCTTCCTGGGTCAGTTATTTAAGCTCTCATTGTCTCAGTTTCCTAACATATAAAATAAAAGTGTTGATCTTGATTACATTTAGGCTGCCTTTTGGTTTTAAATCTGATAGTCTGAGATCCTATGTGGTATAAGTGTATACAAAGTAAATTCATGAGAGAATTTATGAGAGAAAAAGCACTAATGATAGTTGGGAGGTCTTGGAGGGTTCTGGTAAGGTATACATGACTGACTTTGTGGAGGAAATAACACCAGAATTGAGCAGTGGAGGAATCTTGAGAGTCTGGTAGATGTAAAAAAAAAAATGAATTCCATGAAGAGGAGAAAATCATAATAGATGATATCTTACAAACAACAACTAATACAGACATTGAAGCAAAATAAATAAATTGATAAAAAGTACTGTATTATGAATAAATTGTATACAAAAATGGAAAGATGTTTCTGAAAGAAAAGTAAAACCGGTTAGAGCCTCCCAGAAGATGGCATAGAACTTCAAAGAGGCTTTACAAAATACAATTCAATGAGACAAATAAAATAAATATCATTTAATGTCTGGACAAGAATATTAAAACAACACAAAAAAGGCAGACACAAGACAACACATAGTGATATAGTTATTGGAAAATTGTAATAAATCAGTAGACTCTGAGGACTAGAATGACTCATATGGAGTTAAAAATGAAAAGACGACAGAAAAAATAACATAATTGGAAGAAGATTTGTGATCTCTGTAGCCACACAACAGAGCTAGAGGGCAAAGTTTGGGGAAAAAAGACATCAAATTATTGATCTTGCAAGATACACTACATGTGCAGAAATGATACAAATTTTAAAAGTGACACCATAAAACATGTAGTGGGAGATACAAGGTTATACAAATCGTAGCTGAGGATAAGAGAAGAGTTCATAAGAAGCTATGGATAGAAAATAATATAAAAAACAAAATGAGTAATTTAAATTATAGAAAAATGTATAACATTTTGAATAAGCCAAATCAATGTATCTAGAATAAGAATAAGTGATATAGACTGCTTTTTTTCCCTTTTTTTAAACATTCAATATCTCTAATAAGGAGGTCTGTTATCTAAACTCTGTAAGAAATGAATATAAATCTCAATTATTAAAGTTATTCATTTACACAGGCATTCACAGAATATTAACATGCAATCTTTGAAAGAAAAAAAAACTGCAAATAAATTATTCAAGATGAGAATCGTAGTTTATATCTGCATTCCCTCTGCTGGAAGAGACTGAGATTGATGGTCCATTTGAGTTTAAGGGTTTAGAACTCCAGAAGGACTAATGCTAAAATTTGTCTAAATTAAGCCCAGTTCCAAGAAACTTCTTAAGGAAACTCAAACCATCTCAGTATGTCAAACAGAGTAAGTTAAACTTCTGCACCAATCAACATTCAGATTTGTTCTGTGAATCACAGCCATTCTTCTAGTTCAAGTGAGATAGAGAGACTGGCTCTCAAATTTGAAAGAACTCTAATTTATTCTTGGTGAGTAAGTAGAAATACAATTACAAATAAATGTCCTACTGGAATAAAACTCTGATTTCAACAATCTGAAATTAAGTTAGAAGATTTCCCTATTCAAGTAATGGAATAGGTAAGAGAAAAGAACTACAAAGAGAAATGTAGGAGGCAATTGGTTCAATTAGAATTTACAATTAAAGAGAAAAAGGACGGGGTTCAGGAAGGATAGTAGTGTGAGCTAAGTTTGAGAATTTAGGATGGAGATCATGAATAACAGTAAAATGCTGGATCAGGTCTTTGAACTTTACTTGAGTAGGGGTTGTATAGCCAGGGAAAGAAATATAAAATGATCACTTCAAGAACAGGAAGAACTTAAGGAATTATTGAATTAATAAATCAGTAACAACAGTATGGTTGACTCTGAGATTGCTTGAAGGACTGAGAATTATTTCTTTTTATCCTAAAGACTAGGACTGCATTCTTCCCTAAGACGGCAGTAGAATCAATAAGTGGAAATTATGAGAATACAGATCTTTGGATCAATACATGGAATAATTTCCTAAGAAAGAGTACTATGGAAAACTGAACGAGGTACTTTGTCAGTTAATGTTTTCCTTGCCATGAGAGAAGTTCAAGCAAATAGGAAACTCACATATGGAGAAGATTGTAAAGATCATTAGGTTAGATACTGAATTAGTGGTTGAGGTTTCCTCCTTGTTCACATATTCTAGAATTCTTTTATTTTATAGTAATCTTGATTGTAACATGAAATGAAGGGTTGAAAATTTGGCTTTGAGAAAGCTATTAAAAATAGGTGAGAAGAAAGGAATGCATTGCTTTGTATCATTTTGTAGTCTGTTTTGAATTCATCAGTAATCCTAAAAATAATAACAGCATGTTCAAAGAGAAATACAGAATTATCTTAATTAGAAACAAGTATCACAAATGCATATACCATTTTAATATGTTAAGAGAATTATTGATTTTATCATCTCTAACAGACTATCTTTAGGGAATAGTATAGCAGTAACACATTAAACAGTCTCAGTGAGTTAATATATTCTGCATAGCACCTAACATTTTTATATTGACATAGATTTTTAAACCTCAGAGCAGCTCTAGCCTAGAGAATAGAGTCCAATTAATAAAAGAAAGTTGCATACGGAATTTTCCATAATTCATTTCCTTAATTCTCTTCTCAGTCAACTTAAATTATTTTTCTTACATGCGTGTTATATCCATGACTTATGTAGCTAATTCTACTGTCCTTTTACCTTTGTAATTTTTCATCAAAATCCTTCCCTACTCTCATTTCTTAGCTTAAATATGTTTTAAAAAGTACCCCTTTTCTCTTTTATCCTGTTTCTTTCTATTTGTGATTACTTCCCCACTTCCACACTTTTCTCTTTGCCCTAAAAGGACTGACTTGAATAATTTTCTTTTTTTGTTATTGTTCTATCAAGGAAATACTTTGTCTTGTAATTCTTCCAGCAAATTCGCTTCTTCTCTTTCATATGTATAATTTGTGATTGTATTAACCTTATGAAGTACTAAGCAGAATCTAATTTTCACATAATTAAAATAATTAAAGATATAATAAATAATGGCACAGTTTTTTTTTTACTTTGAAAATTCTGTTTCTTTAAAAGCCATGACTTTGTCCTTCTAAATATTCCCAGCATCTAAATGTTTTAATAGCTTAAAAATAAAACCCTCAGTTTTTTTCCCTTCCTTTATCACTCAGTGTTACAAAAACATTTTCATTAATGCTGCATGACAAATAACATATTTCAAAACATAATTACTGATTTCAACTCATTGACTGTTGAGACATTTTAAAAAGGAACAAATTTAACATTACTCAAGATTTAATTAACAAAAAATAATTGAAGAGAATGCTCCTTTTCAGCTATCTCTAATCAGGCTGTCTGGTTTTTGAAGGTCAAAAGGAAGAAAATAATAGAAATGAAGCTAGCCAATCAGCAAAAACAGTGATGTTAATAGAAAGGTTGAAAATAATTATGAAGTGGGAGTAGAAGAATACTAAGTAAAATGTGAATTTCAATCATTCCTTAGTTTGTTATGGTGTTGTCTAACATAAAACACTGAAAGAGACAAAATGCATTGCATACAGTAGTCCATTAATAAATATTTGATCAACAATGAATTTCTGAATTTGCATGCTGAACTTCAGTTTTGAGAAATTATATTGAGCAAGTTGATAAGGCTCTGAAATCACCGTAAAGCTCTTAGCACCAACATCTTATTTCACTGAGCTCATATTTTTCACAGCAGGATCATGGACACAATATATACAATATATTTATATAGGACATGATAATAAATTCCTCTCTTTTTTTTCCTAATCTGTAATTTCATTTGTGTTGGAATTCTGGTTTAATAAACTACAACTGCTTATGTAGATTGAAAGCTCATCTATTACTTACAGTTTTTGGAGAGTTGTTTGCCTTAGAATACAGAGATGTTAAATGCCTGACTTATGAACACAAAGTAGGTATTATAGGCAGACCTAAACCTAAGTCTTTCTCATTCAGGGCTTAATCCCTTCTGTTATTTATCATTCAGCCTCATGGCTAGACATAAAGTGTTTAGAAAATGAAATAGTTTTTAAGAAGCATCTACATTTTGGGAAGTAGTAGATCAACAGATTCCATTTGTAAATGAGAAAATGCAGGGATGTGAATTCTGTATTAATGGAACAGGTGAGGAACCAAATAGAACCACACAAAAATATTTTGAAGGTTCAAGTAGCAAAAGGCTACTTATGTTCAGGCAGCATGTCACTATGTGAGGGAAAGAAAAGCAAAGCTCATAAACAACTTACTAGCTGAAGTGGAATTGTATCAAATATTTAGCTGGTTTTGAATCTTTTTTTTCTAGTGAGAGTCTTTTAAATTCTTCCAACTTAATCAAATGGAAGTTCTTCGTTTATCCATTCAGTATCAAGGATATGCTCAAAAATGACATCCTTCTTTCTCTCTGTTCTGTCAATATAAGTAAAATAAAAAATGTGGTATTTAAAAGTTATTTCTGGGATATTTGCAATTTTAAAAAGAAATTCCAGGAAGCACAGGCAATTGTGTATTATGTAAACCAAAGAGGAAGAATTCATGGTTTTCTGGCTAAAGGTTAACTCTAATGCGTTAGTAGAACAATTGATCATTGGACCTCCATTATGTTATCATTAGCTAATCCTCTTGATGACACAGCAGAGTATTGACAGTACTGACCTCTGTGGAGCTGATGTAGCAGGAGGAAAAGTTTTTAAGACACTGGCAAATTGTGGTTCACTCTCTTCTTTCTAATTCATAATTCACTTGCTTGATTTCTCATGCCTACAGTTAGTTAGGAATATGCATACTAGTGGGCACTCTTTGTTCCACATACCTAGCTTAACCAAAAGTAAGACATGTAATAGATTAAAAAAAAAAATAGTTGTAGGGGGCGGAGCCAAAATGGCGGAGTAGAAAGATGCACCTATGCTAGCTCTGAACCCACAGTCCATGGAGTTCCCCTAAAATGAACTCCCGACAAATTCTGGAACAGTGGAAGCCACAAAGCAACACAGTGAAGGAGATTTCCGTTACAGAGAGCCCTAAAAAACCAATCCCAAAGGTCCATCACTCACCTGACAGGAGTGGAAGCCTCCCCTCCCCTAGCCACGCAGCACCGAGAGGAGGAAGCAGATCCGAGAAGGCTTCAGGGACGGAATTGCTAGCAGCCGCGAAGGTCCCTCTACCCACAGACGCACAGGTCAGTGAGAGAGACGGGCTGAGAGGGGAGCAGGGTGTCTCCGGGACTCAGGCCCCCTCAGGAGGCAGTCACAGTGGCAGAGGCAGAGGCAGAGGCAAAGGCAGAGGCAGCAGGCAGCCACATGATCCCAGAGCAGGCAGGAGCTTGGCAGCAGCCCAATTACAAAACCTTTCTGCCTAAACCCCCTGAGGGAACTGAGCTTGGGAGGTGGCCCTGCCCCTACGTGAGCACCAGTATTAAAGCTCTCATTGAAGAGCAGTCAGGCCTGCTGCCAAAAGCCTTAAGGCTGGGGAGCAGCATTTGAATCTCAGACCCCAAGCACTAGCTGGGCAGAACTAGGCCAGTGGGTGTAGAGGACTCTCAGAAGTCAAGTAACTGGCTGGGAAAATGCCAAGAAAATGGAAAAAAAGATAAGATCATACAAGGGTATTTTTTTGGGGACCAGATGATTGCGCCATTCCTCTCTGATGAAGAAAAAAACTGCTTACCATCAGGTAAAGACATAGGAGTCAAGGTGTCTGTATCCCAAACATCTCAAGAAGGTATCCCATGGGCTCAGGCCATGGAAGAGCTCAAAAAGGATTTTGAAAATCAAGTTAGACATGTGGAGGAAAAACTGGGAAAAGAAATGAGAGAGATGCAAGAAAAGCATGAAAAATGGGTCAATATCTTAATAAAGGTGACCCAAAAAAATGCTGAAGAAAATAGCACCTTGAGAAATAGGCTAACTCAATTAGCAAAA
>CM053769.1:631322956-631399313 GCA_028658325.1 Potorous gilbertii
TATCTTAAAAGAAATCAAGGTAAATGGTGAGAGAGAAATGGAGTGGGAGGAGAGAGGGTGAAATGGAATGGGATAAATTATCTCTCATAGATGAGGCAGGCAGGAGTCTTCTTAATGGAGGGAAAAAGAGAGCTGAGAGAAAAAAAGCAACATGATGTTTACTCTCATCACGTTTGAGTAAAGGAAGGAATAAAATCCACAATCATTTTGGTATGAAAACCTATCTTACAATACAGGAAATTGGGGGAGAAGGAGATAAGCAGGGTGGGGGCGGTGATGGAAGGGAGTGCAATGGAAGGAGGGACCAATTTGAAGTCAACACTCGGGGAGGGACAGGATCAAAAGAGAGAATAGAAACAGTGGGGGACAGGATAGGATGGAGGGAAATATAGTTAGGCTTACACAACACGACTCTTATGGAAGTCATCTGCAAAACTACACAGATGTGGCCTATGTTGAATTGCTGAGGGAGGGATGAGGAGAAGTTGGAACTGAAAGTTTCAGGGACAACTCTTGAGTATTGTTCTTGCTACTAGGAAATAAGAAATACAGGTAATGGGGAATAAAAGTTATCTGACCCTACAGGACAAATGAGAAGATGGGGTAAGGGAAGGAAGGGATGATAAAAGAGAGGGCAGATTGGTGATATGTGTAATTAGAATGTCCAGTATATTGGGGAGGGGGGAAGGGACAAATGGGGAGAAAATTTTGGAGCCCAAATGAATGTAAAAAGTTAAATAAATTTATTTAAAAAAAGAAAAAGAAAAAGAAGTAAAACATTCACTTAGAGACTCAATGCAAAATGCCTTCCACATCCAGTGAAAAAGCTATGGAATCAGAACACAGAATAAACAGGCTATTTTCTCTTATGTTATGTTTTGTTTTGTTTTTTTGCATGGTTTCTTCCATTCATTTAAATTCTTCTATGCAACGTGAATTATACAAAAATGTATTTAATAAGAATGTATATGTAGAACCTATATAAGATTTCATGAGATCTCAGGGGTGGAGCAGGGATAAAGGGGGCGAAAATTTAAATCTTATGGAAGTGATTGTTGAAAACTGATAACAAATAAATTAATTTTAAAAATCAGTTAGAAATAGATTTCCTTAAAAGCTGCAATTGGTTAAATGGGGGAAAAATATGTACAAAAGTTTGCTGAAGAAAATGATAGCTTAAAACTTAAAACTTGGCATGTGGAAACTGAGTACTTGTGTGAGACAACAAGAAAAAATGAAACTGAAGAAATAGAACATAATGTGAAATATCTCATAGGGGAAACAACTGACCTAGAAAATAGATAAAGGATAGATAATTTAAGGATTATTAAACTACTTGAAAGTCACGACAAAAAAAGGGAATAGACATCATATTTCAAGAAATTATTAGGGGAAATGGCCTTGATACCCTAGACCCAGAGAATAAAATGAAAATTCAAAGAATCTATTGGTAACACACACAATTTATCAGGTACCACATTAAAGGAACCGAGGCCCAGGAGTATGATATTCCTGAATGCAGAAGAGCTGTGATTACTCTCATGAATATCCTACCTAGCAAAATGATCATAATCCTTCAAGGAAAGAATGGATTTTTAATGAAACAGAAGACCTTTCAAACATTCCTGTTGCAAAGACCAGAGCTGAATAGAAAAAATCACCTTTCAGATAATGACGCAAGATAAGCATTTTAAAAAAGTGAAAGAGAAATCATAACAGATTCAATGTTAAATTGTTTACATTTTTATATGGGAAAGTGATATGTGTAACTTTTTTTATCCTTTTATTTTTTAAACAAATGGTTCCTGGGATAGGTGCCCAGGACAAGAAGGGGGAGGGGAAGGCAGCCCCAGGTTCACAAACCCCCCACCCACCTCCTGACCCCTTATTTATTTATATCTATGTGGGGGTTTGGGGGGACAACTCTAGCATCTGAGTGGAACTAGCCCAGGATCCTTGTACCCACAAGACACTTACTCCTCTGCTCGCCGGAGTGGACCCTCAAGAGAGAGCGGCCCTGCTGGCTCCCAGGGTTTCTGCATCTAGGGCAGGGCTCTTGGTGGGGAGGCCTGATGGCAGGTCTACCTGGCGTCAAACTGGGAGAGTGAGAAACAGAACTGGATATCACTGAGCTTAGGCCAGTTTCCATACTGAGGGAAGAGGTCAAAGCACTGGGTGAGGACCACACTAATACCACTATATCCAGTGGATGGGACCTTGAGTTGGGAGCTAAGACCAGAGAAGGGCTTTCCAGCTGGGAAGCGGGATTGTTGCGGGGAGGGGGGTTCGAGAACTGGGTCCCTTGAGTTTGCCCAGTTTTTGATAATCCCAGAATGGATTTTGTTCCATTGGGTGTAGATCTGCTCTGCTCAAGTTGGTAGGAAAGGGCCCTGCAAGTGAGGGTGGCACTCGGGATGCTGGAGCTGGTGGGGGCTGTACAGACAGAGTGATGGGTTGTAGGGCTAGACTCACATGAACCAGGGAAAGTGGAGGTGGGGTCATAGGAGGGGCTAGAGACCAGGAGCTGAAGTTCACCACAGGTAGCTGTGACTCCACTACTGGTAGAAACATCTGCTGGTTGGGGGAAACCAGGTTAGGAAGCCATTTTGGACACCAGGTTACAGAGGAATGGAGTAGAAATATGAAGGGGATGGCAAGCCCTGGAGCACCTGCAGCAAAGTGGGGTCAGGCAGGGGACTGGGACAGAAGGCCTGTGGGTAGAGGAAGGATGGTGAGGGACAGAGGACACACCCAACTGACAGCTTCCTGAGCTCTGCTGCCTACAATCCTGAGAAATCCATGAACTGTGCACATGTATATGTGTATGTCTAATTGGTGATAGAATTCTGTCTTACCAAACTGGGGAATAGAGAAGAAGGGAATAAAAGAAAGAGAGGGGGATAAAAATGTCATGGTAAGAAGCAAAAAAGGTGAGAGAGAGGGGGAGAGAGAGACAGGGGGAGAGAGAGAGAGAGAGAGAGAGAGAGAGAGAGAGAGAGAGAGAGAGAGAGAGATGGAGGGAGGGAGGGAGGGAAGGAGGGAGGGAAGGAGCGAGGGAGGGAGAAAGGAAGAGAAAGCAGAAGAAAACAGGAATGCAAATGTAATGAACTCACCTATAAACACAGAATTAGATAGAAAAATGCACTAGAAACTGCAATCCAGCAATATGTTGTTCACAAAAACAAACAAGAAAACAACAAAATTTTAAACAGAAGTACTGCATTAAAAGAGGGGTCTGAAACAGAATCTATTTGTTTCAGATGATCTAAAGAAGATGGGGTAGCAACCTTGATCTCAGACAAAGCAAAAGCAAAAATAGACCTAATTTAAAAGGGATTAACAGGAAAACCACATGTTGTTAAAGACACCAAAGACAATGAAGTCATTTTAATACTAAAGATATGTACCTCAAATGGCATAGAATCCAAATTCTTAAATGGAATTTAAATGAATTACAGGAAGAAAAAGATATAAAAAATATAATAGTGGGAAAATTCAACTCTCTCCTCTCAGAGAATTTTAAACATAACTAAAGTATAAATGAGAAAGAAGTTAAAGAGGTGAATTGAATCTTACAAAAGTTAGATATTATGGATAGGAGGAAAATGAAGGAGAATAGAAAGGACTATACCTTTTTCTCAGCTATTTATGGAAGTTTTACAATAAATGACCATGTATTAGGGCATCAAAACCTTATAACAAATGCCAAAAAGCAGAGATATTAAATGCATTTTAAATCTCTTGGTGAAATAAAAATCATGTTAACCAGAAGGTTGTGGAAGTTTAGGTAAATATTAATTGGAAAAATACATACTCCTAAGGAATGGGTAAGCCAAAGAATAAATGAAAGAAACTAATAATTTCATTAAATAGAATGACAACAATAAGGCAATATACCAAAATTTGTGAAATGCAGACAAAATAGTACTTAAGGGAAAATTTGTATGTCTCTAAATACATACATCACTAATAGAGAGAAAAGGCAATTCAATTATTTAGCATGAAAACAAAAAACCAATTCTAGAAAAGAAAAAATTAAAAATTGCCAATTAAGCAACAATATGGAATCATAAAAATCAAAGAAATTGATGAAATTGAAAGTTAAAAAACAACAAAACTATTGAAATAATGAATAAGACAGGATGATATTTTTATAAAAAAAATAAAATAGATGAACCAATGCTCAATTTAATTTAAAAAACTAAGAAAACCAAATTACTAGTCTCAAAAAAGGAAAGGTTTAATTCAACAGCAATAAAGATGAAATTAAAGCAATTGTTTGGAGTTACTTTGCCCTACTATATTCCAGTAAAATTTAACAATCTAAGTGAAATGGATCAATATTCATAAAAATACTAACTGCCTTGATCAACAGAAGATGAAACAGAATATTTAAATAAATATGCTTTCAAAGAGCTCCCATAGAAAAAGTCCTCAGCATCAGATGAACTTATGAATGAATTTAACCAAACATTTAAGGATTGATTGGATGTTGTCTTTTATTCTGAGAGGATCAAAATGACCTAACTATGTTGGAGTCAAGGCACAGTGTGTCTGACTTTTACTAATCGGACCAGTATGAGCTCAGCAGGCTCTACCACAAGTTCTGTGCAAGTAGTTCACATGAACAATTTGGAATGCTATTGTCTCTAAATTTATATATCTCATGTTTCTTTTGAGTTACTGCAATGTTTGCTTTGCTTATAGAGTACATTGACTTCTTTGATGTGAATGCTCCACACTAGGCAATCCTTTGCAAATGTCTCTCATGTCATGCAAATGATTTCAAAATTTTTCAGAAAGATCTTTCATCAAACATTTAAGGAACAATTAAGGTGAACAATTTATAAACTGACAAATAGGTAAAGCAGGAGTCCTACCAAATAACTCTTATGGCACAAATATGGCTTTGATAACTAAAGCACAATAAGCAAAACCAGAGAAAGAAAACTATAGACTGATTTTCTCAGAAAATTGTTAACAAAATTTAAATAAAATACTAGAAATTAAATTAAAATAGTATATTATAACAATCATGCACTATGACTAGGTTAGCTTTAGACCAGGAATGCAAGGCTGGTTCAATATTAGCAAAACTACAAAAACAACAAAAATCTATGTTTATATCAATAGATACAGAAACACTTTTAACAAAATGTAACACCTATTCCTATTAAAAACATTAGAACACATAGATATAAATGGAGCCTTTCTTAAAATAAGTAGTATGTATCTAAAACCAAGAGCAACTATTAGAAGGTAATTATTGGGAATTAGTTTGAATGGTAACGGGGACAAATTTGAAACTTTCTCAACATGAAATGAAAAATAAAGTGAAGGCATAAAAATTGATTTTGAGAAAAAAAGTATAACTCTTTGCAGATGATATTGATGGGGTTCAGACTCTGGGAACCTCCTTGAACTCCCCTTGAATCTTCCTACTTAATCTGGTCTTTATTACTCAAATCTCATCTTCCCATTTGATCAGACAGTCTCAGGAAGCCTATGGGCTTTTCTTTATCTCTGTGCCCAGGTTTCTCTTGCACTCCCCACACTTGATCCTACCAAAACCCCATTCCCCAGGCTGCTGACCACTCCCATCAAGTTCCTCCTTAGATTCTTGATCTGTAATCACCCCAGGGTACTGATCATTCCCTTCCAAATCTCTGGATTGCCTCACCTGCTTCCCACTCAAACTCTCCATTGTCTCATGTCTTCTGATTGCCTCCAGCTGTTTCCAACCCTTGACCAGTCACTGCAGTCCCATTGAGGTGGTCCATGGACTTCTCCTCAAACCCTCCCTATACCCCTCCTCCCATCACCTTAGATTACCAGATCACCTCCAGATACCTCCTACAGTCTTTTCTATATTTAAGTTCCATCTTACCTCCATGAAGGTGCTCAAAATCAGTCCAGCTCACACTCTGTCTAACTGAGATTCTATCTGATCTGCTTGTGAATATAAACATTATAAATGCTTGGGCTCCTTAAAAGTCAACCCAATATGGTGGATATTTAATAAAGTTTGTTTTGCTTTGACTTTAAGTAGGCCTCTGTCAAATTCATTCTAACAGGACCCAGCATGTCACTATTTTGGAGCCCCCAGCATCCCTCAAATCACAACATATCATTATCTGACCAGGAATAACCGCTAATCTCAAGTTCTTCTGCCAAGACTGGAAGGTATGTAAGCCTCCCCCTCTCCCTATCCCTGTCTAGCTCTCTAAGGATCTTGGAAGGGGTTTTTGGACCTGACCTCAGGTCCTAGTAGGCCAGGCAGTTAGAATTCTGTCTTGCACTCAGACCAACACTCTCAGGTTGTTGGCCCAGTGCCTATGTTCAAGGCTGTGGATCTGGGCACACATTCCAAAGTATTGAGGACAGATGCTTTATCTGGAAGTGTATGCCCAACTCTCTCAATTCCCTCAGTGCTACGGAATTAGGAAACCCTCAGTTAACTTTTTTCTCTTCTATTTTTTTGCAAGATTTACTCCCACATCCACATTAACAAAAGGAGGGACTTCCAGTCCCATGCCTGTAATGGTTCAATTCTCTTCAATTTCCAGAAATTCGACTTTGGGTTGTCTTAAAAAATTGGAAAACATTTAGCTTCTCTAAAGAAAGTAAAAAGAAAAAGTTAGTGTTATTTTGCAATGAAGTTTGACCTTAGTATCACCTGGAGGACCATAAATTATGGCTCATTTTGGTGACCTTACAAGGTAATACTCTTTTACAGTTAGAATTATATTTTTGCCAAAAAGAAAAATGGATAGAAATATCTCACATAAGGACCTTTGTCAAGCTCTCTGAGAACCCCATTCTTAGAAAAGATTGTAAGATGCTTGTAGCTAGACCTGCCCCACAAAGGGGGAATAGTGGTGAACTGGATGTTTTGGCTGACCCCCATTCAATGGCTCCCAAGGTTTCAGCCCCCTCTCTGTCCCAACCTCCATTCTCACCATCCCAACTCCTATCCCCACCCCAATCTCCCCCAGCCCCTCCTGCTGCTCCCCAATCTTCCTCAACCTTCTTAGTTTCCCATGCTTTTCCCCCATTCCTTCTTTCCCTTTGTTTCCCTTCCCTTTTTCTCTACCCCAACCCCTCTCATTTCCTGTCTCATTTACCTTCAGTATCTCCTTCCATGGCCCCTCCCCCCTCAGTGACCCCTGCTCAGTTCCCAGTCACAGGTCTTGCTGAGGTGCCAACCTCTGTATCCCTTCTCCCTGAGGCATATTTCTGATGAGATTTCAAACTGCACAAGAAACTCATTGCCAAATTTCTAATCATTTGTAATATAGCTGCCACAAGAGAATGAGAGAAACCTGTACAGAGGGAGAAGACAAGAAGTAGGGTTGAAAAGAAAGAGAAAGGAGAGAAAAAAAAGCAATAGAAGATAAAAAAGGGAGAAAGAGAAGAAAGGAAGAAGAGAGAAAAGGTTGGCAATGGAAATAGAGAAGGGAGAGGGAGAGGAAGAGAAGAGAAAGGAGTAAAAGAAAGAAAAAGGAAAGAGAAAATACTTTAAAGGGAGACTAAATGGAATGTTTCCTTGCTGAGGATATATTTGAGTATATGCCCTCAGACATAAAAGGTATATATATATATATATATATATATATATATATATATATATATATATATATATATATATAGTTGAAGAAGAAGCCAGCCCTTCAACTCTTTTCTTTCTGTTTTTTAGCCAGAAATTCTAGTCCAAAGTATTTTGAAATTTCTTTCTCCCAGGAAGACTTTTGCTCACAGTTGCTTCACATACACAGCCTTCCAGAAATTTTTTCTTAAAGGGCCTGTATCTTTCACAAGAACCCCTTGAGCAAAATTTAAAGACTTTCGAATAGAAAATAAAAATGACTTCCTGATAGTCTACTGAAATGTCAAACATGTCAATGGGTATTGGAGCACTATGTCTGTTTTATTTTATTTAGAAACTGTATTTTCCAAGTTTTCTGATTGCACATCTTGTATTTTCACAGAAACGACAGATTGTTTTGGTATTATGTTGTATGATATTAAAGTATTTTAAACAAAGTCAGTGATTGAAAAATTTGCTGCTTGGCATACTTTAGTCCCAGCTGTTGAGGAAAATCACTAGTAAGAAAACGAAAACCAAAGCTTTAATTTAGCTAATGTTTCTCTATTTTTGGCATTTTCATGTTGATTTTCTTTTCTGAGCAGCTGTTGTAATCTTTTCTTTTAATATAACCATTATTCACCAACATATTTCCTAGAAAAAAATGACAATTCCCGTATACACACCACTTGAAATTTACAACAATCTCATAGTAACCCTTGAAAGTAAGTACTGCAATCATTTTTACTCCGTGTTTATAGATGCTAAACTATTTTTTTTAGAAATTTAGAGATTTTAGAGGGAGAAGTAATTTTATATATTAGAAGTAAGATCTGTATTCACTTTTTAAGTTGACTCTTCCTAGAGCAAAACCATCTATCTATTCTTTGCAACTTCTAAGATAATAGATTTAGAGCTAGAAAGCATCTTAGAGGAGATAAAGTGTGTTGATTTTACAGATGACAAAACTGAGTCACTTAGAGGTTAAGTGAGTTGTTCAGGGTCATCCATGTTGTTAAGGAATAATCTAACAGTATAGATCAGTACTTCAGTAAATTGATAGATAAGAATTAATTATAAAAGTAAGTTTTACATACGACTTCCCTCTCCCACTTCCCTCCCCCATCTTCTCTTCTAAAAGCTATAATGATATACTTGAATAACTCATTCTTTTTAAATGTTTTGTCCCATATCTAATCTCAATCCCCTCAATATCAAAGGTGTAATTTGAAAATTTGATAAATATACCAGAATATAGAACAGTGCTTAGGTCATGAGGAACAATTGATTAATACTTATTGATTAACTTGTGTCTTTTTAAAAATAAATCATTGATTTAAAAAAAAAAAAATCACAAGACCAAACATAGATCCTAGATGTCTCCACTGGATTCCTATGTCTAAATTTATCCCTAATCATTGACTACAAATGGTTGAATTCGCATACTTAAGAATTTCTTAATTTATCTAATTGTCCATATCTCAGGAAGACCTGATTTGATGTCCTGTCTCAGATACTCATTAACTGTGTGATCTTGGGAAAGTCAATTCTCTTTGCCTTTGTTTCCTCATATATGAAATGAGCATAATTATGGCACCTACCTTTCAAGGTTGGATTTCAGGTTGTGAAGATTAAATGAAAGAATATTTGTAAAGTGTTTTGCAAAACTTACAGTAATATACAAACACGGGCTATTGTCATGATCATGGCCATCATCATTTCTTCTACTATTACTACTGCTACTACCTACTACTTCAGCTACTGCTTCTGTGGCTACTGCTACTAATGCTGCTGCTGTCATTACCAATACTACCACCATTACCACTACCAGGTTTCAATGACAGTTCTCTTTGTTGTTTGTGCATGCCCTGCTAGGTAGGAATGCTAAATAAGGGTTCTTTTCTTTATTTTTGCTAATCAATATTGTCGCCTAAAAGATGCATTTTAACTACATCTTCTTTTTTTTAAATCACTGAAGTAGGTTATTGCAATGTAGTAACATAAGAATTAAAGTGAAAATTTAAATTTCCTGCTATGTGTTTCCCCTTTGACATTCTGTATAGCACATGTTGCTGTGCCATAGCAGCATTTTTCTTCCTTGGTTTCTATTGTCATTCATAACTACAGTCAGTCATTAATTTTCTGCATATTATGCGAAGGAGGGACAGATAGAGTAAGAGGGCAGTTAAAGATACATTTTAGAATAATCCCTGGAATAGAAGAAAGGTCATTAGTTTATGGTTTACAGATAACATTCTCTTTCCTTTATGAAAACGAGAGAAACGCATGTCCTTTTCTAGCCCTACAACACTTCTGTTCTCCAAGATCTTTCAGAGATTAATGACTGCTGAAATTTCATGCATCATATACCACTTATTTCAGTAAGAGGAATGAAGGAAAGAAGGATTAAGAGCCTAAGTTTTGCTAAGGTTTTTACAAATATCATAGCATTTAATCCTCATAAGATAGGTGTTATTATTATATACATTTTACAGTTGAGGAAATTGAGGTACCCAGAGGTTAAAATGAATTGCCTTGCACTCTATCATAAATAATTGAAGATGAATCTGAACTCCTCACTCCATGCCCATCACTATATACACTGCTCTAGTGGGTAGTTTATCAGGCAAAGGGAATGGAATAAGAATTTATATACTACCTACTATATGCAAAGTATGTTACTAAGTTACTTAATGTTAACTTCTTTGATCCTCAATCCTGCAAAGGTATGTGTCACTATTATTCCCACTTTACCATTGAGTAAAATGAGGAAAATGGCAGTTAAATCACTTGCCCAGGAACACATGGCTAGTAAGATTCTAATGCCAGTTAAGAATATTGACCAAGGGTACTTAAGTGTTCTCTTAAGGACTTTTGCCTGTGGTGTGAAGGCTTGACTAAAGAGTTCTTTTGAGGGATTGTCATCCACCTTTGGTGTTCACCTTCACCCAACTCTTACCTGTGGCTCCAAGAAGCTGTAACATACACAGCGGCCACAGTAAAACTATCTTGGCAGATTGGTACTAGGTTTAGAGTGACTGATAGGCCTCAAACCTGTCAATGAGTTAGAAGGATGTCTACGCCAAGGATGTGAAGACTTTTCCTGGTAGAATGGGTGCATGAAAGTAATTTGTTCCAATGCCTATGAAAGCAGTTCAAGTAGGTGCTGTGGATTGCTTATAGCTTGATCAGATATGAAGGAAGCGAAGATCACACACTCTATTCTAGGTCATTGCTAGTGACCATGACTTTTGTCTTGTTATTGGACTTTGATGAGTATAACTCTGACTCACATAAATCCAATTCATGTGTGATTCAAGATGTCAACCCATGGCGTCATTTGGTCTTCTTCAAAATGAAAGAATGAACAACTGACTCCATACATATTTTGAGTATCAACTATTGCTTAATCAATTGTTTTTTTCAGATAGAGCTTCTTTATTCTGTATTTTCTTTCAATAAATCTTTATAAAAGGGGGAAATCCCACTTCTTTTCCTTTTTTAAACATATATAATTTATTTATTTTTCAATTCTCAACATTCACTTCCATAAGAATTTGAATTCAAAATTTTCTCTCCCTCTCTCACCACCCCCCACCCCAGAATAGCATGCACCCCATCCACCCCTTCCTCCAGTCTCTTCTCCCATCTATTTCTTATCTTTCTTCAATCTACTTTCCCTTCTATTTTCCTGTTGGGCAAAATAGATTTCTATACTCCATTGTCTGTATATCTTAATTTCCAGTTGCATGCTAAAATAATTTTTAACATTTATTCTTAAAACTTTGAGTTCCATATTATCTCTCTCCCTCCCTCCCCACCCACCATCACTAAGAAAACATGCAGTTTAATATAGGTCATACACATGCAACAGTGCAAAGCACTTTCAAAATAGTTATGTTGTAAAAGACTAACCATATTTCCCACTGTCTTCTCCTGTCTTCCATTTATTCCATTCTCTCCCTTGACCTGTCCTCCCACAATAGTGTTTGCTTCTAATTATCTAATTACTTTCCCCAATTTTCTATCTTTCTATTATCTTCCCTCTCCTTTCTCATTTCCCCTTGCCTTCTTGCAGGTTAAAATAGATTTTCATATCCAATTGAGTGTGTTATTCCCTCCTTTAGCCAAATCCTATGAGGGAAAGGCTCAATTATTTCCTTTTCATCTCCCCGCTCTTCCCATTCATTGTACAAACTGTTCTCTCTTTTATGTGAAATGCTTTGCTACATTCTACCTCTCCCTATCTCTTATTCCTGGTACATTCCATTCAACAGTAAATTTTATTTTTTTTAGGTATTCTTCTACATAATCAGCTCACCCTGTGCCCTCTGTCATCTATCTATCTATCTATCTATCTACTTATCTATCTATCCATCTGTCTGTCTGTATGTATGTCTCTGTATTCCCTCTAAGTACCCCAGTATTGAAAAAGGTCTCTTAGTTACACATAACATCTTTCCATGTAGGAATGTAAGTAGTTCAATTATAATGACTTCCTTAAGGCTTCTCGTTCCTGTTTACCTTTTCATGTTACTCTTGATTCTTATATTTGAAAGTCAAATTCTTTATTTAGCTCTGGTATTTTCAACAAGAATGCTTTGAAGTCCTCTATTACATTGAAATTCTATTTTTCCTGATGAAGTAGTATATTCAGTTTTTCTGGGTAGGTGATTAGTGACTTTAATCCTGTCTCCTTTGACCTCTGGAATATCATATTTCAAACCCTTTGATCCCTTAATATAGAAGCTGCTAAATCCTGTGTTATCCTGATTGTGTTTTCACAATACTTGAATTCCTTCTTTCTGGCTGCTTGTAATCTTTTCTCCTTGACCTGGGAACTCTGGAATTTTGCTACAATATTCCCAGAAGTTTTTCTTTTTGGATCTCTTTCAAGAAGTGATCAGTGAATTCTTTCCATTTCTATTTTTCTCTGTGATTCTAGAATATCAGGAGAGTTTTCCTCGATAATTTCATGAAAGATGACGTTTAGGCTTTTTTTGTTTTTTGATCATTGCTTTCAGGTAGTCCCATGATTTTTAAATTGTCTCTCCTGGATCTATTTTTCCAGGATAGCTGTTTTTCCATTGAGATATTTCACATTGTCTTCTATTTTTTCTTTCTTTTGGTTTTGTTTTGCAATTTCTTGATTTCTCATAAAGTCTTCAGCTTCCATCTGCTCCATTCTAATTTTTAAAGAATTTTCTTCAATGAGTTTTTGAACCTCCTTTTCCATTTAGACCATGCTTCTTTTTAAAGCATTCTTCTCCTAATTGACTTTTTGAACCTCTTTTGCAATTTTGGATTAGTCTATTTTTAAAGGTTTTATCCTCTTCAGGATTTTTTGGGGCCTCATTAAGCAAGCTACTGACTCACTTTTCACTATTTTATTGCATGGTTCTTATTTCTTTTCCCAATTATTCCTCCACCTCTGTTACTTTATTTTCAAAATTCTTTTTGAACTTTTCCATGTCCTGGGATTATTGCATTTTTTTTGAAGCTTTCAGATGTAGAAACCTTGACTTTTATGTCTTCCTCTGATGGTGTGCTTTGTCCTTTCTTACCCGAAAGAATGGAAAAAAAAATATCTTTTTACTATTTTTATTATTTTTATCCTTTTTCCCCTTGCAGACAATATGCCAGCCAACTACTTTACTTTTGAATCCTTTGTCAAGTGGAGGGTATACTTTAGGGACCTATAAATTCTCAGTTCCTCCAAAGTGGCACAATCAAGGGAGAGGAGTTTACTCCTCTTCTGGTCTGTGATTTGGTCTGTGAAGAACCACAAGCACTCTTTTCTTCCCTGAATCTATAGGTAGAATTCCCTCTCTATAGTCCCCACCAGCTCCACCATGCCAGTGCTCCTCCTCATCCCAGGATTCCCACTTAGGACTGAAATCCATATCAGCGGTTTGATTTCCCCAGAGTCTTTACATCGAGGGCTCCAAGAGTGGACAGTACTGCCACCGTAGGGCTGGGCTGGGACTGGATCATGGTTCCCTCTCGCCAAGGTAAAAGAGTTTTCTTACTGACTTTTAAAACTATCTTTGTGATTTGTGGATTAAGATATCTGGGAGTCACAGCTACCCATGTTTCTGAGCATTGAAGCCTACTCCAGTCCTATTTGTGCAGTGTGACCCAGGCTGGGCTGGGCTCTGCTTTTAGCCTAGCATGATAGATCGTTCCTGTCAGCCTTCCAGGATGTCTTGGGCTGGAAATCTGTTTCACTCTAGTCATTTTGTGACTTCTGCTACTCTAATGTTTGTTCAGTCATTTCTTATAGGTATTTTAGGGAATATGGGGGTAGAGTTAAAATAGGTTTGTCCTTCTCCTGTGCTATCTTGACTCCACTCCCCTGGGTAATGAATTTTTTAGTTTCATTTTTTTTCTTCTTTCTAAGATCCTTCTTTCTAAGACCTATGCTCTTTTACAGAGAAAACCAAACCAAACAAAAAAAATATAATCTTGTCTGATAAAAAGTTATTCTGCCTTTGCTTGAAGTCACAAAATGGAGTGGAGAACCTATTATCTCCTGGTAGCTCCTTTTACTTTTTAATAGCACTGATTATTAGGATTTTGGCCTGGTTTTTTTCTTTAACAACTCTAAATAAATTTATTTCAAACTTATGTCTTTTGCTCCTAATTTTGCTCCCTGGGGTCAAACAGTAAAAGTCTAAATGATTTTCTACATGAAAAGCTTTTCTCTCCTTCAGTAGTAACATTTTTTTTAATCAACAAATTTTGATTGCAAAAATATCCTATGCATTTTACGTCAGTTGTATGATAATCATGCAGTCTAATGTGAGTTATTCGTTGTGAAGATATCTATTCTTCAACTAAAATATGAAGAAAATGCCAGTACCTATGTAACAGCAAGGACCCTGCCATACACAGGAGAGTATGATGTACAGGAACTTAGATCTGCTTTTCTAAAAGGAAAGAAACTCTTAGGTGTCAATTATCTAATCAAGCATGTATATGATTCACTTACTTCAGGGAAAAAGTCAGCACCCTGAACTTAAGGGAAAATAGAAAAAGAGAAATAAAGATCAAGAGACAAGGGCATAAACAGTGCATACATCACAGATCAACAGCCAGAATCAGCTGTCTGACCATTACATACATACATAGTTACCAGAGACAGAAGTACCAACATCTGGATTGTCAAAGCCAGGGGGCTCCTAAGTGACTACCCAGAGTCTTTTCTTGCCAAACAAGCACTTCCAATAAGTAAGCCACAAAATAAAACCTCACCTCAGAATGTATATGCACTTTTGAGAGCCAGAGGGCATTACAACCTTTGAGGGCCAGTGTCTCATTAGATAATAACAAAAGGTGTGGACCTTCTTACAAAACAAATATTCTCTAATCAAGCTTCCCTTAAAGGGCAGTCCTGTTAATGGGTGGGGAAGATCTTTAACTCTCAATGACATAATTAACTTTACATGCTATTGTCAGACTCAAATGAGATAATATTTATAAGGCTGTTAACACAATAACTGATACATGTCAGGAGTTACAAAAATTTATTTTTCTTTCCCTTCTAATATTCCCCTCAATAAAGATGTCATTTATGTATGTTTATATTATTCTTCCAAAATACACACATACATACATGTATGTGTATGTAAGTATATATACATATGCATGCATATATACATATAAATACACACATATTTGTATACATAGAATGAATAGGAGCTATAAAGGATATTTTGTTTTTTGTCTTTTTAAAAAAAATATATTAACAAGATATGAAATTGTTCCCATGTCTTTGGTTTCTCAAGTCCTTGTATATTGTGAATTGATATGTTAATGTCCTCACCATCATGTGAACTGCAACATGGAGTTGTATGTATTTGTTCTATTTGATCAATTCTTGCTGCTTTTTCAGTCTTTGTTTTCCTAAGCATTGTTTTTACCTCCCCTATAATTACATTCACAATTAGAGTGTTAAAAAAAAAGGATTTAGAATGTACTATTCTTGATGGATAAAAGTCATTTCTTATAAATATTTTTTGCAAATCTTTTCTATTGGTCTTTTTTGCATCCTTACATTATCATTCTTTGGTGACTTTATTATGATTTTGCTTATTTGTGTCTCAAATTTTGTTCCCACTGTTTCATTTGTAGCAAGAATGTAGATGGATCAAATTTAATTTTCCCATTAATATCTCTGCTTGTTGGTCATTGGATTCAAATATTACATTGAGAAAAAACAAGGTAAAGTTTTAGATGCACTAAAAATCTTAGCACCATATTCCCCCTTTCCACTTATTTCCCACTGCTTTTACAAAGTATTTACTAGATTGAGATCTATTTTTGATATTTTTTCACAAATTTCCACAGATAAATAACTTGTCATTACCTACCCAGTCCACTGGAGATAAGCCTCTACATAATTAACAAGGTGGACGATTGGAAAGCAGTCCAAGTTTGTTGCCAGATCTATACTTAAAACTTATAAATATGATATATCCTGCCAGAATTTGTGTTTCATTTACATTTTATTTCTTTAAAGAACCAGGATAGCCTCCATACTATGATGATGCATCTGAGTAGGACTTTCTGATTCCCTTTTCAATAGCATTAAAGTACAATAGTAACATTACTATAGTATAACAATTTAATAGAATGCTATGTATCTTTGGTATAGTGACTTGAAGTTCACAGATTCCATTACTTGATTTTGTTTTGTTTTTATAAAATTGACATGTCCTTTGACCTTCTGTTCTAGAATTTTTTTTTAAACCACTGATATCTAATGTTTTGTATGTTTCAGTCATTGAATTTAGCACAACTTTTAATTCTTTTAGGAATTGGAAGTGGAAAAATTTGAATAAATGGACTTAATGTCATCCAAGACAACTGGTAGGATATTGCTATTTTCTGTCTTTAACTTTTGAGTCTCATCTCCTAATGAGTCTGCTTTCTTCTGTCCTTTCAGGTTCATATGTCATCTTCATGGTAATGAAACATAAACTAGGTAAAAAATCAGTACTTCTGCCTTTTCCCTCATCAGATATCATCATCTGAGCTATATTGAATACTAGCCTTAAATCTTCTTTGATTCTCTTCTTTTCCTACATATGTATTTATAAGACAAAACAAGATAAACAACAACAACAATGACAAAACAACAAAATTTTTGTTTGGCATTAACTTTCCTCACTAATGTTAGCTTATTTCAAGTTTTACTACTTCACACTGATTTCTAGTTCTGTTTCTGGACTGAAAACTGATTTCTATCAACCGAATCTGCTGTAGTTTCCTTACCAAGTTCTCTAAATCTGTGGATAGCACGCATATCTTCCTAGACATCCAGACTTAAAACCTTGATGTAATCACTGATTTTGCCTTTTCACTATCACTACCCTCTCATCCAATTAGTTTCAAAGTTATATACATTCTCTCTTCACCACATCTGTCATAGTCATTTTTTCCAATTCACATTTGTGACCAAACTTTTAGTTTAGTGTCTCACCACCTCTTACCTATAGTTGCCCACCCTACCTTAGCCTCCTAAATAGGCTCCTACAATCTTCTATTACTCCACTCTAACCTTTTCTTCATGTAGCTAATGAAGAATCTTGCTGCTAATGAAGAAATCTTACCACATCTCTTCTTACTGATTCAGTGACCTCTCTGTCTGCCTGTCTATTTCTGTATCTTTCTCTTTCACACACACACACACACACACACACACACACACACACACACACACACACACACACACATAAACACACTCACCCCAGTGGTACAAAATATAAATTTTCTACCCTGACATTTAAGTTACTTTATATTTTGCTCCTCATTTTAACTTTCCAGTCTTATTTTGTGTTCTCTCCATGGACACTACATTGTAATCAAAAGAGATTTTTTGCCATTTCCTAGTCTCCATCTGCTTTTTCTTGTCTTTGCCATTTCATTCAGTCATCCCTTCACACCAAAAATCCGCTCTCTTTTGAGGTCATCTGCCTTCCTGTTCATGAAATCAGCTATGATTTCCCCAGCTGGGAATTTTTTTTTCTCTCTCTACTCAATTCTTTCTAGAATGTGTTACTTTGATCTCTCCTTTGTTCCTTCCACATTCTACCTTATATAAATTTATTTATGTCATATACACCTATACCCCAATTAGGTACCCTATTTGTATCCTGAATGCCTAGGTTAGAAGATAGATGGATATACACATGTGTATGTGTGTGTGTGTGTATATATATATATATATATATATATATATATATATATATACATATATATGTGTGTGGGTAATTTGAATTTCATTAATTGAATTCAATGTTAATTGAATTTTTAAATTGAATTAAATATCAAGATTAGAGATAATTCTTCATGTGGAAAAGGACTATGATACTGATTTCTTTTCGCATTAGTGTAATCATACCTTTTTCTTTTCTAGCTGTTGGATACACACAAACACACAAATACATACAGGTATGTATCTATACTTGTACCTCTCTCTGACTAGGATTGATGCTGACAGCTAGAGGATATAAAAATGTTATTGTTCTTGTCATTCTAAAAGTTTTGAATTTAAGATTAATAATCAGATTATCTGATTTTCTCTTTCAAAGTTTTGAACATAGAGAATAACAATAAATATCTTTCTATCTTGAAAGTATGTTAGGGTTCAAATCTCTTCCTCCATTAAAGGAAACTGTATAAACAGAACTCAAAATATATTTTTATGTAGATGAATTAATTTTTTTTCTCTTCTAATATTCTGCTTATTCTTGGTAATAAGCTTGATTTCTGAAGATAGAGCAATATTTGAATGCCTACTGTTGTGCAGTGGAGCTGGTAGCAACTTGACAAAAATAGTCAAATAAAGACACAAGAAATGTATGTTACTGAATCCAGTTTAGATGAACTTGGCATGTAGACAGAACTAGAACATACACATCAATACTCTGAGGCTTTGTAATTTTGTCAATATGGGAACTCCCTCTATTAATGTAACTCACAGTTTTTTGCAAACCTTTTTGGACCATCTTTTTATTTAATATTTTATTTATATTTCTGTTTTTTAACATCTTCATAGTTATCTCAAGTATCTATCAACTTTTTCTGCCCCTCTTTCCCAGAAAATCATCAAGTAAAACAAATAGTATTTTAAAGAAAAAAATAGTTCAACTGGTAAATACAGAGAAAAAAGTCTGAAAACACTTGCAATATGTAAAACCTGTGGACTTCTCAACTCAATGAAAAGGTGAATTTGAGATTATCCTTTTATCTAAGTCTCATTACATTTTTATAAATTTGTAACATTTGCCTTTGAGTTTTTGGTATGAAGTTGGTCTTTCAATTTACATTGTTGTAGCTACTGTGTATCATGGTTTTATATGTGTGTGTGTGTGTGTGTGTGTGTGTCTATCTTTACTGTAGATCAATTATTCATCCTTCCATGCTTCTCTATATTCATTACATATATCATTGCTTATAATATTTCATGACATTCATATTCCACAATGTCTATAGACATATTTCAATGTACTTTGTTACCATTTCTTTGCCATTACACAAAATAATACAGCTATTAATACTTTGGGAACTATTGGGATAGTATTCTAACTGATACCTCCCTTGTGTTATAAGTTCTGTAATGGAGCCACTAATCCTTAAGGTACAGATATTTTAATCAATTCATATGTATAATTTCACATCACCTTTACAAAATGGTTGTACCATTTCATAGCTGTCAATAATTCACTATTGAGAATATCATTCCATATAGCCTTCAGTATTAACCAGTACCTTTTTTATCATGTTGACAATTTATAGAGTGTACAGTGAAACCTCAGTTTATTTTTTATTTGTATTTATCTTGTTATTAATGATTTAGAGCATTATTTCATGTTGTTATGCCTGTGTTTTCATGTGTCATCATATAATATGCTAGAAGAGTTAGTTGACCTTGGTTCATCTAATAAATGCTCATGCTCAAATTCTTTCCAGCTTACAAGGTCTTGTCGAATCATATACCTCAATGGCACAGTGTTTCAGTATCTAGAGTCATATATACTCATTATGAGACATCATGATAAGAATATATTATGTTTAATATGCCAAGAGTCAATGATTTTAGCAGTGGGGTCTCCACCATGTATCTATGTCCTAGAAGATATTTCTTATACAGGTGCTGAATCTCAGAAACATTAAGTGATTTGTCTATGGTCACATATTCATTAAGTGTGTGTAAGAGATACAAATGTCTTCCTGTCTTCCTTTTCTCCTTCCCTCCTTCCTTCTTTTTTTTCTCCCAGGTGTGCTGTGAGAATCAAATGAAATTACAATTGTGATACAGTTCTCACAATGTTTGGGCCATAGTAAGTGCCATATGAGAATCAGAATCAAAATGAATATTATTATTGTAACAACTTCATCTTCTTTTCCCAGTTCTAGTGCTGTAGACCTCATCAACATTAAAACCACATTCTCTCCATGAGTTTATCCAATCTGCATGGCACCATTCATTTCATAACTGTAAGCAAAGACATATCTGTCCTTCCAATTGTCTTTCATGACAATCTTCCAAATCTCTGGGGCTAAAAGACCACTTCTCTCTATCTTTCTGCTGGCTCTGCTATTCCAGGAGTTGTTCTGGGCTCCTACTTTATGTTTGTTTGGAGGTGAATATGGGAGAGCTACAGTGATTTATTCTTCAGTCTCATTTTATGAAACTGATCTTCACACTCTTTATAACTGTCGAATTGGACTGCCAGATGTTCTTGATATCACTCATCTCCAGACTCAGTGTTCCTCCTCATGACTGAAATGCACGTTCTCCTCCCTTCCCCTTTGCCTCTTTGTATCCTTATCTTCCTTCAAGACTAAGTTTATATATTACCTTCTTTTGACCTTTTGTGATTCCTCCTACTTCCCTCATCACTAACTTCTCTTTTCCTTTTGAAATTACTTTTTATCCTTTTGTATATTCCTAGTATTCACTTTGTCCATGGTTTCCTCTAAGTAGAATGCTTAGTTTATTGAGGATGGAATTGTTTCTTTCTTTTTCTTTTCTCCCTCACAGCCTGGCATAGGCATAAACCCACAAGAGATACTTATTTAAGATTTATGGAATTTGAGTCCTTTGCTAGCCTGGGGGTGGGGTAGAGGTTGTGATGAAGGTTTATAATCAGAGTAGGGAAGATCGTTCTACCCCTCATCTATTAACTTTCATTCTTTAAAAAATATTTTTCTCTCTGTCTCTGTCTGCCTCTGTCTCTCTCTCTCTGTCTCTCACTCTTTCTCTGTCTCTCTCTCTGTCTCTCACTCTTTCTCTGTCTCTCTCTCTATCTCTGTCTCTCTCTCTCTGTTTCTCTCTCTGTCTCTGCCTCTCTCTCTCCCCCCTGGTGCTGGCATGATACCTTATGACTGGCATTTATAAAGTTTTAACAAATGCCATTTATTCTGTGGAAATAGGTAAGTCATATCTATCTATCCATCCATCTATCTATCTATCTATCTATCTATCTATCTATTTATCTATCTATTGTAGACATGAGTTCTGTAATGACTATACCATATGCTAAAATCTCCCTTCTTCACAGGGGAACAGGAGTTGCCCAACAACCAGATAATTAGGAGGATTTCCGAGACTCAAAGCAGCTTACCACACCAGTGATCCTTTGCAAAGTGAACTCTAGGCAAACTTGGAGATAAGTGCAGAGGCCAGATCAGTCTTGAGCAGCTCAAGGCAGCCTTGTGGAGTAGCTGCAGACATGAGGCCCTCCAAACATCTTACTCCCCAGCTTACAGTACCTGAACATGTCTTTGCCTTTAAGCCCTCTTCATCCTCTCTGAAACTCTCTAGGAACCATATGATCTTACTCCTTTTTCTCTTCCCTTTGAGCAGCTGAAAAAGTCACTTTACCTCTCTGCTTCCTTGCAATATCTTCTCTTCCCAACAATCTTTATCTCAGAAAATAAATGCATTTAATTTGTGCATTGGACTCTTTCATGTCAGTTCCCCACATGTGCCTACAAGTCGTATGTTAAATCTCTCTCTCTCTCTCTCTCTCTCTCTCTGTATATATATATATATATATATATATATATATATATATATAAAATATCTGTCTATCTACATGTCTGTATATAACATCCATTTCCATACAATAAATGACATTTGTTAAAACTTTATAAAAGCTTATCATAATGCACTGGGTTAGCACTTGGGGAGAGACAATGACAAAGGTTCACGGGATTGTAAGTAATGTTTCTTAGTTTTCTAATTGATCAGATTCTATCATTATTTTATTTAGAGTTTTAAATATTTGATTTTTATGTTTTGAAACAAGTTTCTGTGCTCCAATTTTAGCTCATTAGAGATTTCAGTATTTGTTCTTTGGACAATAGGTATGAAGGAAATTAGCAATGTTAATCATTTTCTACAGAACTGAAATTATGTGGTTTATTAGAATTTTACAAACAGCCATTATGGGCAAGAAGGAATGCTATTTGTGAAGAGGGAAAATAATTTGGGTAGTAATGAATCCTGTTAATGTTAAAAGACATGGATAAACAATTTAGTCTTTATTACAAACAAATTAGCAGAGAATACAGCTGAGTTCTGAAATCTAATATATAATTGGTACTTTTTGCTTCGGAAAACATGTGTGGTTTGTTTGAATAAATAGGTTTTGAGAAACTTTAGACTTCATCAAAATTTTTTTTTTGGCCTTCTCATGACATCTTTTGCATTGGTTCCAATACTATTACTGAATAGAACATTTTCTTAGTCATGTTCATGGTCACTTTCTACAATCAGTATCTTTAGACTTCAAGAGCATAAGTGAATTACTAAATGGAGGTGAACATTTGAACTTAAGCAAATAGAATAAGAGGCAAGGTTTGTCAAATTATTTTGAGGTCAATTAGCAATTTCTTTTGCCCCTTTTCTAGTCTTAAGGTTACTTTATTAATGAGCTAGTTGGTTTTATTTGCACTTAACTTGATTGAGAATGAGCAGATAACTAAGATTACAATATAATAGAACAAATTCCTATTCTAAGACTTGTATAGTAATAATTAATGAAGGTTTCTTCCCCTAATTTCCTAAATTTGTTGTTCCTTTTTTATTATATTGCTAATGTTTCTGTTTTTTGGATCTGTGATTTCATTGTTATGGGTCTCCATCACCTCCTCTGCACAACTCAATATATATCACAAAGTACAGTGTTCTAGGAACATTATATCTAAGTCTAAATTATATCTAACTTCCAGAGTACTATGTTCAAGGAGAAGGCACTGCAAGCATCCAGAAAGAAATAATTCAAGCAACATGGAGCCACAGTCAGGATAGCATTTAGCAGCATCTATGTTATAAGATTGGGGGCCTACCTCATACCCATTAGATTGACTAATAGGACAGAAAAGAAAAATCATCAATGTTGGAGGGATGATGGGAAAAATGAGACATTACTGCATTGTTGATGGAGTTGGGCTGTAAAACCATGTATGCCCTTTGACTTAATAATACCAGTTCTAGGTCTATATCCAAAAAGAGATAAAAAAGAATGGTAAAGGAGCTATACATATAAAAAAATTATAGTAGCTCTTTTCTGTTTACAAAGAATTGGAAGTTGAGGAGATACCCATCAATTAAGTAATGCTAAATAAATTGTGGCATGTGATTATAATGAAATGCTATTGTGCTATAAGAAATCATGATCAGCATTCTCTCAGAAAAACCTGGAAAGATTTACATCAACTGATGTAAAGTGAAATGTGGTCTTTATAAAGCAACAGCAATATTGTGTGATATCAGCTGTGAATGACTTAGCTGTTCTTGGCAATAGAAAGATCCAAGATGACTCTGAAAGATTTATGATGAAAAATGCTTTCTATCTTCAAAGAAAGAACTGGTAATAGCTGAATATAGAGTGAGATATTTTTCAAAAGAATTAATACTCTGCTATATTTTTCTCTTTTTTTGATACTAAAACCTTTGCTCCGTGATGGTACTGTGCTCAGTGGAAGGGGCTAGAGAAAAGAAAATTTAGATATAACTTTTTGTTTATTTAAAAAATTTTATTGATAAGCTTTGTTTTTCTATTAACTTTTTTAAAAGTAATATTCTGTTTATTACCTGCCTGAATTGCCATAAGTTGTAACAAAGTATTTTAAAAATAAAGAGAAAAAAATACTCAGCAAATTCTACACACATTTCAACCCAGTGTGGCAGTGCATTCATTATTCAACACCTACATAATCTTAAATCTGCAAAGATAATAAAATACATTTTTTCATCTTGTTTCCTGATCCAAGATTTTTGGAGTTTATAATTATCATAGCTCATTTCTTTATTTCTTTTGCCCTTTGCTCTTTCCTTTTGCAATGTTTTCTTTATTGTATATATGGTATATTGCTTACCTGAGTATGTTTTCTTCACTCTGCATCACTTTCAATAAATCTTCTAATACTATTTTTCCTGAATTCTCCATATAGTTTCCTTTTTTCCATTAATTATCTATGTTTTAGATACATATCTACAATCTACAAAATACATATTTACAATCATATTTTATAAGTCATGTGATACAATTTCCCAATCAATAAACATCATAGACATCTGATTTGTTTCTAGTTTTCTGCTGCTAACAGGGAAGAAAATAAAATTGTCTCCAACTTTTGGTACATTCTTCCATACTTATTTACTGGGAGAGGTGAAAATTCAGGTTTAAACAGGAAAGATGATGGTATCAGAAAAGTTGTAAAGAGTATCATCAAGCTATGTTTGGTCACATGCTAGAGAAATTCAAAAAAGAGGCCAAGGAATGTGATCATTGGCTCTGTAATTCTACAAAGAGTTTGAGAGTGAAAGTAGAGTCTATCAGAGGTGATTACCATTTTCCCTTTGTAAATGAATATATTCTCTCTGTATCTGTCTCTGTCTCTGTTTCTATATCTATATCTCTGTCTCTCTATGTCTCTGTCTGTGTAAATTTGTTTCAGAAAATAAAACCAAAACCAAAACTAATTGTAAGAAATACACATAATGCAGAAAAATAAATCACTTCATTGGCCATGTCCAAAGAATATGCCTTGACTCCTCTTTCTGAAAGAGTCTGGCAATGATGGAATGGAATATGAGACAGGATTAAAATTTGATGAATGTGATAAGGTTGAAGGTAGACTTTATTTTTTAAGGTAGGAGAACTCAAAGATTTTTTGTTGGTGTAAAACATGTACAGATGGAGGAGAGATTTTAAAGTGCAAAATAAGGACAAGGTATCTCTAACTGATAAGAGGGGATGAATGAAGGTGCTACCTATACAAAATAGGAGCAACCTTCTTCTTGGGTGATAAGTAAAAATGAAAAATGGGGTGGGTGTAAAGGATGCTGAGCCCATTAATGGATGGCTTTGATATCTTCAGCAAATATTGTAAATGAACATATCTGCTGAGAAGTTGTCAAAGAAGAAATCTGATCAGGGCTGGCAACTTAAGAAGAGAGAAAAAAAATTGTGCTAATAACCTCAGGAAAGAGGATAAGAATATCAGTAAGAAATTGATAAGTGAATTAGCTAACAGGCTTTGGATCATGGAGTGCTCTCTACCAGACTGGGCTCTGCATCATCTAACACCCAAAAGGATTCAGGTAAAATAAGTGAAGAAGTCAAAGTAACAAAATTTAAATTTCAGCATGTGTGCTTCTAGGGCTAAAATTGACTGATGCTGTTTCTATAAATTTATTCTTTCCCCTTTAATTTATTATTGTATCATTCCTGTATATTCTCTTGTAATTTGTAACATTAATAGTAAAACTTCTAACAAATATCCTCAAGAAAAGTATGTACTGTTTTCAGGAGAAAGGCAAGGAGGGGAAAAAGCATGCCTTATATTTTCCTTCCCATCATCACCATTTTTCCTTTTGTCTCTTCCTTTAGCCTTGGTCTGACCACCATTGAAAGTGCTCCCTTACCACTTCCTTTTCCACTTTGAACCTTTTCTTTACCAGGAACCATGGATTAAAAGCCGAGGCTTCTCGAGTATTCCATTAGCATGGATGAACTCTATTCCTTATGATGAGATGAAGGACTACCAAGCTTTGCTATTGACCTAACAAATCAGGTCCTCCAGGCATTTTCCAGCTTCTATTCTTGGCAAACCCATGACACTATAATCTCACCTACCAACATACTTTCCCAGGGACTATGGAGCCTTGCCAAAACTCCAACTTTCGAGCCATTAAGATTTGTACTCTTTTATGTTGTGCTTTCTTTTATGTGCTGTTTCCCTCAATTAGAGAATGAGAGGGACTCTCCTGCTTTATCTTCTGTTATCTTCAGTGCTGATTCCAGAATTTGGCAAATAGTAAGGGCTTAATAAATGCTATTGGATTCCCTTCCTTCAAGGAAAGCAGAAAGCCACCAACTTTAGTGAAGTTTTTTTTATTCTTTTAGCCTTCGCTGATACCAAAAATATGACTGTCAACATGAAGTCTGTGTTCCAGCTCAGTGACAAGGAAGAGGAGGGTGAAACTATGGGGTGGCAGATAAAAATAATGTTTTAGCTTTCCTGGATCAAGCCTCCATTGCCCAATCATTTTCATTCTCAGAGTCCTCCCTTATCCAAGTTTGGATATCTCTCATTCCCAGGTGGCTACATCAAATTCTCTTGTAGAATTGGCAGGACAAAGATTGAAGAGCCTTTGATCACTGTGCAGTTAGAACAGATCCAAGGAAAGAACAAAACAAACCAAAAAAATAAATAAATAAACTAAAACCAACCTTACTATCCTATGGGTACAAGCCTGATTGCAAATGGGCACATGCAGAAATGTAGATGTATGTGTGCCTATATATCCATGCACATCTCCAAAAATACATTTACTTCTGTTCTTAGAAGTAAAGTTGTTTCAATTTCGTCCATTTCTGCACTCCTCTTCCCCTTCTCTTGCTGTTTCTCAGCCAGTCACAGGACACTGTTGCTGAATTCAAAGCAAAAGCATTTAAGCTCCTTCTGTGTGTTGGAGTCCGTGCTAGACAGTGGGACACAGAGACAAAAATGTAAGTTCCCTCTTCAAAAATTTAAATCTCCTCTAGGCATCCATCATGTACAAAGATAAAAAAAGAATTTTGAGGAAGAAAGCAAGGAAGGCTTCAGAGAGAAAATGACATTTAAGGTTTCAACAAAGTATAGAAGAAGAGGTACATTGCAGGCAAAGGGAATGAGGTGCTAACGTGTATGGAGTTGGAAATTGTTGAGTTAAACAAACAGTTACTAGTTCAGTTTCGCTAGAATACATAGAATACATAAAAGGATGTGATATGAGAATGAGTTGGCAAGGTAGATGAAGGCATATTGTGGAAGTTCTCTGATGGCAAGTTGAGGGTTTTTTTCCTTTATCCTATCTACTGAGATGTATTTTATTCTAGGAAAAGTAGAAGGTACTGAAATCTTTTGAAAAGAGATAATGAGATGGTCAGATCTATTGAATTCTTTATATATTTTCTTACTTGCGGGAATACTTTGCCTTTGGGAAGAAATTAGCATAGAATAGGATTTAGAACCCAGAAAAGTAAAGATCTTTATCACAAAAGAAAGAACTTCCTCAATTGTCAAAGTTAGTCTGACTCACATTCTACTCGGTACAGAAAAATACTAGCAGTAGGGAGGAGTTTTTGTCCAGAGTGATCTGGCTAGGAGCACTGCACCAGAGTAGCCAGGGATACTTTGTTAGCAACAGAATGATATTCTGAAAGAGTTAACTGCACTCTATTAACTTGTCAATTACTAGTAAGAAATAACTTAGGCACTGAAGAAAAGAGGACCCAATTTTCTTTTCACATTTTGCACAGAAACACGTTTTGCCTAAATATGTGATAGATGATTCAGAATATCTCTAATGGGTCTGCAAAGAAACCCAGGAAAACCATGCTTTACCTGTAGTAAGGAAAATGACAGACCTCATAATCCTTTCAGATATGGGCTTATTTCAAATAGCAGTAATTTTTAAATGCTATTTCTAGAAGAACTAATAATTACATTTTTTTTTGCCTTAGATATACAGTGGCAATAGCAAAGTATTCATGAATTTTAACAAGAGATGCATATTTTCTATGGGTGCTAGCAATTCTAGACTTACCTATTTGTGTTGAGTTTCTCAGTTCAAAAATAATAATTGCATTTTTTATTTCTTAAATTTAATAATGTCATTTTGGTTTTACATTGTGAGTCAAAAGGAATTTTTAATCTTTAGAAAACTAGTGAACTCAAAACTGATAAAAGTTCATGATCAAATAAAGTTTTGATAGATTGTTTTATATCACAAACATGTAATATAAAGATGGCAATGGAATCTCTTTAGAATGACAGCTTTGAACCTCTAGTTTAAAGAAGATGATAAACTTTGTAAATCTTCAAGAATAATAAATATATCTTCATTATAAAAATGATAATTGACTCAATAACAACAATAAACTTTTCATGCAATGGATAGGGGGCAGTCAATTTCATCTTCATCCCTTATGCCAGTTAATTTAAATTATTCATGTTTTAATTATTGATGGAGGAGCATAATACAGCTAGAAAGGTTACTAGATGTTATCTGGTATCTATCATCTGTCTATGTCTGTCTGTCTCATTTGATCTATTTATCTAATAGTTTAACTGATTTTGTTTGGGACACAAGTGATTTCCTCATAATGGCTCCCTGAATCAATGGTTGTTGGCAACTACACTTCAATTTTTACTTTTTGATTTTCCTAGATTTTTGAGAGGTCAAAGTGATTCATCACCTCAAAATCAGCAAGGCAGCAAGTATCAGAGGCAGGGCTTACTTGTTCTGCTTCCCTGATTCTGAGACCACTTCTCTATCCACTGCACCACATTGTCTCTCCTCTCATTTTGCAAGGTAAAAAACTGGAGGCCACATTTTTTTCTTAAAATCACTTGCACAAGGTCAGGTTTAGTAACTGACAGAATTGAGAGTCAAGCTTAAGTGTTTTAACTCAAAATCTGTTGTGTTCCTTCTATGACTCCAATTGCTACCTGTGGAGATTGTAGCAAGTATGACTTGTCCTACTAAAAGTTAAATCAATCTTAGGCTGCCCTAACAAAAGTATAAAACTATAGCATCACAAATCATTGAATTGACTCTGGAAAATGGCTGGCAGAATGAGAAAGCTTAAAAATCAGTGGGTTTAGAATTCAGATTCAAGCTCTACCACTTATGAGGCAAGTCATTTAAGTCCTCTGATCCCTAGTGTCATCATTGTAAAATGAGATTATAATAAATGACACGTAAAGTTGTTTCTAGCTCTAATTATATGATCTTATGATCTACTATAACTGCAGATTTTATTTATGCTGAAAGTGAAATGCCCAGCTGGACAAATTAAACTGCAGAAATGGAATTAATTCAAATCCAGCACAAATTCACCATACATTTTGACAGAGACTCCTGTGGTCTCTGTCACTGTAACATGTTACATGTAACTGTAACATGTGCAGGGTAAAGGAGGATGAAAACGATGTATCAGAGAAGACCATGAGATATACAGTGGATACCTCCAGTATACACTTCAACAAGGTGGCCAGTCACATACAACTCCAGTTTCACATACCACTCTACATTGTACATCTCCTTATGGTACATTGTACATCTCTGTAATGTACCACTCCTACATTGTACACAGTATCAGTTACTGTGCAAGAAAAGACTGTCAAAATGTTGAACCAGTCAATTTTCCAAAACACTGAAGCAAAAATTTTTACAAAAGGCATTTTGTGGATTGTCTTGTAGTTTCTTTTAGCGAACACAGACCCAAGATGTTAAACGTTATTGTAATTACAGGCCTTCTGAGCTTCAGGTGACTTGAAAGTGTTTAGAGGCTTAGTGAGCCTCTTTTCAAAGATCAATTCAAAGGATAAAGAAGTTTGAAAGAAAAAAATACATTGTTTTTTTTGTTTTTAAAAATGAGCAGTTGGGAAAAAACAGTTCTTTTAAGAAGGTATTAAAATTTATCTTCCACTATGTAGGCTAATTCCTTCTTCAGATATTTAACTTTTGGTTTCCAACATTATTTAGGGATGTTACAAAGAGTATTTATTTACTACTGTTTTATCAAAAGACATTGATTTGCTATAATTTTATCTTTCATGTAGAGAATAAACTATTTCAAACATTCTTTGATGAATTATGAAAATGAACATCATAGATGATAGAATCACAGATCTATAACTTGAGGAGATCTTAGTGTTCGATCTTACTTTTTTAAGATAAAAAGAAAGAAAAGACTAGAGAAACTAAATGTATGCAAAATCCTTTTGAAATAAGTGGTAGTGTCTGAATTTGAACCGAAGTTTTCTGATTTAATATCTATCATGTTTCATTATGCCACACTACAACTGATCATTCAAGTGCATTCATTTAAATAGGCCTGTGCAAGTAATTCACTGATTTACCCATTTTTTAAAAAAATGCCATTCTGAGCCTTCTTAAGTAGACTTGCAGAAGCAAAATAGCAGAACAAACAGAATGTCAGGCTTCGAGTTAGAAAGACATTTATTCAGATTGCATCTCTGAAAATTACTGATTCTATGACACTGGAAAAATTATAATTGAATGTAATTCTGACAATTTTCAATAGTTTATACACTGAGTCACACATTAGTTGAGACTGTGAAGGTTGATAGAGTTTCCACACTTGAGTTTTCTATACAAACAAAGAAATTGATCCTTTTCATATTTGAATATTCATATATATGACAGGAAAATTTGTTTTCCTATTTTTTTAATGATTTTCTAGCTTTAATGAGTCCCTGCAAAATGAGCTCATTTCTGAGGTAAGTGGAATAGAGAAGAGAGAGGATTTGAAATGAGAGGATTTTGGGGAAGGGAGGCACCGACAAAGTGCCACCACCTTGATCTTCAGTCACAGGCCAAGTTTTGGCAGTCACAAAGGTTCACTGACATCCTCAACCTGACATCTTTACAGTGAAAAGCTCCTCCCTTTGTAACACCTGCCCAAGCCATCAGGGTCAAGTTAAGATTTTGAAGGGGTCTGCCCTTAGCCCTCTCTGTTACCCATTCTCTTCAGGGGAAAATCAAGTGCTCCATTCAATGTCTCTGTATTAGGCACACAAAAGGGCACAGACTGGAGGGAGAACAGTGTACCCCTCACCTATCCTACCCAATTCCTGATTCTTTTCAGCTGCTTAGAGAAACTGATGACTAGATCCTAAGGACACATTTCATAGCCTTTTTCCTGAGTTAACTGCTAAGAGGTGAGAGGAAGGATGGAGAGTTGTGACCTCAACATCTGGGTCCAAAGAAAACCCTAGAGGTTTCATTCTGCAGCCATGTTGCTTCTTGATGTATCTGAGAAACAAAACCAGAGAAGGAGAGCCTGGGTGAGGAGGTTCCCAACTCCCATATCAGGTAAGAGAATAGATGAGCAACCAGCACCATAGTCTGGCTTCCCCTGAGGCCCCTCAGGCAGTCTTAATATCCAGATTCCAGGGCTTGGACAGACTCTGGCATTGGGCCTTAACCATATGGAGTCACCTCTCTTGCAACATGAACTGACACTAGTGATCACCTGCAGCAGTGAACACATGATGGACACTAGTACCAGCAAATAGAAACATCCATGCCATAATGTTGGTGCTCGAGGTGGGGCAGTGGGCTCCAGCCAAGGCCTTGCACTGCCCACTGGGGTCAGCAAGCACTGATACAGAGTCATGACCAGTATGAAAGCAAAGCAGTCAAGCACCCAGCAGTGGGGCAAAGGTCTGGCCAGGCTTGGTCACCAAAGCTACCATCCCAAAAAGAAATGCCGAAGCAGCCTGCTTCTGGCAGTTCAGCACCAAATCCTCATCTAGCAGGTCTGTGACCACCAGGGTTAGTAGCTTACAGGTACCCTCTGTGAACATTCGGTTGCTGGCAATGAAGATACAAAGGAGGTGGAGGTGGTCTAGTACAGCCAGCAGCATAACTAGATTGATTCCTTAAGAAGGAAGAGCCCTTGAATCACTGCATAAATGCTCACCTTTGGCACAGCACCAGGAAGTAGAGGCTGTTGAAATGAGGAGCATGGTAGAACACTCCCAGCAGGAAGAAGCCCATGAAGAGAGAGATCTCATCTGAGAGCAGTTACTCCAGGATGAGAGGGAAGAAGTTACTGTTCAAATGGCAGTGAAAAACCTGCAACAAGTTCATGCCTATGAACCAGAGGAAGTTTTGGTGGCCTGCCAGTTGTTGGAGTTACTTGCCTGGGGTGACTCTTCTTCTCCTCATTTGCTGATGATTTCTCCATATCTGGGCTTTCTGAGGCTGAATGCAGGGCCCCCAATTTCCTCCATTCTGTTTCAAACTGCTGCCTCATAGCCAAGTGGCTCCAGTAAAGCCAAACCCAGAGCAGACAGCCAGAACCACAAAGAAGATATGAAAGGAAGAGAAATTTTCCTTAGGAGGCAAAGATGGAGAGGGAGCCAGCTACACTGAAGAGAGAGCACTAGAATCAAGGTGTGTTGGGCCATGGGCAGACAGGGCCAGGTCAGCCAGGAAAGCATGGTGATTGAGGTCCACCCTGGTCAGGAAGCTGTCATAGAGACACAAACAAAGCAAGAACTGCATGCCCATGAGTGCTCACTGCACCCAGAATGCCAGGAAATCAAGAGCCAGCAGTGGGCCATGCTGGCTGAGAGCCCAGAGCCTCGTCAGAACTACATCCTGGGGTGGAATTGATGACCCTGCCCTGGGTGGGGAACTGAGGAAGACATGGTCACTAAGACAGTCCAAGAGTGGATCATTGAGGCTATTCCAGAGGAGAATCACTGTCTCTCTAACCCAGAAGGCCACTTTGTCCATCTTTGACATGTCTAAGTAGTACAGCAGTAATACATTGTGTAGAGTGGTGACAAAGAGTGACAAGGAACCACAGACCACAGAGGTGGGCAGGCTAGAGAGCCAAGCCAGGAGCTGTCCTGCTATGGCCCACAGTCTCAGACCTCAGTGGATCAGGGATGCCAGTGTACCTGCCTCCTGACTCCCTTTCCTGGGTCAGATCATCCTTTCCCCCAGTCATCTACTCCAGCCCCTCATTTTACTTCAGAAGAAACTGAAGATCTAGGAGATTAAGAAGGTCACACTCGGAGGTAGGGGAACAAACAGGATTCTTACTCAAGTCCTCAGGCTCCAAATCCAGAGTTCTTTCCAATATACCACAGACTACCAAGTGAAGTTGCTCTCTCTCATCAGATGGCCCAATGGCCCCATTTTCCTATTGAATAACAAAATAATAAAATATTTACTTTACAGGAAATAAGAAATAAATTTCATCCTTGACTTTCATATCCCTCTGCTATAGGCATCAGTTGTTGGAAATTATATACACTTTGAAGAAAAAATAACTCAAAGGAATGAAATCTGAAATAGTATGAAAAACTGGGACAATTTATCACAGATATTTATGAAATTATAACACATTAAATATTATGGTAGAAATGTGTGTTCCTCCTTTGTTGCCAAAGAAGATTATGCCATCAGAGAAATAATGACATGACTTGCACTTGACTTGTTTTGAGAGAAGGAGGGCTGTGCAAGTCAACAGCCTCACTTCTCCTCCAGAGCCATTTGAATCCAGTGACCAGATATTCATCAGGATGACTGGAGATGACCCAGGATGAGGCAATTGGGATTAAGTGACTTGCCCAAGGTCACACAGCTAGTGAGTGTCAAATGTCTGAGGTGAGATTTGAACTCAGGTCCTCCTTCCTCTTGCACTGGTGCTCTATTCCCTCCACCACCTAGCTGCCCCTATGGTGGAAATATAGACTGACCAGATATGTAATATAGACAGGTTTTTGTTACTGTTTTTTACAAGACTGGATTGTATGAGAGGAACTTGGGTATTCTAATACTTTGGGGTCTACCTCCTCATCCAACTTGAATTCTTAGGATATATGTAGGTGGTGCTCAATAAATATTTGTTGACTTGTTTATACCATTAAGTAAATGATGGAGTAAATTAATGTGTAAAAAATTCTTACATTTCGATTTGTCACTTGATATTTTTAACATATTTAACCAAATAATATGACTCCATTTGTTAAATCATGTTTAATTATATTTATGAATCATTTGGAGAGGTACATCTATACATTGTATAGCCAAGTAATATTTGAAAGATTGAGAAATAGTGGAAATAATTTTAAATTGTCCTGACAATTGACCAAACATTACACTTTAAATATGAATTCTATGAATATGATGCATTTTCCATACTTGAGTTAAAATACTATTTTTAAGACCAGATACAAGCAATGTCTTTGCTTTTTGTTAACTCCCATCTTTCTTTACTTTTTCTGAATGATTTGATAAGGGATGACCTCTACTTAGTCTTCTTTATTCCTTGGGTTTCGTGGAACTAATTTTTCCTGTTCCTATTGCCATAGATTTGATTACTTATTTTCAACTTCTTTTGTTGACTTTTTAACCATGCCCTGACTATTAAACATGGTTGTTTTATAAAGCTCTGTGATGGGATGTCTTGTCTCTTTACGCCTTCTCTTTTGAACTCAGGGAATCCTACTGGTTCAGTTATTAACTCTTGAGTATCCTTAGATTCTAAAGCAAAAGAGGACACCAAAGCTGCCTGAGGACTTTTAAATAGAGAGTGATGGCTCTGGGTACACTCTAGTGCAAAAAACTCCTTCTGCATTTTGTTCGCTAATTATAGCTGGGAACAGAATTTCCAGACATGTAGCATGTTTTCTTCACTTTCTTTCTTCTCTCTTTCTTTCTTTCTTTTTTCTCTCTCTCTTTCTTTTCTGTCTTTCTTTCTTTCTTTCTTTTTTCTTTCCTTCTTTCCTTCTTCCTTTCTTTCTTCATATCATTATTCTCCTGGAAGCCACCTTTCTAGAGACTTTTATGAGGAAAAATTACATCAACAAAGTAGGCTGACATGGCCTTTGTTTCTGCCAAATATATTTAATTCATATTTCCATGATGAATTTCTATGTGGGATGCATTAGCATATTGAATACAGAGTTCTTTTTTCTTCTTGATTTCCAACTGCAAAGGAAAAATATAATATAAAATTGTGGAAAGGGTATGACTAAATTATAATTGATTCATTCTATCCAATTTGTATGCTATTCTTCAGCCAATTACAACAAAATGCATATTCTTTTCCTCACATCATTGCTTTTTATCTTGCAAGTACTATAAGCTTTTTATATTCACTTACATTTTGTATAGATGATGAGTAAAGTTTGATTATGAATAGCCCTTAGACCTCTTATTTCTCATTCTGTTGCTGTCCATGGTCCAATTGTTTCCAGTTCATACAAAAATAATAAAGAAAAATGCCTTTCAAACTTTCCACAAATCCTTTGGGAGTAGACCCAGAAGGAACATATTATTAGAAAGGCATCTGGGATTTCACATTTATTGTGAAACTCAGCAAAATTCTGCACACAGTCACATGTGATCACACTACATTGCTTGTGTCATGGCCCTGAAGGCCTGCATTAACTATGAGACTTGATAAGATCCCATGAGAGATAAGAAAATCTGGGATACAATTTTTTATTGATTTCTTCTGAGCTGTCTACTTTGGAACTTGAAATGCTTTCATTTCAATTAAAAGAACAACCTTAAACTAATCCATTGAAACCTTTTCTTCCTGGAAGGATTATTATAAAAGTATTTGAGGGTAAAATGGTTCTTTTAAAAAGGGTGTCCCATTATTGAAGAACTATGTTAAAAATACATTTTAACATATTGCTAAAAATAACCTTGTTGAGAGTCATAATAATCTTAGAGAAATTAATCATAGTGTTGTATTTATGTATTTCCTTTGTATTTATCATTTCCTTCTTTGTACTGTATTTACTTGAGTACATCTCTTTTCTTCTGTATCTAACTAAATTTAAGGTAAAGATATGTGTCTACTCAAGTGAATTTGTTATTACATTGATTTGGCTCTGTCTTCCAACAATGCAGATTACTACCCTTCTATACTTGTAAATTAAAAGAAGAGTATTACAAGTTCCTCTATTCTTTTTAATTTTCAATAGCTACTTTATTAGCATTAGCAGTGATTTTTAAAAATCAATTCTTCTTCATGTTTTTGCATAATTGTGCTACAAAGACCCCCCATCTTTGCAGAGAGCATTGTCTTTGCCTATGATATTTGGGGGATAGCCCCCTGTTATTTTCCTCTATTATTCTGAGCTTTTTTACTACTCATCTAGTCTTTCCAATTAATTTTTAAGGCAGTTGCCAGATGAATAAAAGAAAATATCATATCTCGTCAATTATTTTGTATTTGTATCATTGCAAGCATGACAATATAATTTAGCCTTAGTTTTTGGAATAAGTGCAGGGAAGGTCACATATTCAAAAAAAATAAGTATGTGATCATTCTCATTAGAATGTTTTTTTAAAAACATTCTTACTTTAGAGTTTCTTAAAAATAAGTCACCCCATTCCCCACCCAAGTTGAGAGGAAATCAATTTATTTATCTCCTGAAATCAACTTGTACATACAGTCTATTGAACAAAATTAGATGTATGCATCCATCTTCTATTTAATGGAGAGAAAAGTATTGAATTCCCTGAAAAAAAGGTTTGAGGAATGATTATTGTTAGAGCTAGAAAGACTCCACTCTCTATCTCTAGTCAGTATAGTGATATTCTTCGTGGACAAAAAGGTCAAAACAGAAGTAATTATAATATGATGGGCAAAATAGTTTCACATGTTTTCTTTAGCACCCTTGTTCTTTGCTTATAAAAATTGATATATAAATTATTTAAAATTTGTAGTTTTATATTAATTTTGAAATATGAAGTATTATCTTACAGGAATGTTTCTGGTGTCATCTTCATAGGAATGGGCTTGGACAATTTACTTAACCTCTTTAAGTCTCAATTTATCCATGTCACACTTTAATTTTTAGGATGTCTTCAAGTTCTCAAAATTGTTTGCTTCTCTTTTTTCAAGGTTAGGATTTTTAAGTTAATAAATATGACCAAAATATTGTAATCATTTTTAAAAGGCAGAAAAATTGAAACATTGAGAAATATAGTAATTAAAGCTTCATGATAACTCCCAGTAACGATTCAAATGTTGAATAAATTAGTAGGAATTCAGGAAAGTCCTAGTAGATTGAGGCATAAGCCTTCTCTTCTCCTAAGGTAAATTACTGGCCAAGATTTTAATTCATTACTAGACATTTCTATGCCACTAATTAAGACCACAAAGAGTGGCTTCAGTATGCCTACAATACTCATTCCTTGGAGAGGAATTGATTTTGAAAAATCACTGCGAATGCTAATAAAGTAGCTATTGAAAATTGAAAAGAGTAGAGGAACTTGTAATACTCTTTTTTTAATTTTTAGCATGTAATAATATTTTAAATACATTTTCAATCACATAGTGCATAATGAAGTCATTTATAAGAAATCATTGTTTCATACACTTCTATATTACTATAATTTCTGTGTAATTGTTTTTTATTTTAATTCCCCATTTTCTTAAATTTGCTTTTTTACCAAAGACCCTCTTATCTTCTTAAGCATTTGATGTCAAAGAACAATCCTCTTTCTTTCTCTCTCTCTGGCTTAATTTTTAGTTACTCTCTTAACATTCTCTTTGTCACATATTTATTACCTCTCTTATCCCAAATCCAAACTGTGTTTGGTGCAGAGGTTGGACACTTACAAATCAATTTAGCAAAAACTATACTAGCCCTTATAAGGGAAACATGTAGCCCTGAGCCAAGTACAATGAGGAAGAAAAGATACTATGATTGCTTTGAACAGCTAGGTTGCTCAGTGGATACAGTATTTGACCTGAATTCAGTAAGCCTCATTTTACTGAGTTCAAATCTGGCCTCAGACATTTTCTAGCGGCATGAAACTGTATAAGTTGTTTAAGCCTGTTTGCCTCAGTTCCTCAACTATAAAATGGGTTGCACAAGGAAATGGCAAACCACTCCAGTACATTTGCCAAGAAACCTTCAAATGGGGTCACAGAAAGTTGGACACAACTGAACAATCACAAAAATATTGTTTTAAGGAATTTACATATCTTGTAAGGATAATTGAATGTTTTTTTTTTATAGATAGGAAAGACTACTCACCCTTCAGAAATAACAATTATATTCTCACAGATATTGAGGCCTTTCAGATGTTCTTGTTTTTGGGAATCATTGTATTCATGATATCAAATCCTGAAAGAACTATAGAGCCTCCTACAAGTGTAAGATAACAACTCAAAAGATTTCAAATTACTTGCCCATGCATAAAAATGATGGAGAATGCTAACTGTCTAGACTAGGATTATGAGTATTATGATAGGTCATGGAACTAGTCTATCAATTATTGTATATTGAAGAGATAATACAGACAATGAATTGGGTACAAAATGGAATCAGAGGAAATGAACGGGCCGCATTGCATTTAGGAAACTGTGTTACACTTTCATTAGCTCAGGATATTTCCAGAATCTTGGAATGACAGAATTTGAGAATTACAAGTGGAGAGCAGCCAAATCCAATTCATACCAAAAGAAGATCCCCACAATAACATACTCCAAAACTAGTTATTTAACCTGTGCTTCACCGCATTCCATGAAGTGAAACCTATCATCTCTCTGGGCAGTCCATTCTATTTTTACGTAGCTCTTATTGATGGGATATTTTTCAGATGTGGATCCTAATTATTCCTTCTTTCAAGATTTTCAGTTGTTTTTCTAAAAACTGAAAAAATAATCCCCGGGCTTTGAAAAATACACAATCTCTTTCTGTAGCTATTGTTAGTTATATAAAAAAGTCAGCATGTGTTGAAGATTTGAATGAGCCAGTACCTCTTTCAAATTCAGATTGCCAGCCCTTTAACACTCCAGGTCCCATTGCTTCATTCAGCAAAGAACATCATAAAAGACCACATAAACATGGAATATGGCACCAGTTATTCCTGGTTATGTACTCTCATGCCACATAGTACAAGTTTTGCGTCTTTCACAAGAGGACCATTCAAATACTTGGAGAAAACAAAATATGTTTTTCTCAATATTTATTTTAAGAATAAAACTTGCCCAGTTGCTTCAACTTACTTTCCTATGACATGAACTCAAGACTCTTTATCATCTGGTTGTCTTCTCCAGCTTATCATTGCCCTTTAACCATAGAATAGTGAACTGCATAGGATTCTTCTGATGAAGTCTTAGAAGGTTAAAATATAGTAAAGTTATCAACTACCTATTTCTATGAGCTATGTTCCTCTTACTTTACACAAGATTCCATTACTTGTTTTTGACTTCCACATCATACTGCGGTCTTAGAAGAAGTTTGCAATTTGCTAAAACATTAGTCACTTTCAGAGTCATTCTGTTTATGCCAAAATGACTCCAGAATTAATCTAGTCCAACTCATAAGTGAACAAGATTACAGAATTTATATTTGCAACATTCTTCTTTGCTTTCATGGCTTCCTTCAAGTTCCAACTCAAATGCTTCTTTATATCAAAAGATTTTTTCAATACTCTTAATTCTACTGCTCTCTGTTTATTACCCCTGCTTTATATTTGGTGCATACATAGTTGTTTACATGTCTGTCTCTGTAAACAGTGAGATCCTTGAAAGTAAAGACTCTCATTTGCCTTTCTTGATATCCCCAGTAGTTAGCACAGTGCCTGACACATTATAAAACCCTTAATAAATAGTTATTGACTGACTAACTAGAACAAAGAATTGGCATTTAGTTGAGTACAAAGGCTCAAAACAAGCTGAGGAAAGCAAGGATAATTGAGGACAAATTATGGGACAAAATGCAGTTATTGTTTCATGTTTTTGTTCTTTTTTTTTTAATTTTGCTTTGTTTTGTTTTGCAAAGGCCATATTGGGGGGAATGACAAGGATCAAATAAGGCATAAGACTGCTAAGTAGGGTGTCTCAGACAATCAGTTCTGGTAAAAGATCTATTGAATTCTGATCTTTGTTTTGCTTTCTCTTTGTTCTCTTTATTTTCTTTTTATTACCTTCTCCTTATACTATAGTTTCTTTAATTTTTCTTTCATAGAATCTTTCAAAGCCATTTCACCAAACTGTTTTCATGTTGTCTTCCTCCTTGCATTGTGAACTTCTTTTTCTTTTCTTTGTATCTTCAGCTCTTACCAAAGTGACTTGCACAAAATAGACACACAATAAACGTTCTTTGATCAACTGGTTTGCTGTGGGTTCCATGATCCTAGTTCCTTGATTTTCTTTCTTTATTTTGTACCTTGCTTCATTTCATCACCCATTTTGAAGGTTGAATATAACATGCATTTCTTAATACTTTTCATTCAGAATAGAATTTTAATAGGCTTGTGAGACAAATCCTAAGTGTTTACAATTCCTTTGTAATAAATACGAAAACATTTGAGAAGTGTTAAAATAAGTAATTACCCCAGATTATAATTATACAACAACCTTTCTTACTGTACCTTATTGCAAAGTGGCATATTTCAATATGTTAATTTCAGACTTGAGTAGGTAATAATAATAATACTTAGTTTACATTTTTAAATTTTCTCTTAATTTTTATGCCAATATTACAAAATCTAGATATTTTATTTCTTCCTTATGGGAACTAGTAATTTTATAACTTATAGAAAAATTGACTAGAAAGTATCAAAAATCCAACTGAGCAAAATATTTGTATAATTGTGATTCAGTTTTAGAAACACTATTTGAAAAAATATGATATTGAATCCCTTGACCTAATTTGATAACAATACTATTACTACTACTATTGAATAGTTGATATTTACATAGTGTTAACTTTGTTCTAGGCACTGAGTTAAGAATTTTGCAATTATTTTCTCATTTTATCCTCAAAATTATCCTGTAATGTAGATATGATATTTATATCCATTTTCAGTAGAAGAGACTGAGGCATACAGAGGTTAAATTACTTGCTGACCATCGTAAATGTATGAGGTCAAATTGAAATCAGGTCTTCCTGACTCCAAGCATGACACTCTATCCATTATGGCACATTATTGTCCCAAATGCAAAACTATAATTGAAATGAATGTGTTAAACAAAATGGAATAGTGTGTGTGCATGTGTGTGTGTGTGGGGGGGAATAAGGTCAACGTTGGGTTACTTTTGGAGGAAAAAAGTTTCTGTGGCTTCATTGGTGTTAGAAAATTCCGGTGTTAAAAATTTCATTAATAATGTGAGTTGAAGACTCATATGAAATTTACAATTTGAGGATGATGCTTTGGTCACTAAAATGTCAAATGACTTACTCAGGGCAATGCTGCTACTATTCATCTGAGATAGAACTTGAGTTATAACTTCCTGACTCTGAAATTCAGTCCTATATATAGTATGCCATAATTTAAAGTATTCTATTTTCTTTAAATGGATTTAGCCTTCATGAGAATCATTTTACTATTCAAAACCATACTGGAACAGAGAGTTCAAAGGACTTTGAAAGAAAAATCATAGGACTCAATTTGGCTATCAGACTTAACAACTTTGTGACCTTTGCAACCTTTATCAATCTCAATTTCCTGTTTTTAAAAAGTGGAAAAATAGTAATAGTTACACTAAGCCATAGAGTTATATGTAAATAACTTGATAACCAGTAAAATTCTATACATATATTAACCATAAATAATTATAGTGTTATAACAGATTGCCTCGAAGAAATTAGAAATACCTATCAAAAAATAATAATTCATCCAACTAATGAGAAATACAAAACATTCTATTATCCATGCAAATTAACAATAAAAAGTATTTCAAAATATGAAATAGGTGAAGATTAGTTGGTATAATTATAATTCTATAAACCACTGATAAATTCTTCTTGAATATATAAGTATGTAATCAATTATATTTCTATAACCATCCTAGGCTATTTTTTCCCTTCATCACAATTCTGTAGTAGTGCAAATGTTATTATGCTTATTTTGCAGATGAGAGATTCAGAGAGTTTAATTGACTTGCCCATGGCAGTACAGCTAATAAGTGTTAGACTTTAAATCCAAAACACTTTTACTTATACCACACTGCCCTCTCTCTGAATGTAGCAGAGAGGAAAAAAAAACACTCTTAGAGATCTTCTGGAGGAGCATTCAGGGGAAAATTATAACTTTATGATTATATTCCAAATTTTCAATCTTTGCAATTACTGCTATTGTGCTTGTATGTTTTTTTTAATTTTCTGCAAGAATGACAGAGGAGGTAACATCACAAGCAACAGAGTTTTTTATAGGCTTTTAGAAGAATAGATGACCATTTGAGTATTTAAGGCAAACTTCTGGGATTACACCTTATATACAATAGATGAGGATGTGGTTGTATTTTATAATAAAATGCAGCACCATAAGGTGTTTTCTTGCTAAATTGAATTTAAGATACTTGTTAAACTCTGTTTGTAAAGTTACTTAACCTTAGTCTACCTCAGTTTCTTCAACTACAAATGGGGGATAGTAAAATAATCTACTTCACAAGATTATTCTGAAAATCACTTTAGATAAAATTTGTAAAGTACTTAAGACGATGCCTGACACATAGTAGGCACTTAATAAAACTGGATCCTCTTCTTCTTCGAACCTCCTTTAGTATACACTTCAGGGTTTGTTTCTCAGTAAACGATTATTGAATTGATAGCAGTCTTATAGCTTGCAGTTTTTATTTCAAGGTTAAATAGTTATATGATTTGGACTTTATAGAAAAGAATATATTTGACACAATCATAGCATTTTAGAGGTAATACGCAGCTTAGGTGTCACTTCTTACTTTATATATCAGGAAAATGAGGCATATATAAATTGTACTCCTTACCCAATGTCATGCACTTAGTGGAAGAACTAGCTAAATTCCAGATTTTCTTTTCTTCTACACTTCCAGAACCAAACAATTGTTTCTACTATATTGCTATTCATCTAAATGTAGTTTTAAAATCAAATCTCTTTGTGCTTTTTCAAAATGACTACTTTATGGAAGATGCATGTGCTGTGTGTTACTTTTTATTAGTGATGTTTTAAAACTTATACTACCATGCTTTTAAAGGTAGTCATTATAGGCCAAGATAGTGGAGTAAAAGCATGGACTTGTTAAAGCTGTCTCCCAAGCCCAACCAAATATCTATAAAAATTGACTCTAAATGAATTCTGCAGCTGCAGAACTCACAGAATGGTGGAGTGAAGCAAATCTCCAGCTCCAGACAGCCTGAAAATTCTGTCTGTAATATTGCCCTGGGAGTACGGAACAGTCTAGCATGGCCTGCACAGACATAGATGGGATGTGAGTAGGCCTGAGGTGAGGGAACTGAATCTTTAGCATCTCTGGTAGTTTCCAGACTTCACAACCCCAAACCTCCAAGGACAAATTAGAACATCAGTGGAAAAATCTGTGGGAAGTGTGTGAGAGAATAGAATCATCTAGCACCAATCCCAGGGCCATGGAGGTTGTGGAGGAGCCTGTGGCTGCAGCAACAGGGCCAGGGATAGCAGCAATGGCGGTTTCTATTTCTGGAGCTCTAGGTCCATGGATTGGGGGGGATCTAGTGCTAGACAGTACACCCTCCCTAACCTCCACTGGAAGCAGAGAACTTACTTTGAGAAAGAGCTCAAAAATCAAGTCAATGGCTAGGGAAAATGAGCAAAAACTAGAAAAAAAATCAGAATTTAGAATCTTACTTTGACAAGAAGGAAGACCCAAAGACAGAAACAGAAGAAGACAAAAAAGTCAAAACTTCTACATCCAAAGACTCCAGGAAAAATATGAATTTATCTGGAAGAGTTCAAAAAGATTTTGAAAATCAAGTAAGAAAAGTACAGCAAAAATTTGGAAAAGAAATGAAAGTGATACAAGAAAATCATGAAAAACAAAAAGACACAAAATATGCTGAAGAAAAATCACTTTAAAAATAGACTAACCAAAGTGACAAAAGAGATCCAAAAAGTCAACAAGGAGAAGAATGCCTTAAAAAGCAGAATTAGCAAGATTGAAAAGGAGGTCCAAAAACTCACTTAAGATAATAATTCTGTTAAGATTAGAATAGAGTGGATGGAAGCTAAGGAATTTATGAAAAACAAGAAATTATGAAACAAAAGCAAAGGAATGAGAAAATAGCAGACAATGTGAAATATCTCATTGGAAAACCAACTGATCTGGAAAATAGGTCCAAGAGAGACAATTTAAAAATTATGGGACTACCTGAAAGCCGTGATCCAAAAAAGAACATAGACATCACCTTTCAAGAAATTATCAAGGAAAACTGCCCTGGTATTCTAGAATCAGAAGGTGAAATAGCTATTAAAGAACCCACCAATTGCCTACTGAAAGAGATCAAAAAAAAGGAGCTCTTAAGATTCTTGTCTCCAAATTCCAGAGTTCCCAGCTCAAGGAGAAAATATTGCAATCAGCCAGAAAGAAACAGTTTGAGTATTGTGGAAACACAATCAGGATAATTCAAGACAGAGCAGCTTCTACATTAAGGGCTCAAAAGGCTTGTAATATGATATTCTGGAAGTCAGAGGAAATAGGATCAAAACTCAGAATCATCTACTCAGCCAAAGTGAGTATGATATTTCAGGGTAAAAAATGGTAATTCAACGAAATAGAGGATTTTCAGTATTTTTGATGAAATGAGCAGAGCTGAATAGAAAATTTGACTTTCATACACAAGAATCAAGAGAAGCATGAAAAGGTAAACAGGAAAGAGAAATCAGAAGTGAATTCTAAAGTAGAACTGTTTACATTCCTACATGGGAAGCTGATATTTGTAACTCTTGAGACTTTTCTCACTATTAGCATAGTTGAATGGATTATAAACAGACACAGAGGGCATAGGATGAGTTGAATATGAAGGAATCATATCAAAAAAATAAAACTGAGGAGTGAGAGAGGAATATATTGGAAGAAGAAAGGGAGAAATAGAATAGAGTAAATTATCTTACATAAAAGAGGCAATAAAAAACTTTTCTCAATGGAGAGGAAGATGGGAGAGGTAAGAGGGAAAGAGTGAACCTAACTCTCATTGGATGTAGCTTAAGGAGGAAATAACATGCACATTCGATTTGGTATGAAAATCTATCTTATACTACAGGACAGTAGGGGCAAAAAGATAAGTACGGGTGGAAGATAATAGAAGGAAGTACAAATGGGAAGAGGGGGTAATTTGAAGTCAATACTTTTGAGGAGAGACAGAGTCAAAAGAGAGAATAGGATAAATGAGGGGGCAGAATAGAATGGAGGGAAATATAATTAGCCTTTCACAACATGACTGTTACAGAAGTGTTTTGCATAACTACATAATTGCATAACTACATGTGTAGAATGTATATCAAATTGCTTGGGGGATGTGTGGGGAGGGAGAAAGGGAGAAAACTCAAAGTTTTAAAAACGAATGTTAAAAATTGTTTTTACATGCAACTGGGAAATAAGATATACAAGTAATGGGATATAGAAATTTAACTTGCCCTCCAAGAAAATAGAGGGGATGGGGATAAGAGAAGGGAGGTATCTGACAGAAGGGAGGGCAGATTGGGGAAAGGAATAATCAGAATGCACACTGTCTTGGGGTGGGTGGAGGTGTGAGATGGGGAGAAAATTGCAACTCAAAATCTTATAGAAATGATTATTGAAAAGTAAAAATGTATTTTTAAAATAAATGTAGCCATTGTAAACAACATAAGAAACATATTTTGTTATAAACAGAATAATTGATTGACATATGGCATTCTGTAAACCTTTGAAGGATTCTTCCCATACATAGGAAAACTAGAAACAGTTACAACAAAATTTAGGAAAATCCTTCTCTTATCTTTTATGGAAAATTTGGAAAGTCTGAGGATGCCAAGGGAAACTTTAGGGTAGTTGGAGTCAAGCTAAAGTCCTTGCAAATTGTTGTTTTTTGAACGTAAAGAACTTTCATTTGTCTCTTATTCTGACAAAATGTTATTTATACTGGCCTGAGGCTGCTCTTTATTGCTTCTTCTCTGGTAATCAGATGTGGACCTTAAAAATGGAATTCAGTCCCAAATTGAATATTGTGTCTTTAAATCTCAAACACCTGTATTTCCAAACACTCTTTTGCCAAAACTTATCTCTTCACAACATTTCTCACATATGAAGCTGTTTCTCCTCTGACATTGTTACAAATCTCATCACCTCACAATTGGTTCTCCATTTCCCAACTCTGTGCTTTCTTACTGGCTAGAAAGATCTTCCTCCTCATGTCTACCTCCTGCATTCCCTCATCACTTTGCCAAGTCCCAATTAATGCAGAACCTTTTGCCATTTTCCCATACGGTTAATGGTTTCCCTCTAAGATTATCTCCTATTTGTTCTGTCTATATGTTGTATATGCATATTTGTTGGCAATTTGTCTCTGCCAGTAGACTGTAAGTTTCTTGAAAACAGAGGCCATGCTTTTGCTTGTCTTTGTATCTACAATGTTTATCACATGGCCTGGCACATACTAAATATTTAAAATATGCTTGTTCACAGACTGGTGTTGCCATAATTACGAATTCAATTTAGTTCAAGAATTATAAACATCTACTATTCAAAAGGCCCTGTAATTAATACTGTGACTCCAAAGGCAAAAATTGCAGAACTCCATAGCCTCAAGAAGCTTGCCATCTATTCATGCATCATTGTGAAAAACATATAACCTGCAAGTAGACAACATATAAGTGCAGCATTTTTCAAGACAGGATATTTTCATTACAATTTCCCAAAAGTATTGATTGGGATAGATGTCTGTATATTTTGTAAGAATTTTCCCTTTACCCACCAAATAGCCATATCAGGTTATTTTATAATTGTAGGACCTAAGCTTACCTAAAAATGCTGACTTTTTCATATTGATAAGTAAATACAACTCAAGTAATATTGTTTCATCCATGGCGCTCTCTCTCTCTCTCTCTCTCTCTCCCTCTCCTTCTCCCTCTCCCTATCCCTCTCTTTCTGTCTCTCTGTCTCTCCCTTCCCCCTCTCCTTTCTCTCTCTCTCTCTCCTCTCTCTCACTTTCTCCTTCCTTTTCTCTCCTCCGTTTTCAACTAAGTAGCTTCTCTGTTGGCATTGCCTTTCACTGAGACCATTCTCAAGGAAGATTATAAAAAAATACTGAGATATGGAATCATTTATTTTACTATTTTGAAGTCTTAAACTGCACTGATTTTCTTATTGCTCACACATTTTAAACGTATGTTTTTCATGTAAGCCTAATAAGCAATTTATACATATACCTTAAAATTAATTAATCGGTGTCATCATTTTAAGTGATATATATGTATATGCATATATACACATTCATATAAAATGAATGTTTCCTATGAGCTTAATTACTATTTTCTATTGCCTAACTTAATAAAATGCTATAAGGATTTATTTCATTTCTCAAGGAAATTATTACCACAACTTAATAGAATTAAACATGGTGAAAACATCCATGGCAATGGCATCTTGTGAAATCTCTGTTATGATTTTTACTAGATGGTCCACTGGAGAAATATCTATCTAATCACAATTACCTTTTAACATTATAGTTATCTTTGTTTCACTTGATATTCTATCTAACACCTCTTAAGAAGTGTAACTAAACCATTTTAATGCTCTTAATACCTACTCACTCCTGCTGAGGTAGTATTTTACAGATACTCTCCTTCTTAACCACCCTAGGGACCAGTAAAAACAGATCCATAACTGGAAGTCAAAACAAATTTTATTAAGCTGAAGCCCCACTGGGAATATGCAGATGGATCATTCATAACAGGCTTTGTCTTGTTGGAAGTGGTCCTTGCTTCTACGTTCCCCAGAGGTATACTTTAAAAGAGTTGGATTTATAAGAGACAGAACATAAAGCATCTCTTAGTATGATAGTAACACTATGGACTTAACATGATATAAAATATATTTTAGTAAGATAACTGTGCTGAATAATTAAGCCATCTTTTTAGTGGCTAAGGAAAATAACAGTTATAATTTTTGAAAGACCCTGAAATGTCCATGTAAAAGCATAAATCACAAGATTTCTTTCACAGGAACAAAAATTCAAATGAAATCTAAAATTGAGAGAAAATGGAATAGAAACCTCCAATAATTTATTTTCTTAGCTAGTTTAACTGGATAGCTAAATGAGCTATCAGAGATCTAGAAGGGAAAATACTTTAAAATTCAGAAAAATAAACAAAACAATGAATGAATGAAAAAACAAAATAAAAAAATGAATAAAAAGTCAAATAAATGAAAGGGTTGATGACTGGATGAATAAATAAATAAGTGATGATGATGATGGCACTTATTTTATTCCAGGCACTTTCCTAAGTATTTATAATTTTTGTCACATTTGATCCCAATGACAAGCACCTGAGGTGCACCTGCAGTTATTAGCTTCCCTTTACAGATGCGGAAACTGAGGTAGGTTTAATGACTTAACTATAGTCATACCACCAGTATCTGAGTCTGGATTTGATCTCAGGACTTCTTTACTGTAGTCCCTGTACTCCACTGGCAAGTAGCTTTCACTAAAGAAGATGTTTTATAATATCTCTCCAGGAGCTAAAATTCTTCCTTACCTGCTTCAGATGTGTGAATTCTTCCAAACTAGAAGAGAACAATGTTGGTTGGTTGGTTGTTGTCCTTCCTCTTGGAAGAGGACCAACATGACATCAACATGATAAAGTAAAATTTCAGTGTGTCAGATTGTGACTGACCAGACCAACAGAATTTCAAAATGCTCTACCACAGGTTGGGCAAAGAGAGCCTGTGTGAATATTTGGGGTGGATATCCCAAATTTGTGCATCCTGACTTTACTTTGTGCTGCCTCAATTCTGCTTTGCTCAAAGAACACAGCACCCTTTCTGATGTGCGCACATCATACTGAGCAGTCCTGTGCCAGTGTCTGCCATGTTGCCCAGTCAAATAAAAAGTTCTTGAGAGAGACCTTAAGAATGTCCTTGTATCGTTTATTCTGGCCCCCAATGTGATTTCCTGCCCCATGACAGTTCTCCATAAAATAGTCTTTTTGGCACGCATACATTTCCATTCAAACAACGTGAATAGCCCATCGGAGTTGCAACAGTTTGAATGCTTGGTAGTCCAATTTGAGCAAGGATTTCAGGGCCTGGTGTTCCTCAGAATCTTCCTAAGACAGTTCACATGGAAGCGATTCAGTTTCCTGTCATGGCACTGATAGACTGTCCATGTTTCATTAGCCTATAATAATGAAGTCAGCACAATGGTTCCGTAGACCTTAACTTTCATAATCAGTCTAATACCTCTTCCCTCTCAAACTTTTCTTTGGAGGCTCCTAAACGCTGAGCTAGCTGTAGCAATGCATGCATCAACCTCATTGTCAATGTGTACATCCCTGGAAAGTACACTACCGAGGTAAGTGAGCTTATCCACAGCATTCAAAACTTATTCATTTGTTGTAACCAGTGCTTCCACGTATGAATGGTGTGGTGATGGTTGATGGAGCACCTGTGTTTTCTTGGTGCTAATTGTTAACGTCAAAATTAGCACAGGTAGCAGAAAATTGATTGGGGTGTAGAGTGGCTTTAGGGAGGACCAGTACCTTTGGTGTGATGGCTGCTGAGCCCTTTTCAAGACTCCTTCCACTTTTGGTGTCCACCTGTTCCACCTAACTCTCAGAAAAGAACAATGTATTACTTTGTTAAAATGTACAAATGTAGTTATCAAGGAAACAAGAGAAAGAATTAGGAAAGAATCCTTCCCGACATTTGTTGTGCACAAAGTATTGTGTTTACTCTCTCCTATCAATAAGGTTTAAATTGATTAATGCTTTAAATACTGACTGGACTTTTTCCCACATTGTATTTTTCATTGAAAGTTAGTTAAAACCCTTCAAGAAATAGCAGTGTCAGCACTTACATGCTGGCTCTGAATTTTTAACCGTAAGCAAAAATTCTTCTTTCCTATTTTTCTGTGGTGTCATGGGATTGGGAAAAGGAAATGGAACTAAGAAAAAAAAGCATCTTTTTGTTTTCAAGGGCAACTGATGAACCATTGTCCTAACATTATTGTTTATATTTCTAAATGCATACAATATATACATACACACACATATATAAATACACATATGTATATATACATATATGTATTCACTTATACATATATGAAATGTGAAATGGTAAAAAGGAAAAGAGGAAAAAAAAATTAGGCAAATGTTTGTTGTGGAGACTATGCTTCTTTTAGACTCATTGAAGATCCATAGGAACATATCACCATTTTAATGTCAGTATTCTTTTAATTTTCATTGATATATGAAAATAGAATTAACTTCCCATTTATACTATTTTTCTCACTATTTCCTAAGTTTACCTCAATAATTTTCTTGAATGCTTTTAAATCATTGTCATTAAAATGATAATTTAAAAATATTTTATTGTCTTACTACCTAAGATCTAAATTGAGGATAAAGGACAATATTAATTACTAAGTGTTCTATTGTATAGAAGTTTTTAGAAAGTGTATCTTATTATATGTCAGTATTGTGTATGTATAGGAGAGAGGAATCAGACCGTTGACTTCACTCCTAAAGGAAATTTCCATTTAGGAAACTCCAGGTACCAATGCAGGTCAGTACAAGTTCTGTATTTTATAGTTACTAGATGTTTGTTTGAAGGATATGCTGAGATGTTAAATAACTGCTTCAATGTCACACAGCCACTAGGTATAGAACTAGCAGGGCACAATGGAAAGAAGGTTGTACTGCAATTCAAGAAGACTGAAATTCAAAACAATCTTTATCACTTATAAACATGTGAGGTCTTGGGAAAATCATTTAACCTATTTTGGCCCCAGTTTCCTCATACATAAGATTTAAGGGATGGACAAAATATTCTCTCAGTTTCCATATAGTTCTAAATCTGTTGTCCTGTGTCAAAAGTGGGATTTTAATCCAAATCTTCCTGACTCAGAGGTCAGGTTTCTATTCATATTGGCTCTTACATAACTTTAGCTTACCTCTTAAAAGTACAAAGCTAGAAAGAATCTCAAAATGACAGCATCATTTAGTAGAAAGAGCTTGTGCCTTATCAGAAGACCTATACTTAAGTCCTGACTTAGATACTTTTTAAGTAAATAATGGTAGTGAAGGCATTTGACTCAGTTTCCTTAACACTAGAAAGAGAATGACAATTTTAGTAATAACAATATTATCCTTATTAACATTCATAACATTTTTTGAGGAAAATGTTTGCAAATCATAAAATGTTCTAAGAAAGTTAACAATTTTAAAAATAAAATACAATTTTCTTCAGTTGTCATGCATTTAATTTTTTCTCTTCTCTTGTGAATTTGAGTAGTAATAACTGATGATTTGTTCTAAATCTTGCATTTTTTCAAAATTCCTATTTTAATTTAATGCTCTAGGATTGTATAAGTAAACTACCATACCATTTGCAAAAAAGTAAGAATTTCATATATAGCAATTTTTTTTTATAGAAAGTGAAGTATTTTGCCAAAGCTTTGCTTTCTTTCTTTTATTCTCTCATATATATATGTATATATATATATATATATATATATATATATATACACATACATACATATACATATATATATACATACATACATATATATATACACATATATATGTACATATATATGTGTATATATATATATACATATATATATGTGTGTATATATATATATATATATATATATATAGAGAGAGAGAGAGAGAGAGAGAGAGAGAGAGAGAGAGAGATAAACACAAGCAGAGGTTATCTCATGTTATTGGAAACTGACATCTCACTTTGATTTAGCCCTCATACCAGTGGACAAACTTTATTTCTGCTCTCTGTAGAATACACATATACAGGCCTAATTCTTCCTTGACTTTGAATCCTATCCTTTCTCCTGCTATGCAGCACTTGCAGACCACAGTGCACTTATTATCCTAGAAACTTCTGTATATATTTTCCTGGATTATTCTCCTTTCCCATGCCCAAAGACTTGTAATTGTCTAACAAGACTAGGAAAAAAAAAGACAGTATGATTTCTCCTGAGATTTCACAATCATAACTCTACCTGGTGCTTTTTCTTTATCTCTGCTGGAGTTTTATTGAAATAGAGGTGGGCTGTAACACTTTTTCCTAATTTGTGATCTTTTCTGGTCCCCAAGTTTCTTTTAATGTTTTCAGGATGGCAATGCAAAATTGATATTTCCTGTTATCAATTATTTTTGTTACAAAGCAAATATTTTGTATTATGCATATATATAGCATATGTATACATATGAAGATACATACATATACATACATATATATATATATATATATACATATTTCTTTTGCTATGTCTTCTGTAAAAACCATAACTCATAGCATGTTTTACTCATCATTTCAACTATATTTGTTACCATTGACATTTAGGACACATTCAACCTGCCTGTTCTCCAAAATGAAAGAAAAAAAGAAAAAAGAAAATGGTAACAGTCATCATTTTATATTTAGTACAGTTCTCAGTTGCACTACTGAAAAAATGTCATTTTAAAAAGAGCCTATAATATGTCAATAGCTGTTCCCTTCAAATATTTTCATTAAGAAGAGATGTGATGTGCATAAACCATTCTTATAAAGATTTGGTCTAAATTTTGTAGATGAAAATTCATGCTTTGAGTTTACTAGCAGTTTTTTAATTTCGTTATTTTGATCACTATCCAATTAACTCAAAACAGAGGTCTTCTCTGATTTTCCTTTTGACCTACATATAGCCCAAAACCCCATTGTATTTTTCTGAGATTTCCTCTCAACATTCAGCATGTTCTACTCTTTAAATTTCCTGACATTATTCACTTCTGCTTGCTATATATGTGAGCAATTCACTTCAATTTTCTGCTTATTAGGTAAAATTTCTGCTTTATCTAATATCATGTTAAGGGTTAGAATGATATATGCTCCTTTCTATTACTATTTATTAGTTACCAGAGAGAGGGAACATATCTGACTCTTCTAAAACTTTATTCATGTTCTTATTTCCTGATATTAATGGAAGAAAATCTTTATAAAAATATTTTTCTATTATATATTGCCAAGTTATTGACAAAACATTCAGGGAACATAGTATAAAGTCTTTTCAAAATGAGGTAAATATAGAGATATACAACCAATTGAGAAGTGTTCTAAATATATAATATCAAAATTGTGTCTACATAAAAATAATTTAATATCAATCAAATTGAAACTGAGCAACTATCCGTAAAGTTCCTTGTATCTTTACATCTATGATCATGTGATCCTTTGATTCAATTTACTTAAAATAATGATGTAATAACATATTATAATAATTCAATAATAAATCAAATTAAAAACAATAATAATACATTCATATAATATTTAAAAATTTACAGTACTTTAGAAATATTGTCACCGTTTTCTTGCAACAGTCTTGAGAGAAAGATTCAATTTTTTCTCCTTTATACAAGAAGACCCTGAAGCAGAAGGTCAAGTGGTTTTTGCGGGGTCACACTGCTGGTGCGTTTCCGAGGTGGTATTTGAAAACACATCTCCTAAATCCAAGTACAATGCTCTATCTGTTATGAAGGTTCATTCACTGTCATCCTTGTTGGTACTCCTGCGAATATTATCATTGGGAAAATGTTTAATATTATAGAATGAGCATGAACTCTAGATCCATGGAATTTGCATTTATATCTTACTTCAGATACTACCCCAGGACCTTCTATAAGGCATTCAACTTCCCTGAGGATCTGCTTTTTCATATGCAGCAGATAGATGATATGTGAGGAGAGTGCGTAGTAAGTTCTTTAGAGTCATCTGACTCCTAGTGACCTCGTTTTTATTTTTGGCAAATATGTTGGTGTTTGTCATGTTCTTTTCCAGTTCATTTTATAGATGAGGAAACTGAGTTAATTGACTTGCCCAAGGTCACACAAGTAGGAAGTATCTAAGATCACATTTGAATCCAGGAAGGTAAGTCTGCCTAACTCCAGATCTACTATTTTATTCACAGTGCCACCAAGCTGTCCCAGAGGGAGAGTACTTCACTTAAGATCACATTTCAAATGCTCCCTCAGGCAATTACTGATTCCTGATTGAAGCTAGTCACATCACCTCATTCAGTCTCAGAAAAATGGAGTAATAAAAGCTCCTTCCTTATTTATCTTTTTTTTTTTTTTTTGCGAGGAAGGTTGATAGGCTGGGTTTTTTTGTTTTTGGTGGGAATCAAATGTAATAGCATATACAAAAGTTTTACTAAATTCAAAGTAATACTTAAATCTCAGCTTTTATAATCAGTTTTGAGAAGGTTATTATCAAATGACCTTGGGTCCTTTCAAATTCTCATGCATTTTTCTATGAATGTAGCCTATCCATTCTGTTACCATCTCTTCATCTCTTCTCTTATATAGATACCACAGGTCTCTCTAATGTGCTGTTGGCCTTCTTGACTATATCTTCATTATCTTCTGGGAAACAGTGGAACATATGAGTTATCTAGTGGACTCTCGCTCCAAATTTTCTGACCATATATTTCTTTGGTTATATTTTTAGTGTAATTATATACACAACATTTTTTTCAACACAAGACATTTTCAATTCAATGGATATTAATTTCTGCCATTATAATTTTGTTCCTGAAAGCATGACTTTACTCATAAGCCCATTCCTCCTCCAAATATTTAGACAATATTGTTTTATATATACTTTCTATTAAACCCTTAATAGTATCTCTATCAAAAAGTAATTATACCTTCTAATTATAGCCTTTCTTTCTTCTGTCATGATTTCTTAGATGACATAGATATTTATGCCCAGAGATGTAGAAAATTCTTCTTTAGTAAGCCATTTTTCTTTATTGGTCACAATCAGGTACAGAACAGCTTCATCCATCACTTAAGTAATAAAATCATCATTAAGTAAAGTATCAAAACTTCTCTATTTTTGGAAAGAGATAAATCTAGTGGATTTTTCAATAGTCAAAGTGTTCATTCATGAGAGTCCATATTAACTTTTGGAATTGGCATTTTATCGAATCCAGTCCAATGTAACAAACACTAAATCCTTCTGTGCTCATGACTCTGTACTAAGGCACACAAAAAGTAAAATAAACCAAAACATCTCCCTTACTCTGAAGAAACTGAAATTCTATTTAGTCATAACTCCAGAACTACTGATCTAGTTATGCTTTAGGGGAGGTGGTCTGTCCTTTGCTCCCTCCAAAATATTTCCCCACAGGGAATGTATCTTTGTAATATATTTTTCTACACTTTTCAAGGGAATATAAGCATGAATAGCCAAATAAAAAGGTGGATTAATTTTAACACAAATTCTCCTCAAGGATTAATGTCAAATCCATATTCTAATATACAGAGCCTAAAGATCCTTTCTCCTTTAAAAAATACTCATATAAAATACTGGAAGCAATTATATTTGATACATACTCCACCTATTCTGGAAAATACATTCTCTCTTAATAGTTGAAAATATGTATAGAAACAAAATAGAGAGAGCAACTCAGTAAAAGTGTACTCAAGGGGAATAGGTAGGAAGAAAATCACTCATTGGTTTGCCTGAATCTCAGTAATCTACTGTTTGTATGTTATTTTCTGACTAATGTTTATGAGATTAAGATTGAAACAATGCATCTTGAGAGAAGTGGTGGTTTGATCAGGGCCCTTTATAAATTATTGCATAATTTATAAATAAATATTGACTTTGCTGAGATGGATATCAAAACTTATTGGCTACCATATAAATATTTATACAGACAACTTGAGAAATAATTAATTTTGATATTCATTGAAAACTGAAATCAATGACTGTAGCATTATATATTGCCAGCTACTGTAAGCAATACAACAGAGTAATATTAGCAGTAATGAAAATATTTTCTATATTGCCTCATGTTTGAAGGATACATACATGCATACATTTCCATATACATACAAATATATACACATATAAACACACAGATATAACATAAATATATGTATATACATTTTAGCATAGAGAATTATTGTTATTAATTAAATTTTAGTTTTCAGTATTCACTTTCATAAGTTTTAAATTTTCATTACCTCGCTCTTCTCTCCCCTCCCCAAGATAGTGTGGTACCTGATATAAGCACTACATATACATTAAATTAAACAAATTTTCACATTAGTCATGTTGTGTAGAAGAATTATAACATATGAGAAGAACCAAGAGAAAGAAAAAACAAAATAAAAAAAGAGCAAGTCTGCCTTGAGATTCCATATTTCTTTTTCTTTAAGTAATTACCATTTTCCATCATGAGCCTTTTGGAGTTGTTTTAGGTACTTGCACTACTGAGATCAGCTAAGTCTCTCAAAGTCAGTCATCACACAATGTGACTACTACTGTGTACAATGTTTGAGGAGAATTATTTCAAATTGTTTATCAAAACCAAAAAATATATTTAGTTATTTAACTAAAATGTAAAATATTCATGTGCCCAGTCAACTTGATCATAAAATTTCCTAAACCTTTTTTAAATCAAATTGACCATATTTGGAATTCTGATTAATGTTTATTAAATGACTATATATGCAAAAATCCATAGAAGATGTAGACATTTAGAGGCTAAACTTGTCTATTATCATTTTCCCCTAATAACATATTCCTTTATAGTTGGAAAAAGAAATGAAATTTAATTTTAATATCATTTTATTGTATAAAATTCTGTTTGAAACATGAGTACAGTAATATTATTTTCAAGAAAAATGGATTATAACTTTCCCTCAAAATGTGATTATTGATATTAATTAACTAATACATAGTTCTAAAACCTCTCTATTACCTGGAATATGAAAAAAATCAGAAAATATTTCACAAAATAAAAAAAACAAAAACTGCTCTTGGGGAAGAAGATGTTATTTTAATGTCTCATCATTAACACTTCACATGTATAGATAGATAGATTAGATAGATAGATAGATAATTTATTTTCTGCTTTGGAATACATTTTCAGTTAAGTCCATTTTTTCGTTGTTCTCTAGGCATGACTATAATAGAAGTTGCCTGGTTTTATTAATCTAGAGTTGCAAAATTATCCTAAACATCATCTAATATAAGCTATAAACCAATCATATGACATTTCTAGTAAGTGATCCTTTAATTTGGTTAAATAATTCTCTCCCTCTACTCCAACTCATTATTGGAAGATATCTTTTTTCCTTGGCAAGTTATTCCATTTCTGGATAGTTCTAACTGTGCCAGCTATTTTTCCAAATCAAGAGGAAACATTTTTAGTAATTTTTGTATATTTTTCACCCTCCAAATCCAAGCAAAATCAATACAATCCCTCTTCAATACAACCATTTTACAAAAACCTGGAGACTCCTTTAATGTTACTCATCAGTTTTATTTTTTTTCTAGGTATGACATCGTAATTTCCTTCAAATGATTTTTACTAGTCTCATGACTATCAAAAATCTCTTACACTTGGTTCAGATGTTCTTATCACTGCTATAATATGGCACACCATATGTGATATGATCTCCTGGTTCTGACCAAGGACGTTAACAGCTCCCTCTCTTTGGACACTATACTTTTATTAATGAAATTAAAGATCATCATATTTTTTCACATAGGGTGCTTAATGTAATGACGATGTGAATAGAGATTTCTACGAGTGAATGAATGAATCAGCAATTATTTAGCTAGTAACTATTATGTACCAGATATTTCAAAAAAATCCTTGAGAATCAATACTAAAGAATGAAAAAAACCTTGATGTCAATGAAATAATATTCTATGTTATGTTTTAACAGTTTTGGCAGAGTTACACAAAGTAGAGAAATTTTTACAGAGAAACTGACAGGCACACAAACATACTCAACAAAGTCTATATACAAGTGAAATATAACAGAAAAATATAATTAATGATCAAGAACTAAGATGTTCATAATCCCCAAGCATTGTTAGTCAAAAATTGTTGATTAAGATCTAACTACGTACTGCCTATAGTGCTAAAAATAAAGATGAAAACATGGTTCTGGCACTCATATCTTAAACAGCAAAAGAGCTGGGGTTAAGTCCAAAAATAAGTTACCCAGCAAAGTTGAGTATAATTCCAAATGAAAAAAAGGATTTTTGATAAACCGAAAAACTTAAAAGTATTTGTAACAAAAAAAACAGAGCTAAATGGAAAATTTGATATAAATTTTGATATGACATATCAAATATTTTTAATAAATATCAAATAAAATATTTGATATAAAATTTGATATAAATGATACATTTATGTCATATAAAGAAGAAATATAAGGAAAACTTTAAAATCTAATTACAAAGACTCATCACAGGCAAACTGTTTACTTATTGGAGATATGATAATGTTATCAGTATTCAAAATAAATTGTTATCATTACTAAAGTACTTTGAAAGAAAGGTTGGACTTGAGATGCACATGATTGGGAGATTCTAAAACAAGCAAAATTGGGTAGCCAAAGGTTAAAGGGAATAATTATCTTATACAAATGGAGTGTGAAAGGAAGAACTAATATGGAAGGAGTAAGTGGGTGTGGAGGGTTGGAAATATTAGAAATTCACTCTCATTTGGGCTGAAGAGGAAACAATGCATACATCTGGAAGATTGTGGAAGTGTTCTGAACAGGTAGAGAGGTGAGAAAGGTTAGACAAGTGTATGGATTGGAATTTTCAAAGGGGGAGAGAATGGGGGCATTAAAGGAGTATGTGGATTGAGATTAGGGGGGTAGGGGAAGAGAATATGGACTCTTGGAGAGGTGGGTAAAGTGGAGGCTGGGAGGCTTGATGAGAGGATAAGGTAACAAGGATAGGGTAAAAAGGTAGGTTAAGAAAAACAAAAGTGAGTAAAAACAAGATGGAAAAAAATTCACATTTAAATAGAAATGAGATATTTATGTGGCTGTCTGTTGTAGCAAAAAACTGGAAATTGAAGGGATCCCCATCAATAAGGGAATGGCTGAACAAGTTGTTGTGTGTGTTTGTCATGGGGTGCTGCTATGCTATCAAAAATGTTGAACTCCATGATCTTAGAAAGTGATGGCAAAGGGTGTATTTTGTAATGCATTTATACTGTCACTGATATGATATATAATTTGTGTTTTCACAAAACCAAAGAACTGGAGATTTTTATAGGGGATGTAAGTGGCAATCTAGTACCAAGTGTTCCTTAACAAGATCCCTACTATGCCATGCACAAAAGTAATCATCCAGCCTATGTTAAATGTCTTCCAAGGAAACAGAACATATGACATCTCAAAGTAACAAATTTTCTTTTTGTTCACAATTCTCATCAGTAAGATGATTTGCTGACATCATTCCTACATTTCACTCACTGTAACTTTGAATATTTTCCATTGTTTTGCTCTCTGAGCCAAACAGAATAAGTTGAACCTCTCTTACAGAGAACAATCAAATATCCCCAGTTTTTCCAACTGATTTTTGTATGACATTGACTGAAGTTACTTAATCCTCCCAGGTATCTTCCTCTAAATATTCTCCAGTTAATTATTTTTATCTTTAATGTTATCTTTAATTGCAATGTTTAGAACTAATCACAAGACTCTAAATGAGGCTTTATGACAGAGTTAAAATAAAGAATAATACTTTCTTCCTTCCTGGAATCCTTTAAGGGGTCTCTTATTGCACTCAAAGATCACATTATCTTTCTTTATGTTACATTACTTACCTTTTAATGCATATTACATGGCACTGCTGACTCAGGCTTAGCTTTCAATCCATCAACTTCCCTAAATCTTTTTTTTTCAAATTGTTGTTTCATTACATGTCCAAAATCTTGCATTTACCTTGGTTTGTTTTGTACCCAAGTAAGGGACATCATAATTCATATAAATTCAGATCATCTTCTTAGATTCAGGCACATTTCCTAGATGTCAAGATACATTAGGAAACACGTTCTATTGCTTCTTTTCATCTCTGTCTACTGGTAATTCTTCATTATCTGTTATAATATTTATCTGTGCCCTACTCCCAATTCTGAAAAAAAGAAAACAATCACTTGATCTTTCCATCCCTAATAAATGTTATCTTTTATCTATTCTGTCCTTTCTCCTCAACTACACCTACTGACTTCCTTATTTTCTTTTTAGTCTCAATTGAAATCTGATATTTTGAACTTCCCATCAGTTGGGAATGGCTAAATAAGTTGGGGCATATGCTTGTAATGTAATACTATTGTGCTATATGAAATGATAAGCAAGATGGTTTCAGAAAAACCTGGGAAGAATTTTTTGAACTGATGCAAAGTGAAGTGAACAGAACCAAGAGAACATTGTACACAGGAACAGCAGTATTGTACAATGATTGATGGTGAATGACATAGCCATTCTGATCAATAAAAGCATCCAATATAATCCTGAATGACCTATGAAGAAAAATACTATTCACCTCCCTAGAAAAAAGCTAATGGAATGAGAATGTAGAAAGAAACATACTATTTTTTAATTTAATTTTCATCTTTTTGTGTTATGAGTAATAAGAAAATATTTTGCATGAATTAACATTTAAATGTATAATAAATTGCTTCCTTTCTCATTGAGGGCAATGGAAAGGGAGGGAAACAGAAAATCTGAAACTCAAAATTAAAAAACAAAAACTGTTGATATCATATTTTACATGTAATTAGAAGGAAGGTAAAAAAGAATGCAGAAAAAGCAGTTTGCATTTCTTCATTAGGGATTTTATTTTTAAGATCAGGGCTTCCAGCCAATTTTTAATAGAATAAGCTGTATTGTCAATTAGCCCATAGCCCTGTCTTTTCCACAAGATCTTAGCATGTGATATTTTAAGGCTTTGACACAATATCTATACAAACTGCTTCCACTACATTCACTTCCATCTATCCATCTTGTTATTTTGTTAAAAAAAAAATCATACATGATCTGTTCTTAGAAAAGTAATTTGCTCTTCCTCAGTTTTTAAGCTTCTTTTGAGTTTGCCACAGTCTTTGAAAGCTCACTGACTAGAACTTAGGAATCATACATGCCAATTCTTTCAGAATTTTAGAATGTTTTATCATCTCTGTATTTCATTTGAGTATCAATCCCTTAGCTTATTTTACGTAAAGTCGCTTATTTATGAAAAGGGGTGGGGAAGGATGAGTAATTGTCTTCTCTCTCTCATTTGATAATTTAGTCCATCTATCACATTGTATTCAATTTGTAGTATGCATATTAGTGTAAAGGTATCAATGAGATGCAGGGTGATATGGCATCAACTCAAATGGAATTAATATTATAAACATTTACAGAGAAAATATATTTTTCATTAGTTAATAATTATGTCCCTTGGTAGATTCAAGCATTTCATGTTTCAAAGGACAAATGTATCATTTGATATACAAATGTCTTTCCTTTATTTTTTTTATTTTCCTGAGTTATTCTTTTTCTTGTGCTCCAAATACTTTGAGGTGTGATTCTATTAGAATTTGAGAATCATAGATATAACTAAAAGTTTTACAAAATTCAAAGGATAAGCTAAACAAAGAATGTATAGTTTCTGAACATTATTTATGAATGTGCTTTGAATAAAATGTGAAAACAGAAAAAAAGAAACAATTATGAGTAAAGCTTATGAATAATATCCCACCGGAAAGTGAATGAAGGCAGTAGGATTGCTTTTAGATGAGTGTTTTCTGATAAGTTGTTCTTATATATTGCAAATGGATTGTTCTTCACACTGGAGGCAGGTTCCATTCTCACTCTTATTTATTCCTGATGCTCCTCTTGTAAGTGCTACACAGAATAAAAAAAATGTTTTCTAAGTGATTGCTTTTATACACTAGATATTTTTTTTTTAATGACTGGAAACCTACCTGGTCAGAATGAATAGAAAGTTCCCCAGAGAGCATAAAATTAAAAATTGGGCTGGCAAAACATAAAGTTAACACTGTAATTGTTATGGTGCCTGATTAGGTCATAACTGCTCTGTGGTTGAAGGAGTATGCTCTTTGTTCCTGCTAAGTTAAGGGCAAAGTAAACAATCCTTAACTTCTAAAATCAGAGAATGGAAAGACATGAAATTTAGATTTAGTTACCTAGGTAATTGTCTCCTGTCCCAGGGACTCCTGGATGATAAAATTTTTTAAGCTCTCATTTTAGACACAAAGGATGTGGATAGGTGGTTGTGGAATACCTCAGATTCTTCCAATATGAATAATATGTTTTCATGGAGAAATTTGGAGGCTCTTTCCAAAACAGCTGAATGTATTTAATTGAAAAGATTGGAGTTTTTATTGCTGTTGCTTTTTTGGGTTACTTATTGTTTCTTTCTCATTTGGGTGGATTGTTTCCAAGATGTCAATCAATCAAACACTAAACATCTATTAATCTCCTAATATGTGCCAGGCACTGGGTTAGATACCAGGGATAAAAAGACAAGAAAAATAAAAAGGAAATACTCCTTGATTTCTAGGTGTTCACATTTTAATAGGGGAGATAAGAAACTATATAGTCATATAGGAAATCAATGACACTAACTTGGGATTAAAAGCATGAACAACTGAGTGGTAGTGATGGATAGGAGAAAGATTTCATTAAGAAAATAGTGCTTTATTTGTGTGTTGAAGGAATCTAAGAATTCAAAAAACAAACAAGAATCAAGAGAGAAAGTACATTATGAGTATAGTTAGTGCAAAGGTTCAGGGCCAATAAGAGATTAACTCTTTAAAAGGAACTTCTACTTCAAAAAGGATAATTACAACTATATAAACTCACTCTCCAAATTGGGACACACAGTCTTCCTTCCTTCTTGCACAACTTCAGATTTAAAGGATGGATAGGAAAAGTGGATTAGCTAAATTTCTATAGAGAACAGCCTCAGGTCCAAGTTAAAGAAGAATCTTGGGCTAGATTTTCAGGTTTCCTTACTTCTTTAGTCTTCCACACCAGCTTGACTGGCTATAATACACTTCCTAGAATCTTGACTTCAAGGTCATCATGGTTCAAAGTCATGGGTGGAGTGGGTTCAGCAACCATCATCAATGCTGGCAGCAAAACCTCAGGACAAATTAATTGTCTTGAACAGAGAAAAACAAAATAAAAACTTTACCAGGCTCATTTAAAGTTATGCTTTAAGGGAAAGACAGACAGACAGAGACAGAGAGAGAGAGACAGACAGAGACAGAGAGAGAGAGACAGAGAAAGAGACAGAGAGAACAAAGGGCACTACCACAGAGTAGAGAGTAAAGAATAAAAAGGAAGTGGTAGGAACCCAGATAAATGGAGGAGAGAATTTACATATACACAAAAGAGATGTTAAGTATGACATTGATTTGTTGTTCTGTATTTCTGTAGTGTCCATCTTTTCATTTTGGGTTTTCTTGGCAAAGATACTGAAATGGTTCACATTTTCTTCTCAAACACATTTTACAGATTGAGGGAATGGGGCAAACAGGGTTGAGTGACTTTCTCAGGGTCACACAGCTAAGTAAGTGTCTGAGGCCCGATTTGAACTTGTGAAAATGAATCTTCCTGGCTCCAGGCCCAGTACTCTTTCCACTGAACAATTAAGGAAAGATTGAGTCAGGTGGAGGAAAACCAAGATAAGACAGGGCCACAACAATGAAGAGAAGAAAACAATGTAAAATGTGATAGAGTGGTGAAGAAAGATGAGCACTGACAAAAAGTCATTACATATAGCAATTAAAATATCATTTATAATCTTGGAGAGAACAGTGTTAGTTGAGTGATTAAGACAAATATTAGAATGTAAAAATTTTAGAATGAAGAGAAGAACTGATGTAAACATAAGCAGCTTTTGAAAGAAGTTTTCCTGAAAAGAATTTATTGCAGAACAAGAGATAGAAAACATTATGAAATATAAAATGAATAATTTTGCTTACATTAAATTAAAAAGGTTTTGCACAAAGTCAATGCAACCAAAATTAGAAGGGAAGTAGAAAGTTGGTTTACAGCCAATGTCTCTGGGTTTGTTTCTAAAAGACCTCATTTCTATAACACGTAGAGAATTGAGTCAAATTTACAAGAATATAAGTCAATCCTTAATTAATAAATGATCAAAGGATATAAACTGACATTTTTCAGATGAAGAAATTAAAGTTTTCTATAGTCATATGAAAAACTGTTCTAAATTGCTATTGATAAGAGAAATGTAAATTAAAATATCTCTGAGGTGTCACATCATACCTATCAGATTGGTTAACATGACAAACTAGGAAAATAATAAATGTTGGAGGAGATGTGGGTAAATGTGAATGCTAGTGCATTGTTGGTGGAGTTGTGAACTGGTCTAATGACTCTGGAGAGCAATTTGAAACTATGCTCAAAGGGTAATCAAACTGTACATATTCTTTAATCCAACAATATCACTATTAAATCCATATTCCAAAGAGATCATAAAAATGGGTAAAGGACTCACAGGCACAAAAATATTTATAGCAGCTCTTTTTCTGGTGGTAAAGAATGGGAAATTGAGAGGATGTCGATCAATTGGGGAATCACTGAGCAAGTTGAGGTATATGAATGTAATGGAACACTACTGTGCTATGAGAAATGATGAGCAGGCAGATTTCAGAAAAAAAAAATACCTACAAAGACTTATATGAACTGTGAACTGATGCTGAGTGAAGTATGCAGAACCAGGAGAACATTGCACAAAGTAACAGCAACATTGTGCAACAACCAGCCTTGCTAGACTTCAATCTTGTAAAAATGCAATGATCTAAGACAATTCCTAAAGAATCATCTTGGAAAATACTATCCCCCCTCAGAGAAAGAACTATGGAGTCAGAATGCAGATTGAAGGATACTATTTTTTCTTTTTTTTTATTTCTAATGTTTTTTTTCTTTTTTGTTGTGATTCTTCTTTCACAACATGACTAATATGGAAATACGTTTAATATGATTATACATATACAGCCTATATCAGATTGTATGATGTCTTGAGGAAGAAGGAACGGAGGGAGGGGAAAAAATTTAGAAGTCAAAATCTTAAAATACTGAAAGTTGAAAACTAAAAATCAATCAATAAATATTTCTAAAAGAAGATCCACTAGAAAAAGGTAAGAGATATGGGAAAGCATGTTATAGGGATCGTAGATTATATTGGGTTTTTTTTTCTCTTTCTGTTTTTGATTGTTAAGACTTCAATATATTAATAGGTATCATAAAAAATGCTTGCAAGTGGAGAAGGACTGAAGATTACAGAAAGAGAAGAGATTTCTGTCTGTATTGTGATCAAAGGTACCTTGTACAATGGTTGGCATTGGGAAAAGAAGGGCTACCAGAGAGTGGCATAATAGAGTAGATATTTATGGATGTGTTACATCACTAATTTAAAAGAAAAAAAAGAAAATTAAAATTTTTGTAACAAATGTTAATGGTCAATAGAAATAAATTCCCCCACTTTTTTACAGATATATCTTATTTGCCATCTTGAATCTTTCACTTCTCCAAGAAGGGTATATATGTTTAGATACAATGTAAATAAGGAGCAAGAAATATCATGGGCAAATAAGAGAAAGTAAGGCAATGTCACAAATGCAAATGTTCTTTGGTGGAGAGTGTGCCTCTCATTTTTGGCCCTAAGTGGAGGTAGAAGAATGTCTCATTAAGTAGAATGCCAAAGACTCATCTTCTTGAATTCAAATATGGCCTCATGCACTTACTAGCTATGTGACTCTGAGCAAGTCACTTAATTCTGTTTCCTTTAGTTTTCTCATTGGTAAAATGATCTAGAGAAGGAAATGGCAAAGCATCCCAGTATTTTTGCGAAGAAAATGTCAAATAGAATAACAGAGAGGCATAACTGAAATGCCTGAATAACAAGTGGTAGAGGAAAGTTAACTACAGAACTTTCAGATGCAACAAAAAGGGGAACTTACAGCTTTGGGCAATGCTTCAAGGCTCCCCATTTTTCTCATCTTCTTAGGGCAAAGATTTGTAGATTTCATTTATTTTATATATGACCTGTCTCACCTCTTTCAAATTAATAGTACAGTGTTTTACTCATGGTAAGTGCACCAAACAAATCCTGCAAATTTAAATATGTTACTGTAGCTAGCCTTTTTTTTTGCGACTGCCAGACTTTACAACTACAAAAGAAGTCCATTCCTACTTATTAAAAATGCTATGAAAGTTTTATAAAAGTGGAGGTGTTAGCACCAATGTCTTAAAAAATTAAGAACATAGATAATTATATTCTGCTTATCTAAATTCCCTATGAAGTTCAAGGAGGAAGAAATTAATAGTATTTTGTATGTGCATAATGCTTTCTTTCAAGAAGTTCAGAGTGCTTCATAAATACTTTTTGGTTACCCTTCTCTGTGGGGCCAATATAAAGGAAAGAATAAAGATTAGTCCTGCATTCTTCTCCTTCTGGCTCTGTGTGAAAAGAAATGATGACCTCATTTAAAGAAATGCAAAATTCTATCTTCGCTTCTATGATGAAAGATAGAGAGCATGGATTCTCTTTGTATGGATTAAAACATTCAAAACCAAAAGATTTTGTTTTATGAAATTCCAATAGTAAATCATATAGTTAACATTGTTGATTTGATGAACTTTATTTTTAAAATGGTAAATTCAGAATTGATTGGTATGATTTCAGAGAGAAAGAAAGAGGGGGGAGAGAGAGAGATGGAGAGAGAGAGAAAAGGGAAGATGGGGAGAAGTAGAGGGAAGAAGAGAGGAAGGAGAGAAGAGGGGAGGGAGGAAAGGACAGAGGGAATGAGAGACAATGAAAAACAGAGAGAGAGAGAGACACAGAGAATTAGGAGAGAATGTCAGAAATAGAAAACACTCTGCAGTCTAATACCTGTGAGGAAATCATAGTATCATAGTTCTTGACTATCAAGGAAGATCTGAAGTCATTTTATCTATTAGCTTCTTCATAGATAAGAACCATGAGGCACAGACAAAGAAGGTAAATTGCCCTAAAGGAAATCATGGAGTTTTGTTTTTTGGGTTTTTTTAAGTAATCTGGGATTACAACTTAGGTTCTTTTCTTTCCTCTACATTATACTGCAATACTATGTGACTTTCTCTTCACATTTAGAACTACTGATCCAAAAGGCATTTTTCTGTCTTTTAAAAGGATAGTTTTAGTTAGACAGGAATCTTTATGTCTAATGGACTGTTTTTTTTTTTTAAAGAGCTTTCTAGTATAATTAGTCTGGAATGGTAATTATGTTAATGAGAGTTAAAGATGACCCTCACCCATTAATGGGCGTGCCCATTAATGGAAGCTTGATTAGGGGAAATTTGTTTTGTAGGAAGGCCCACACCTTTTGCTAATTTTTAATGAGGCACTGACTCTCAAGGACTCTGATGCTTTCTGTCTCTGAAAAGTGTGTATATACTCTAGGGAGAGGTTTTTTTGAGACTTACTCATTGAAAGTGCTTTTTTGGGCAGAGGAGACTACAGGTAGGATCCTCTCCCACAAATCTGAAATTTAAAAACCTAAATATTTGTGCTTCTCTCTCTGGTATGTATGTATGTAATGGTCAGACATTTTGATGTGTCTGTTGATCAGTGATGCATATATTACTTATGGTCAGATAATTGGAAAACCTGTGTGTTGGTCTTTATTTTCTCCATTTGTATCTTCTTTGAAGTTTAGGGTGCTAACTTTTCCCCCTGAACTAAGTGAATTATATTTGTACTTGATTAAAATGATTGCTGACTTCTCAAAGTTGCTTTCCTTGGCCAAGATGGTAGATTAGAAACATAGACCTGCTCAAACTTTCCCTCCAAAGTCCTTAAAATACCTGTAAAAATGACTCTAAATTCATTCTAAAGCCGCAGAAACCACTAAATGACATAGTAAAATAGATTTCCAGCCCAAGAAAGCCTGGAAGACAGACAGGAAGGGTCTCTACCAGCAGGCTCAGAGCACAACATAGCCTGGTGTGGTCCACATGGCACAGACAAGACTTGAACAGACTTCAGTGTGCTTATTCATGGGCAGCTGCCATGGTTTCCAGATGGAACCCACAACCACCAAAGACAAATTCAAAGGTCACTGAGAAAACTTTCACTTGAGTGAGAGGAGACCATGGTTGGGTCCCAACCCCAGGGTTACTACAGCTACTGCTGCAGCAATGGCCACTTATGGAGCTCTCAGCCTATAGATCCTGGTCGAATCAAGCTTCTGATCTAGGTGTCAGTCTTGAGTGGCAGTAGTGGGGTGAGGAGGAATGCTGGTGTGTTTAAGTTGGTAGTGGTGGTAGAGAGAGAATACAATTATGGTTGCTCACATACCAAAGCACAGGCCAGGAGAAGAGTAAACACCTCTCTGCTGACTTATAGAGACATTATGGAGGAAGTGAAAACTTACACGTCCCTCGAGATAACTCCGGGAATAGCTGCATAAAACATCTAAAGCCTATGGTAGTATACCCTTCACTTGACAAAGGACTCAAAAGTCAAGTAATGGACTGGGAAAATGCCTCAAAAAGAGAAAAATAAGATTATAGAAAATTACTTTCTTGTTGAAAAGGTATTTTATTCCATCCTTTTGGGTGAGGAAGATCAAAGCATACAATTAGGGGAGGACCAAAACATACAACTGGAGGAAGACAGCAAGATTAAGACTCCTACATGCAAAGCCTTTAAGAAATGAAAGAAGATAAAGTGATTGCAGACCATGGAAGTGCTCAAAATGAATATTGAAAATTAAGTAAAAGAGGTGGAGGAAAAATTGGGAAGAAAAATGAGAGCAATAGAAGAAAATCATTAAAAATGAGTCAGCAGTTTGCTAAAGGATACCCAAAAAATGCTGAAGAAACACGTCAAAAAATAGACTAATCCAAATGGCAAAAGAGGTCCAAAAAGTCAATGAGGAGAAGAATGCTTTAAAAAGTTGAATTGGTCAGATGGAAAAGGAGGTTCAAAAGCTCACTGAAGAAAATATTTCTTTAAAAATTAGAATGAAGCAGTTGGAAGTTGATAACTTATGAGAAATCAAGAAATTATAAAACAAAATCAAAATAATGAAAACTAGAATATAGTGTGAAATAATACATTGGAAAACAACTCACAGGAAAAACAGATGCAGGAGAGATAACTTACAAATTATTGTTCTATCTGAAAACCATGATCAAAGAAATAACTTAGACATCATCTTCCAAGTAATTATGAAGGAATACTGCCCTGATATTCTAGAACCAGAGGGTAAAATAGAAATGGAAATAATTCACTGATGACCACCTGAAAGAAGCCCCAGAAGGAAAACTACTAGGAATATTGCAGTCAAGTTCCATAGTTCCTTGGTCAAGGAGAAATTATTTCAAGCAGCCATAAAGAAATAAGTCAAGTATTGTGAAAACTCTATCAGGATAACACTGGATTTAACAGCTTTTACACTAAAGAATTGATAGGCTTAGAAGATGATATTCCAGAGGTCAAAGGAGGTAAAATTAAAACCAAGAATCACCTACCCAGCACAACTGAGTATAGTACTTTAGGGAAAAATGGAATTTCAATGAAATAGAGGACTATCAAGCATTCTTGTTGAAAAGACCAGATCTGAATAGAAAATTTGATTTTCACATATAAGAATCAAGAAAAATATGAAAAGGTAAACAGGAAAGAGAAGCCATAAGGAACTCATTAAAGTTTAACATTTTTACATTCCTATGTGAAAAGATAATATGAGATTTTTTTCAGTATTAGGGTAGTTAGAGGGAAAATACTACACACATACACACATACACAAATATTCAGATATATATGTACACACATATGTATAATATACACTTATATACACACAGATTTATATATACACATATGCACACATATATATGCATGTATATACATACACACATACACACACATATATATACACACACACACGTGTGTGTGTGTGCATAAATAAAAAGCATAGGGTAAGCTAAATATGAAGGGGAACTACCTAAAAAAGAAGGGTTGAATGTACTAAGAGTAAGAGATAGGGAAAAGTAGAATATAAGAAATCATCACACATATAAGAGGTAAGAAAGAGCTTTTACAATGGAAGGGAAGAGGGAGGAGAGGAAAGGGAATAAGTGAGCCTTACTCTTGGCTTAAGGAGGAAATAATACATACCCAGTTTGGTATGGTAAGCTATTTTACCCTGCAGTAAGGCAGGGAGGAAATGGATAAGAGAGGGAAAATAATGGAAGGGACAACAAATTGGGAAAATGAGTAACTAAAAGCAAACACTATTGTGAGGGGACAGGTCAAGGGAGAGAATGGAATAAATGGAGGGTAGGACAGGGCAGAGGGAAATGTTGTTAGGCTTTAGCAACATATCTGTTATGGAAGTGCTTTGGGTGACTACACTTGTATGAACTATGTAGAATTGCGTGCTTTTTCAATGAGAACAGCGGGGTGGAGGGGCAAGAAGGGAGAGAATGTGGAACACAAAGTTTTAAAAATGAATGTTAAAAATTGTTTTTGTATGTAAGCTTCTTTCCTGGATGTATTTTATATAGTTCATCAGTTGAAATGATATCTATTCTTGCAAAACCTACCCATTCTCTCAATAGAGCAGTAAAGAATTTCTTTCTTGTCAGTCTATTCTGACTTTGAATCCAATGGCTATTTACTCTTCTCTCATGAAGAAATTTATCTTTTTTCACTGATTCTTACCACCCAAGGTATCAGTGATTCTCCCACCCTTTGGGTGAACCAACTCAAAATATCTGTGACCTCCTGCTGAGTAAAATCCTCAATTACCTCTCGAAACACTGGGAGCCCCTTGATTCTCCTGTTTCCTTCTTAGTACTGGAAAACCACAGGTTACTCATTTGTTTCATTTTCCTCCCATGCATTCTCCTGGCCTGTGTTTAGGTCCCAATCAGGTCCAACCTGTGGAAGGGCTGCATTCATTTTCCTTTTGTTAATTTTTCACCTCCTCCTGTGAGCCAAAGCAACAACAGCCCTTTTTTTCCCCAAAACCTGATACATTTTAGCTTGCTCTTCTGACAGATTGTTCAACATAGAAAGCTTCTTTTGCAAATCAGGTAACTCCTTTTCCATCTGAGCTATCTTCTCCAGCATTTTGTCTCTGCTTTTACATATAATTTGATAGTTTGGTAAGAATGTCTATCCTCTTCGATATCCTCCTGTCATTTCTTTCCCTGGATTTATTGTTATTCTCTGAAAGCATCATTCTAGGTCTCTGGCTTCTCCTTTCTTTAGCTTTGCTTCCCAGTTTTCACAGTCCTATGCTTTTAGGATGTTCTCTTGCTAGGGAGGAATGAAGCAAATCATCCCACCCTGGGATATCCATGTTTTCCTGTGTCTCTTTTGCCTTTGTGTCTCCAAATAGAGGTCTGATATTTCATGATCCTATCCCTGCCACTATTTGTTGCACCAATGCGATATTAACAGTACCTACAATGACCCATGAATATCCCAGTGCAATTCTGAATGGCAAAATACAACAGATTATCCACATGGAAAGCACAACCAAAACATTTATTCAGACTCTAGAAAGCCAAATCCCTCAGTGATAAAAATCTATACATAATAAAAATGCAGAGAACAAAACCATTTCCAACCCTTCCCCCTGCTACACTTCCCATAAAACAGCTCCATTAAACAAATCACAAGTAGGCTCTCTTAAACAAAATCAAGCTCTTTCACTCATGGTAGACAGCATCCTACTTGCCTGCATTCTTTCTAGCTCTGACTAGATTCTGATCAATTTCCTCTCAGTCTAGCTCTGCCTCTTCCTATTCCACCTCTCCTCTTCTACTAGTTCAGCAAACTCTTCCCACCACTGGTTCCATGTGACCCAGGCAGGATACATGGGCCTATTAATGAATGAGAAGTTCTATCTATTTTATATTACCATTATAGAGACAGAACAGCAGGGGAGAAGAGGGAGAAACAGATGCCCCAGGGTGGGAGGTTTGCGGTAAAGACACAGGACTTTGTGAAACCTGGGAAGCAAAGCTAAATAAGGGAGAGCTCAGAGACTTAGCAAGATGTATTCCAATAGAACCAGGGAAAGAAACGACAGGAGTATGAAGAAGAGGATAGGCATTGTTAACAGGCTATCAAAAGCAGAGACAAACTGCTGGAGGAGATAGCTCAGATGAAAAAAGAGTTACCTGATTTGCAAAAGAAGCTTTCTATGCTGAACAATCCTTTGGCAGAGCAAGCTAAAAAGTGTTGGTTGGTGGGAGAAAAAATATTGTTGCTTTGGCTGACAGGAGAAGGTGAATAATTAACAAATAGGAAAATGCATGCAGCCCTTGCACAGGCTGAGCTTTATGGGGCCCAAACACAGGCCAGGACAATGCATGGCAGATGATTGAAATAAGTGAGTAAGCTGAGGTTTGTCCAGTACTAAGAAGTAAGTAGGAAAATCAGGGGGCTCCCACAGAGTTTGGGGAAGTAATTGAGGATTTTACTCAGCAGGTCACAGATATTTTGAGTTGGTTCACCCAAAAGATGGGAAAATTGTTGGGTACCTTAGATGCTGAGAATCAATGAAAAAGATAAATCTCCTCGTGAAAGTAGAGTAAATAGCCTGCAGATTCAAAGTCAGAATAGACTGACAAGAAACGAACTGTTAACTGCTCTATGGAGAGAAGAGGTAGATTTTGCAAGAATAGATATCATTCCAACTAATGAATTATACAAAATGCATCCAGGAAACAAACTTGATTATAGACTAAGTAAGGAAGTGGGAACTGCTCCACAGATCATTCTGAAACATTGTATCCAAGTTCTTCATACTTGCAGGCAGAATGAGAGGTTGACTAGGACATAGCTCAGATTAAATAAAGTATACCTCTAAACAGAATGATGACCACAACACTGCAAGTTCAAAAATAGAAAGCAGCAGTGAGTGAATCTGTGACCGTGGACTCCAGAAGCATGGCTGACTCTATATCTGACCTGCTTGTATTGTTTCTTTTTTTTTTATTTTTGAATGTTTGTTTGTTAACTTTGTTAGATTTGTTTTCTGAAGGCTAACTATACTCCTCCTGCAGATGCCTTCACTGAAGCTAAATGTCACTCCCTGCCCATGACTGTGATGTGTCACCTCCAGACCTGGCACAGACCAAGCTCTGGATGCCAGTTAAAGAAGTGACCCCTGTAATGGGACCTCTTGGGGCAGGGACAGCTCTATGTTCAGTCTCATAAGGAAGTAGCTAGGATAGAAGGGGTCTTCCCCCTTACCCCTAGATTTTGGGCCCCATCCATTTGAGGGGGGAATGATCAGGTGCTTGTGCTCAAGCCTCACCCTAAGACACTGTTTTATGTGCGCATTTTGTGCAATTCCTGTTACATGATTGCAAATTCTGTTGATACCAGTTGCCTAAAATATTGCATTTTTATGCTTATTTTCTGTTACCCCTGTTGAAGTTCTGTTGATGCCAGCTGCCCCATAGACCAGTGTAAAGGATAAGAAAGAACTTGGGGGAAAATGTATTGATAATGCATTTTTTTGCGTGTTGTTAATATAATTTTGCTTCTTAATGGTAAGATCTTTCCCATACATTAACAAGCCCATGTGACCAGATTAAATTACATAGAAACATGAGTCCCATAGGTCTAAGTCACATGTGTGTGGGATAGCTCAGATCCCTACTTAATTACTCAGAGGCCTCTCAAAGTGATGACAGGTTCATTTATTTCATTCTTGAGAAGCAGGGAAGGTCCTGTACCAGTTCACCTGGAGCAGGAAAAGCCGAAGACAAAGGAGAAGCAATGATATATACAGACTCTAATGGAAGTCCCTCCCTCCCCACTGACCATTATCCTCATTAGCTGAGAATATGATCTTACATTCCAGATGCAAAATCTAGCTAATCCCTTTTGAAATGAAAACATCCAAAAATTATGTGTTTCATCCAATCACTGAGACCCTAATGTACTACACAGTTTTATAACCTTATATGGAATTATTCCACTCTAAAAATAGTGTAACCTTGAGTCTCTCGGTCTTGCCTCACCCCTGGGAGAAGAATTAAAATTTGAGAAGTCTTCACTACACCTATTCCACTCATATGGGACAAGAAGGGATGGAGCAGGCAGTGTTGAACAGCAAAAAGTGTAGCTAGAGCAGAACTGAGAGGAAACTGGTCAGAGTTTAGTTACAGCTGGGGAGGATTAAGACAAGCAGGCTGGCTGGCTACCATGAGTGAAAGAGTATTTTTGCAGTTTTGTTTAAGAGGGCTTGCTTGTGATTTGTTTAATGGAACTGGTTTGTGGGAAGCCTAGCAGGGGGAAAGACTAGGGATGGTTTTGTTCTCTGCATTGTTACTATGAAGGATTTGGCTTTCTGGTGTCTGAAAAAATATTTTAGTTGTGTCTTCTATATGGAGAGTTTCTTGTATTTTGTGACTCGGATTTCTTTGCTACCATAGGCTCCATGAATATCACATTGACATTACAGTCCTAGACATGTAAGACATAATGATTGAATTGCAGGGATTGTGGATAAATTGCTTGCCTCAGGCTGTTTTGGTCAAAACTATTTTTCAGGCCTAGGACTATGAAATGAATTCAAATAAGTTACAGGAGTATATTATAAGGGAAAAGTTTATCATACAACAGAAATCAGACACCAAAGAAAAGACCTTTGTTTCAGAACTCAATTTTAATGTTGAATAGTAGCTGAGAATCAGGTCCAGATATTTCTCCCTCCATATAATAGTTTAGTCTCTTGCTATACCTTCATTTTGTGTGCTACATGTATTTATTTCCAAAAGACTAACTGTTTAAGAATCCCTCTCTTATCTCCTCCAGAAGCATGAAATCTCAAACTTGGTCCATTTTCCTTGTGACTGATATTACTAGAAGGTTTATGTAAAGTTTATGCATAACTTCTCTTCAGGTAGTGAAGTTTTTCTCTGATTTCAGTTATCTCTGATAAATGATCCCAGAAGTTTTATTACTTCTTTTATAAATGCCCATCAAAAAGATTGACTTTAGCTCCAAAGGATTCAAATCAACAAAATAATGCCTAGGGGCTGAGATTCAATAACTCATCCTCAGTGAAATGGAAATGTCAACACTCTTCTAGACCCAGGAAATGTCTTTTCTTAATAAGATGTCACTGAACCTATCTATACCCAACATAGAGAACTGTAGTTTCCTAAAACTTTATCAAATTGATCAGGGAATTTGCTTCTGTAAGTCTCTTCAAATGGTAATATAATATGTGCAAACTTCTGCCGATGATGGTGTCTTTGTAGCTGCAATTAGAAGAATTGGATTTAAAAGCCATATGTCTCTCCATCCCTTTCAAATATTATGGGTAAACAGGGAAACTATGGAGTCAAAGTTCCACTTTTCTCAGGTGTGTAATTCAGAAAATAGTCACACAATCAACTTCACATGTTTCTTGTGAGGATCAAATGAAACAATATGAGTTCTTTATGACAAATATGAAGTGCTATGTTACTGTAAGATATATCCTTTATGAAAGCAACCTATCAATCATATGATTTATAGTGAAATTATGTTTTGGTACTCCAGATAAATAGTATGATCTATGGATTTGAAAGTATGTAAAGGAATTTCTGGTAGTATTTTAGAAGTAGTATTTATTGTGTAGGCACAAAGATCTTTCAAGCCTCTTTGAAATATTGAGTTTCAACAACTAGATTTGCTTAGAACAAATACCAACATTTGTAATCACTGTATAATCACAGGCATAAAATCAGATAGAACAAAAACAAAAAATAGAAGCAAAATATATTTATAGTGTTATTTGTCCAGTGACCAATGATACTATCTTTTATTTGCAATTTCATTTTGAGATTGTATTTCAAAATATTTCTAGAGTAAAACTTTTATTCATATACTTCACACATTTCCTCAATAAAATGTCTGAGGACATGACTTCATTAGCAGAAACAGATTGATTTGAGATCAATTTTGGAGCACCTGGCAATGACTTTCTTTACACTGGATATATTTGTTTAAGATCTTGCTCCTTGGATCAGTGAATAAGGTAATTAAGGTGATAGTATTGTTTTCTGTAGGGGTGAAATGCAGTGCATTCTTATTGCACCACAGTAACAAGAAGAAGCAAAAGGAAATTGAATTGTATATTACTGGAAGAAATTCAATCTATATCTTTGAATTAATTTCCTTAGAAAAATATTAAAGTTTCACATGAAAAACAAAACACAATTTCAGCCATCTTATTACAGAAAGGTATTAGAGAAATAGGTGACATCATAGTTTCATTAAAAATTAAAATAAAATTGGATAAATAACAACGATTTCTTTCAAATAAAAAAATAACATAGAGGCTAAAACTAGTACAAAACATTTTGAATAACTTGATACACAAAATATACTTGTTGATCTCTAAAATGAATATATATTTAGTATACATGTACACATCTTTTACTAGTACTAGTACTACTACTACTGCTACTACCTCTACCACTATTACTCCTACTACTGATATTTACATATGTTTTACTATGTACCAGCCACTATGCTAAGAGATTTGCAATTATTGTCTACTTTTATTTTTACAGCAATCCTTGGAGCTAGGTGTTATTTTTATCCTCATTTTACAAATGAAGAAATTGAGTCACACATAAATCAAGTGTCTTGTGCACGGTTACACAGTCATTAACTTTCTGAGCCATGATGTGGACTCAGATCAGACACTCTATTCTTTGAAAATACTTACATATGGTTTTTGCAGGGGGCGGAGTCAAGATGGCGGAGTAGAAAGACTCACCTATGCTAGGTCCGAACCCACAGCCCATAGATTTCCTGTAAAAAGAACTCCTGACAAATTCTGGAACAGTGGAAGCCGCGCAGCAACACAGTGAAGGAGATT
>CM053769.1:631399813-631439981 GCA_028658325.1 Potorous gilbertii
TTGGTGATATGGGTAATTAGAATGTCCAGTGTATCGGGGAGGGGGGAGGGGACAAATGGCGAGAAAATTTTGGAACCCAAAATCTTGTGAAAATGAATGTAAAAAGTTAAATAAATTTATTAAAAAAAAAAAAGAAAATACTTACATATACACATGCATGTACATATACATATTTACATTCACATGCATATACGTGTTTATATATACACCTTTACATATACTACATATATAATACACACAATATATTTGTACATGCACTTATATGTATAATTACATATACACATACTTAGATATTATAGGTGTACAACGTATGCAGATATATACATGTGTCAAAATAATACAGTTCTTCACTATATCTACATATATTTAGCTATATATGCATTTATATTAGGGAATACATTTATTGAATTAAATAATATGCATATGAATTTACATATGTGTATGTTCACAAAGCCTACACAGTCACATAATTTCAAAATATCTCTAGATAATATACGATTGCATATACAAATATATATATACTTAATGCTATAGTCATGCTAACTCCTACCCATCATGGCCTCAGAACACTCAGAACAATACATTACCAACAGGTCAACACAAGCCTGTAAGGTAAGAGTAAAAAAAAAAAATTGAATCATGTTACCAACACTAATTTGTGCCTGAGAAGCAGCATAAATATAATGTCATATGAATTTTGAAAAAAAAAATTGGCCAGTGATACAGAGAGAACAAGAAACAAAAGACAGATAGCCTATTCTGTGCCAGTCACTGCTAGACGAGAGCGACACAAAGAGAAAAAACAATCATTGCTCTCAGGAAGTTCAAATTCTAATAGAGGAGACAACATGTGATAAATTATAAAACAAGATGTAGATAGTTTTATAGATCAAGAGGGAGAGAATTCTAGGTATGGGAGACAGTCAATAAAAATACACTGACCTTAGAAGGATATAATGTCATATTTGCGGGATAGCAAGGAGGTTAGTTTCACTGAAATATAAAGCAAATGGAGAATAGAAAAGTGTAAGAAGATTGAAAAGATAGGAATGATACTAGTTATGAGGGACTTTAACAGAGCATTTTTTGTATGACTCTTGAGATAATAGAGAGTCACTACAGTTTATTGAATGGGGGAGAAAGAAAGAGTGGAGGGTCTGAAATTGTCAGACAAACTCTTTAAGTAGATCACTTTGATATTCGAGTACATAATTAACTGAAGAGAGTGGATGGTAAGACCAAGCAGCAAGGTATTTCAATATTCTCACCATGAAGTGATTAAGGCCTTCTCTAATTCTTTATTGTCTCATGACTTGTAATATCAGAGGAGAAAAAGGAGGCATATATGAGAGATGTTGCAAGGACAGAATAGATAAGACTTGCCAACAGAATATATAAATATTACTCTGTGTATATATAGTGCCAATGTGATATCCATGGCAGCCACAATGAATATGCATGCATATTCCCAGAATGAATTTTCAAAATATAAATATCTCTCTTCCTTAAAGATGAGACCAAGATATTTGTTCAGATACAAGAAAACCAGATCTACCACAGTAACAAAGAAATTCACGTACACCACAAATCCAGGGAGTATTGACATTCCCAAGCCTTCCCTCCATTAGTTCTCCCCATAACCCAGCTCCCATTCATAAAATTCCTTTTTTTCTCACTCATACTAGTTACTTTGCCTCAACTCTGCCTCACTCTCTCCCAGCTCTGCCTCACTTTCTGCATCACCCTTCCTGCTCCACCAGCTCAGCAAGCTCCTGCCACCATGGGTTCCATGTGACTCCAGCTGTGAACTGGGCCAAAGCTCAAAGCAAGTCTCATGGGTCTATTAAGAGACAGGGAAGATCTTTAAATTTCCTTAACCTTACAGAATTAAATATGCATATTTGGGTATGTGTTTATATATGTATATATATATATATATATATATATATATATATATATATATATATATATATATACACATGGATGTAGATAGATATATAGACATATCTATATCCATCTATCTGTCTTTATCTACTCTACTCTCATCTAATATCTCTCTCTCTCTCTCTCTCTATACATACATACACATGTACACATGCAAATCTGGGTAACTGAGAGTATCAATAAGGAATTTAGAAAGAGGAAAGAGATTGGGAGAAAAAATGAGGTAATAATTTTTTTTTTCAGGAAACAGTCTTGTAAGACACCCAATATGCCATAGAGTTTAGAATGGAAGTTAGGAGAGAGACTAATTATAGGCAGATGTGAAAATCATGATAGAGATGATAAATTACGCCAGGATATCTAATGAAATTACTAAGTGAAGTAGAATATAGGGAGAAGGAAATTGATCTCAGGACAGAGACTTAGAGGTCACTTCTGATCAGTTAGTGCAACCAAGATTAACATGGAGTCAATGAAACTGATAGGCAATGGTCACATAGCTCAGAGAACCAGTCTAAACAACATTTAAAAAACAACCTATAAAGGATGGACATCAATGAAAAGACGATGACTGATACTATTAAAGCCTCCATGGACATCATTAAGTTTGATATCTGAGTAAAATTGGGCATTTAAGAGATCATTTATAACTTTGAAGTTGGGCGGGGATAACATTTTGGTTTGTTTGGAACTTATTTTTTCTGATGTTTTACTTTCATTTGGATAAATCCTCTCATCCTGATTGGTACTTCTACCTTGGACTTCTTCTGCAATACTTATTTATACTTAGAATTTTTCGCCCACATTCTAAACTTCCCATTTCCATATAAACTTAAAAATTGGAACCTCTGTACCTAGAACATCAAGCATAGTAAATCAATCTGACTAACCTACCAGAGACTTCACTTGTTATAACATAAATTTCCTGGTTCTCTTCTATATCAGGGAAAATTCTTCACATTTTAGGTTTGTCTCTATGGGACTGCGAGAAATGAGGATTACCTGACATAAATTGGGGTCCAAGACAGGAAGATTTTCTTCCACTGAATCATCAACTACTCAGTTTTCCTCCTTAAAATAATTTCACTGGAGGCTCATTCATATCCCAGATAATTGCATGATGAATCCTGTCCCTTTGAAGAACTTCTTGGAATGGTATCAATAGTAATGAGGGGAATTTCCTATTTGCTGAACTTTGAACCTGCATGTAGCTGAATGCATGCCAAAGTTTCTTGCTGAGACAGAGAGAGAGAGAGAGAGAGAGAGAGAGAGAGAGAGAGAGAGAGAGAGAGAGGGAGAGAGAAATACCTTCTTGTAGTAAAAGTTTTTATAGTTTTCCAAGGTCTAGAGAGTTTGTAGATAGTATTTGTGATTAGGCATTATTTAGGGGTGAGGAAGGGAAGGGAAGAGAAGGGAATAAGCATTTATGTAGCATTTATTATGTTTCATGCCCTGGGTTCAATGTTATTTTAAAAATATTGTTGCATGTTATCCTCACAACAACCATAAAAGGAGATGTTATTATTCGTCCTGTTTTACAGTTGTGGACACTAAAGCAAACAGAGGTTAAGTAGTTTATCCAGGGACACAGAAATAGTGTATGAGATCTATCTCACTCCCAGGCGAGGAGTTTGAAATTTTATTAGAAAAGTCTCCTTCTGTTTCCATATAAGTGTGGGAAATCTTCCTGATCTTTTCTGTTCAAACATTCTTCAAATTGGATTATTTTAAAAAGAGAGAAAGTGGTCAAGTTAAGTCAAATGCATAAATATTTTTAAATACTTACTATATGCCAGACATTGTGCCTATATTTTTTCTCCTTCCTCTCAGAAAATATCATGACTTGTAGTATCAGCTCATGACACCAGAAGATGACTACAGCTTGGTAGCCCTCTTGCTGCCCCTTTATGCCTTTTATTTTTCTTTATCAGGTCAGTAACTATCTATCCTGAGAAACAGTTGTTTTTATTCTTACTTAATACATATTGAATTCTGATTTCCTGAGATCGTGGGTTGGACATTACCCAACCAGAGAATATTAACAAGGTGCCTCTTAAAGCAAAAGATCACCAACGAGGTCATAGCTTACCTGAATGTCTAAAGAAAGTCATGTCTGCTCTAGGTAAGTGATCTTTATATGGTGAATTATTTCACATTATAGCATCAAGGGGCATGTTTCATTTCCAGGAATGGGGAAAAGGGTAGGAATAAACACTTGCCAAAGTTTTCCCATCTATAAAATGACCATCATGATAGCTGAAGTTCTTACCACTTTTAAAGTTAAGATTAATTAATTTTCATTTTCATTTTCCTAAATGTCTTAAGTTAATCCACAAGTCTCCAACTTTGTAAAATAAAAGGTGTTCCATAAAGTTACATAGTGTATAATATTGTTACCAATGATCCCTATATTTAAACTGAATTTGCTGTCACTTAAACTTAGCTATGATTTAGATCCTGAATCCATGTCTTTGCAGAGGTAAAGATAGACCTGATTGTTAGAACTCCATGTCAGCAATGTATTACTTTCTCATCTCCTCTTAAAATCCTTTTCTTCCTTCAAGGCTCATCTCTTGAAACATTTCCTAAAATCAGTCTTTCCTGATCTTAAGTGCTAATTCTCTCTCCTCAAATTATTGTATGCTAAGTTATCTCTATGGTATATCTCACTGGTATATGAAAGCAGGAATGTTTTATGTGCTTATCTTCATATTTCTATCTCTAAAACAGTACTCTTATATTTAACAAATTCATCTTGGATTGCATTGACTAGTCTGCCTAGTAAACGGAGACATTGTAATCTATGATAGATGTTTCCTAGTGAAAAGAGCACTTGAAGGGGAGGTAAGGGAAAAAAACATACACATATACACACACAATAGGTAATCAGGTTGTAATATTTATAATATTCCTTGGAGTTTTCATAGAGTCATTAGCTTCAACTTGCTCAATTACAATTTTTCAGCAATTATTTTCATCAATAAGGTTTTGTGCTTCCTTTTCTATTTGGCCAATTCTATTTTTTTAATGAGTTCCTTTGCCAGAGAAGAAAAGAATACATGACTGATCAAAAGAAAGGGAACAATATGAAATGCAAAATTGATTATTTCGATTTTGTTACATTAAAAAGTTTTTCATAAATAAAGCCAATGCAACCAAGATTAGAAGGGAGGCAGAAAACTGGAAAACTGTTTACAGTCAGTGTCTCTGACAAAGGTCTCATTCCTAAAATACAAAAAGAATGGAAGCAACTTTATAAGAATTCAAGTCATTCTCCAATTGATAAATGGTCAACAAGCAATTTTCAAATGAAGAAATTAAATGAAGAAATTGTGTAGGCATATAAAAGAGTGCACTGAAGCACTATTGATTAGGGAAATACAAATTAAAATAGCTCTGAGGTGCTACTGCACACCTATCATATTGGTAAATATGACAGAAAAGGAAAATGATATATGATGGAAAAGATGAGGGAAAATTAGAACATTAATGCATTCTTGGTAGGGTTGTGAACTTATTCAACCATGGAGAAAAATTTGGAAATAAACCAGATAACCTATAAAGCTATGCTCACCTTTGGTCCAGTAATACCACTATTAGGTCTATATCCCAAAGAGAACATAAGAAAGGGGAAAGGACACACATATACAAAAAATATTTATAGAAGCTCTTTTTTTGTGATGGCCAAGAATGGAAAATTGAGGGGATGGCCATCATTTGGGGAATGGCTGAATAAAGTTGTTGCATGTGAATGTAATGAGTGCTATTATTCTATAAGAATTGATGAACAGACAGATTTCAGAAAAGCCTGGAAAGATATACATGAATTGATGTTTAGTAAAATTAGCAGAAATGGAACATTATACCAAATAACAGCAACATTGTGTGATGGCCAAATTTAATAGACTTAGCTCTTCTCAGCATTGCAATTATCTAAGACAATTCTGAAAGACTCATCCTGGAAAATGCTATCCACATCTAGAGAAAGAACTATGGAGTCTTAGTGCAGATTGAAGCATATTAGTTTCTTTTCCTTTTCTTTCTTGTGGTTTTTCCCTTTTGTTCCGATTCTTCTTTCACAACTTGACAAATATGGAAATATGTTTAATATGATTGTGCATAAAAATCTATATCAGATTGCATGCCATCTTGGTGAGGGAGTAGAGAAAGTGAAATTCAGAATTCAAAATCATATAAAAGTGAATGATGAAAACTAAACATATGTATTTTTTTTAAATAAAAAGCTCTTCAGTGAATTTTTTTCCATTTGGCCAATTCTGATTTTCAAGACATTCTTTTCCTCATTGGATTTTTATACCTCTTTTACTATTTGACCCAGTCTTGTTTTTTTGGGTGTCAATTTTTTCAGCTTTTTATGCCTCCTTGGACACTCTGTTGACTATTTTTTTTATGATTTTCTTGTATCACTTTCATTTCTTTTCCCAATTATTCCTCTGTCTCTCTTACTTAACTTTTGAAATCCTTTTTGAGCTCTTGCATTCACATTTCTCTTGGAGAATTTGATGGTAGAAAATTTTACTTTGCTATCTTCTGTGTCTTTTGATATTTCTTGGCACCATAATAACTTTCTATGGTCAGAATTGTTTTGTTTTCTGTTGTTTGCTCATTTACCTATCTTTTTTCTTCACTTTTAACTCTTTGCTAAGGTGGCACTGTGCTTCTTGAATGGAGGGTGCACTGTCTCAATCTTCAGGAGTTTGGTGCAGATATTTTCAGAGATAATTCTAGGAACCTGTAAGGTTTCATTTTTTCCAGAGGTATGGTCGAAGGAGAAGTGTGTTTCCTACTCTACCCCAGGCACTATTTTCTACCCCAAAGGTGTGAGGAGTGTTTCTTCTCCCCTTTTCCAGGAGCTCTGATATGCTAGTGCCCCACCCTGACTTGAGATTTACATGCAGCACTGTGACCTGGATCTGAGTATGGATAAAACATCAGAGTTCTATCCCTAGTGACAGCAAAGCGACCCCAGTTATCATCCCACTAGTTCTTCTATTCTTTTAGCATCTGTGGACTCAGAACTCTGGAATTAGCCTCTACAACTGCTGATTCATTCATTCCCAATGCCTGCTTCTGGTTTGCTTTGGTTTGGTTAGTGCTGGCATAGCCTGCATTAGACACTGTTCCATTATCACCCTCATGCAAAAGACCTTTCATACCAAACTTCTAAGTTATCTTGGGCTGGAAATGTATTTCAATCCATAATATTGTGGGCTCTGTCACACCAGGTACTGCTTTAGGACATTATGTAAGGGTCTTTGGAGAGGTTTGTGGGAAAACTCAGGTAAGTCCCCACCTGCTCTTTAACATGTGGCTCCACCCTTAACTGCATCATAATTGAGACATAAGGTTTTGCACAAAATGCAAAAAATGGGCCTAATCTTTTATTCCCTCTACATAATTCCTGTTTAAATAAATGGAAAACAAAAATTCACAGAAGAGGGCTTTTATAAGGCTTAGGGAATATCAACAATAATGCCAAAAAAAGAGAGGAGCAGTATAATATTTTTAAAACATACAGAGAAAAATTGCTATTGGAAAAAAGTGGATATGTTTGAAAATAATATGCATAATTTAATATATACTTTTAAAAAGAAATTCAGCAGTATACTAACAGTTTCACCTACTATTTTGTGTGTGTAAGGCAATGCTCTTTGCAGGGTGTGTAAGCTCAGAAACACAACTATTTTCTCCAAATCTATAAACATACACTAACTATATAATGAACTAATATACAAATAAACAGATAAATGAAAACCATATATTTGCTCAGAAATTATCAAATTAGTACAAACAATAATACACTCAAAGATAAATATTATTTATCATTTTTCCCTACAAATATATCTCTGTTTTGTCTGTGCTTATGAAGATCTTTTATCATATATCTTTGTGGGAGAGATGACACTTATTTGCTTTCAATAGATATTGAATGGATATATCCAGTACCAGCCAGTATTTTGTCTGTCATGTCAAACTGTAAATTTGCTACTAATTGTTAGAATTAAAGTCTTATTTTAGGAAATTATTCTATCCATGTATTGTGCTAATTTTCCAGCCATTCTAATTTGCAACATCTGGTATTTCTGGCAGATTGTTGTAGTACTCAAAACAATAAGAAGTCAATGAAAAAAAATCAGTTCTGTTCTTTAGCTCTCCATGAAAGCATAATGCTATGTGCATCTCTATGAGCTGCCAGCCTGCAGAACTCGCCAGTATGTCTCTACTTCTCTCTATGAGTAACTGTCCATTAAACTCAATTTCACTGAGCCATTTCTGTATTTGGTCTTGTGCCTTTCTTCAAATATTTTCTAAAAAAAAAAACCAAAAAAAAACTTTTAAAAATGAATTCTTTAGACTCTGTAGTTACTTTTCACATGTCCTTCTGATCTGTTTTTGTGTCTTATGGCTATGAATCTGTGATTATGACTTTTATTCAGGGAAGCTTCATATGTACAAATATGAATTTTAAATGCTGTAGAGTCCCTTAACATTGGCAGCGTTGAAAGGAAAGATTAGGGCTTAACACTATGTTGTGTCTTTGTTATATGTAATTCATAATTTATTTGTTTGCTCTTTTAGACGGGGGGTGTAGTTTGATTCCTAGGATATTTAAGTGTTGTAAAGAGGAGGCATATACATCATTAGGGACCGTTATAGTTTATAAGTTGATTCATTTCAATTTATGTAACTTATATGCTGGAAGGAATATACACATATCTGTATGCATTTTATATATATGCAATCAGTGTATATATGTATCTCAGAATGCATATGCATATAAACATGAATGCATATGTGTAGGCAGATATTTGTGTACATATATAATATATATTATGTGTATATGTGTATATATATTTAAACATTTGTCTATAAATATAGATTATCTATCTATCTATCTATCTGTCTGGCACCTAATTGCATGTTTTGTCCAAACAAGTCATGTTCTTCCATTTATTTTCTTCCAGAATTCCTGGGAGAGATTTTAAAAAGGAGCAAGAAATTTACTTTGAAAATCAAATAAGTGCAAGAGAGGAAAGGGGGGAAATGAGAAATATGTGAGAAAACTGAAAAGACAATTGACAACTTTATAAAAGAGACCAAAATAAAATATAAAAAAAAATAATTCCATTAAAATCAAAATTGGCTAAATTGTGAAGAGGTACAATACATGACTGGGGAAAATCTCTTCTTAAAAATTACAACTAAAAATTACATAGCACTGGAAGCTAATGACTTTGAAACATAAAAAGTAATCATACAAAATCAAAAGAAAAAATAAATAAAATGTGAAATGTCTCATTGGAATACAACTCATCTAGAAAAAATAAATTGAGCATAGATAATTTGAGAATTATTGGCCTACATAACAGCCACCATAAAAAAATAGAATAGATATTATATTTCATAAAATTATCAAGGAAAAATATTTGATATCCTAGAATCATAATGTACAACAGATATTGAAAGAATCTAAAAATTGCCTCCTGAAAGATATCTCCAAATGAAAATCCTAAGAATATTACAGTTAAATCCAAGAATTTTCAGGTAAGAAGGACCTATTGAAAGTAAGCAAAATATTAATGCTAATATCATTAGGGAGCCACAATGATGATCACACAAGATTTAGCAACAATTACCAGAAAGGAACAGAGGGATTAGATTATGGATTTCCAGAAGGTAAAAGAACTAATATTACAACTAAGAATAAACTCCCAAGCAAAACTGAATATGATCCTAAAAGGGGAAACATGACATTTATTTATCCAGGAGACTTCAAATCATTCTTCACTGAGAGACCAGATGTGAAAAGAAAACTCGACATTCAAACAGAAGACTCAAGAGAAGCATAAGAATTCAAATATGACTATGAATCAAAATGATTTAATGAGGTTCAACTAACAGTATTCTTATATGGGAAAGACAATTCCTAAGAACTTTATCATAATTGGGGCATTTAGAAGCAGTCTTCCAGACATAGGACATGAGTTTCTGTATGTTATGTTGGGATTATCTCAAAAGAAGAATGGCATGATGAGAAATAGGAATATAGTAAGAGAAGAGGGAAGGTAGAGGAATAATAAGGAAATTATTTCAAATAAAAGAGGCACAAACAAAAAAAGTATTTTTTTTTACAGTGGAGATAAATTTGAGGTTGGGAGTAGGTAATACTTAAGTTGCATTCATTTTCTGAACAGGTTAAATGTTGGGAAAGATTATGTACACGCATACATACATACCATATAAGTGTGTTTATGTATATACATATATACAGGAAGAAAGAGGGGGGCCATAAAAATTGATTTACTGAAAAGGAAGATAAGAGGTGAAGGCCTAATGAGAAATACAGAAGGGTAGGTAAATCAAGGAGGGAGTGATCAGAAGTAAAACAAACTTTTTAGCAGGGAATTGAGTAAAAAACACTCAGATTATTAAACGATAAATGGATGGAGGAAAATATTCAATAAGCAATAGTTACTGTGAAAGTGAATTGATCAATTCACCCTTAAAATGGAAGATTATAGTTGAATGGATTAGAAACTAAAATCCAACATTATGTTGTATACAAAAGAAACATTTAAAATAGACAAACACAGAATTAAAAAAAACTGTAATAGAATTAACTATGCAACAAAATTTAAAAAAATAGAGCTGTATTGAAGGTAAATGAAGAGGAGTGTACTTCTACATGGTACCTTCACACAAACACAGAGAAATGACCATATATAAAGGCATAAAATCTTCAAATACAAATGCAAAATTATTAAATCTAACCTTTTTTAGACCATAATGCAATAAAATTAAAATAAATAAAGTTCTTTTGAAGCATATTTTAAGAGAGCAGATAGCAGGATCTAACATAGAAACTTGGCTCTCTGGGGAAGATCAATTTGTTGTGATGGTATGATTTTGTCAGCATTTGGCTGAAGTAGGATAGAAATGGTCATTGTTGAATTCAAGGTGGTTCATGGATTGGGTAGTTAGTGAATACTGGTTATATTCTCAACATAAAAAATGCATTAAATACCTAAAGTATGATAGCTCCCAGAACGAAGGGTAGAGGAGAACTCTTATGAATTTTCCAAACTCATTGAGAAAGGAAAATGACCTGTGGGTCAGCCCATCAATGACGAAAGGACAGGAAGAGTACAAAATAAGTGGAGTTCATGAACCTAGGAGAATAAAATGTCAACCAATTTTTACATAAAATACTCTTCCTTTTATTTGCCAACACACATATTCAGCATGTATAAGTGATTCCATTCCATTATATCTTATCTGTTATCACTCCCTTCAGATTCTGAAATTTAGTGACACGTGCTATCCCTTACACATGACACTCCATATTCTGACATCATTTTCACTAGCTGTTCCACATGTTTGAACCTTCACATTCTGACTTCCCTGACTTCGTTCAAGTTATTGGCTGAAGTTAACTTTTGCAAGTCTTTTCTAGTTCTCCTTTATGTTCATACTCCCTAATCATCTAGTATGTAACTGTTGTGTATTTGTTTGACTCTTGTCTCACACATTAGATTGTTAGAATGTGATCTCATAGAGAGATTGTGTTTTGTGCATGTACACACATGTGTGAATATGTGTATATACACATGCATATACACAGGAATATGTATATATGTGCACATATACATATGTGCATGTACATACTCCACAATTTAGTACGGTGCCTAGCACATGGTAATTTAGTGATTTAATAAGTTGACTTTTTGCAGCTAAATAGTAGAGGGTGTGTATATAAATTGCAATGGAAAAGAAAGTATGCTTTTTTAGGGTCTATAATTAATAACTAATTATTTTTTGAATGTCTACAATCATGTTATAAGGGATATATCGAGTATAAATTGAACAACTCAAACTTGATAAGAATCTTCATTGAATGTGAATTCAGTAATGGTTTGACAGTCTCCAGTGTGACAAACCCCAGTAGCTCATTATATTCTGGGCTCACTTTAATACATTGGGACTTTTTTCCCCTCTTAACACTGAATTATTTCCCCTTTTGAAACATCTATCCATCTTACCATTTTCCCCCCATATATGATCAAGCATAATGTCTGCTATGACTCTTCCACCTGAAAGGCTTCCATGTTTTTGAAAATAGTTATCATGATGCATTACCTGCTCCCTTTCCTGAAGTTATTTCCATCAGTTTCTTCAAACTCTTCTCATATGACATGGTCTCACGTTATTTCCCCATCCCTGACAACCTTGTGCATGACTTGCAAGTTGGCCTTTCAAAAAAGGTTGAGTGCACAAATGATCACAAAGTTCCAGATATGGTCAAACTGAGAGAGAGTATAAATAGACTATCAAATCTCTCAATATATTTGTTTAAAAAAACTTTATGAAAATCTTTTCTTTTTCCATCATTAGCTTTTAGGAAAGTAAAGGAAAAGTATCAAGAGAAGGAAAGTCATAAAAAAAAATCTAAAAAGATTTGCAAAGTTCCAATTCTTTCGGATATCCCATTCCAGCAAAAGAATGAATTTACTGAAAAGGAGGATATGAGGTGAAGGTCCAGTGAGAAAGACAGAAAGGTAGGGAAATCATGGAGGGCGTGATCAGAAGTAAAACAAACTTTTTAGTAGGGAACTGAGTAAAAAAGACTCAGATTATTAAATGATAAATGGATGGAGGAAAATATTCAATAAGCAATAGTTACTGTGAATGTGAATTGATCAATTCACCCCTAATATGGAAGATTATAGTGGAATAGATTAGAAACTAAAATCCAACATTATGTTGTTTACAAAAGAAACACCTGAAATAGACAAACACAGAATTAAAAAAAACTGTAATAGAATTAATTATGCATCAAAATTTTAAAAAGTAGACCAATATTGAAGGTAAATGAAGAGGAGTGTACTTTTACATGGTACCTTCACACACAGAGAGAGAAATGACTATATATAAAGGCATAATAACGTCAAATACAAATACAATCATATCTCTTATTCATAATTATGGTTATTATTTACACTCTTGAAACACACACATATGATGGGTTTGTGGTTGTTGAGCTTTTGTTTGTAGTGTTATGATAACTTTGTTTACTGAATTTTTGGATCTCATTGAATCAATTAACGTAATAAAAACTTAGAACATTTTCCCATACTTTTCTTCAGTACAATCAAATTCACTTTTCTTGTAGCACAGTAATATTTCATTTTATTCATTACCACAATTTGTTTAACCATGACCAATTATTTGGATCAGTTTTGGTTCCAATTCATTACAAAAATAAAAAAAAGTACTAAGTAAATATTTTAGTGTATGTGAGGGTTCTTTGTTCATTTAATGACCTCCTTGGTGTGTGTGACTAGTAGTGGAATCTTTGGTTCAAAAGCTATGGATGATTTTTTAACCATTCCAAATTGCTTTCCATAAAGGTTTTATTAGTTCATAGCTATACAAACAATATGTCATCTCTATCTTTTTACAAATATCCTAACTTTGACTATTTCACTTTTGAAAATTTTCGGGGGTGAGGTGAAACATCAGAACTATTTTTTCATGTACTTCTCTTTTTATTAGATATTTGAAGCATTTTCTCGCATATTTTTGTTATTGTTTAGTCATTTCAGTTGTTCTATTTGCAGTTTTCTTGAGAAAAATACTGAATTAGTTTACCATTTCCTTCTCCGGCTAATTTTACAGATGAGGAAACTGAGGAAATTGAGGTTAAATGACATACCTAGCGTTGCACAGTTAATAAATTTCTGAGGTCTGGTTTAAACTTAGGAAGATGAGTCTTCTGATTCCAGTCCCAATGATCTATCTACTTCATTACTTAGCTGCACTCCACCCTGTTGTTTTGGTTTTCATATCAATAATAGTAGCTTGCAGCTGTATTGAGAGCAGTTTCCTAAATACATTGATAATTTATATGTAGTCACTCACCAATGCAAAGACATTTTAAGGTAATTATTAGATTGTAAGCTCCTTGAGGACAGGAAGTGGCTTTTGCCTGTTTTTTATCTCCAGCATGTAGCACAATGGCTATCTGGAAGGCACTTAAAAAAATGTTTATTGACTAACTGTCTGACTAATTTTGCATCCTATTTCTGATTTAATCATCTCCTAATTGCATGATCTTGATGACTCCACTGAACTTCTTAGTGCTTCTTTTCTTACAACTACGGGGACGAACTTGACCTGATACTCCTACTACTTCCAAGCCATCAATGATTATTGGCTCAATTTAATCCATGGGTAGGCCAACAAATAAATCATGAATTTTATTTTGGGAAACATTAGATATTAACAGATCAAAAACAGATTGAGAATCTCCATTATTTGGTTCATGCCTCCAGACAGGAGAAAGCCCAGTCCCTTGGAATGAAGTTTGAACTTCTGCCCTGTTTTTAATTTCTGCATACTACAAACCATTTATATCTCTTTTATTTTTTAAAGATCCCATGTTCATAAATAAGGAAATGTACTCAAAAATGGTTACAGCTGATCAGACTTTATTTAAAGCAAACTCTCTGTCTAGTAATAATTAGAAAATGATCAAAGAATAAAAAAAAAACTAATGAACCAATTTTGTTGTAAATATCTGCTATCCTGGGCAGTAAAGGATATATATGGTAGGGAAGGGTCAGTTAAAGAACATCATCATTTTTTCTCAGACACTCAGAGAGAAACTCTTCAGTCAGCCTCAGTTTCAGCTACAATCTCTTCCCAGAGTTTCAATAGACATTTACAGAGGCTTATAGGACCAGGTATCTCAATGCCCAGTCTCTTGTTCCTCAGTCTGGTTTTGCTCGCTTGACCCCTTTTGAGTTTGGCCCTCAATGTCTCTCTCTTTATAAGAAGAAACACAACTACATTAAAGTTAAACATCTTGTAATCTTGTACAATTCATTATAGTTTCATTCCCTTATCAGGACAGAAAAATCAGTGTCCATTTAGATTTATGTTTCCCTGAAGCTCAAATGGCTAATCTCAAAAATTCTCTGTGCTTTCAGAAATGTGTATCCAAATGACTTCTAGAGTACTTACTGGAATTCAACATTAAGGTAATACACATTTTCATTTCAAATGACATTTAGTAGAAAATACCATCATTTGAATAAAACAAATCTTACCACATGGGAAAAATCTCCAAAATGATAATATTCACACTATTGTCAAGGCATATTCTATTTGCATTGTCAAGTACTCTAATATGATTTTAAAAGTGTAATTACTTTAGGTATCATAGAATGGTAACAGTTTAAATGCCACTTAACATCTTGTAAAATCTCTTCACTGGGGGAAAAAAGAAATGCAAAGTTATTCAAAAGGTAAAAGTATCCTTTCCCAAATAACCACTAAACTCTTCAAATTTCAACATCTGAGTAAAAATCTTCCTTCTTTTAGATTTAAACATTTAAAGCTAAGGGCAGCATTTTTCTTTCATTACCTAGATGAGACATAAGGCTCAATAATTTCACAAAGATTCAGTATTTTACATTTTCCTAGTTACTAAAATCTGTTTCTAATAAACATTATTTCACTTCCTTCAATTAATACATTGTGATATATTTTACTTGCCAAATCAAAATTAATTTAATTTTGCTTTTTCTAATTTTGTTATGGCATGTAAAATTTTGAATAGCATTTCTCTTGGTAAAAAAGTTTTTAGTATGTAGGAAATAAGACTTTTTATGTATATAATGAAACATACTGGTTGACTGATCATAGTTAATATCCTATATACTCTTATTTCAAGTACAGGATAACACAGTGACTTCATAGAAGCCCCAGTCCAGTTTTTGTTCTCAGAATAGTAGGACTTTTTAGTCTTTTCTTATAAACACTTACTGACGGTAATTAAATAACATCATTAGTAGGTTATTCCATAACTTAATATTCTAGATCAGTGCTTTTAAATTATGTTCTGGGGGTTTGGTAGAGTCACTGAAGACATTTTAGGATATCCAGGAGGTCACACCTATAGTAATGCCAGACAATTTAATTTCTAGTAAAGTAGATAATGATAGATATAACCCACACTTACAAAAACTCTCCTAAACATATTTTTTGGTCTCAGAAGTCCTGACATAGACACAAAAAACATTGAGAATCACAGCTTTATACACTTTTATACATTTCTTAATTGCCACAAATATTTACAGATACCACTTTCTTTGTGTTCTTAGATTTGTCTATCTCTGTGTGTATATCTTTCTTTTTCTCTTAGGCTTGCTCTTTCAGTCTTGCTTTCTGTCTCCATCTTTATGTTTCTCTCTCTCTCTCTCTCTCTCTCTCTCTCTCTCTCTCTCTCTCTCTCTCTCTCTCTCTCTCTCCCCCTCTCTCTCCATCACTGTCTGCTTGTCTCTCTTTCTCTCTGTCTATGTCTTTTTGTCTGTCTGTCTCTGCTTCTGTCTCTCTTTTTCACATGCATCGACACAGACACAGATATACACACACAGACAGAAGCAAATAAACACTGTTACAGACAAAAATTCCCAGTAGCATAAATGTGTAGTTTTCTCATTTTGCTTATCCCCTGATACTTTTTCTACTTATATGACCTTTAGCAAGGTACAGCTATATGATGAGGGTTGGAAAGGGGTTAAGAGATCCCCCAAAGACAAGAGTACAGAGTACAGAGACAGGTTGTCTGGAATGAATTCGGGGACTCAAGTATTCTTGAAGTCAAGGTGGTAAAGATTTATTACACTTTTCGGAGGGCAAGAGTTCTTAGGAAACCTGCAAACTTAGAGGCATAGTTAAAGTTTATTTAGGATGTTCTATAGTAAAACATCTGCTAAATATGCCAACTAGTTGATTCAGGGTGGGATTAGGGGGTGGTTAAGGAGTGGCTAATTTTAAAGGAACATATAATTTTAGGATCTACTGCGCAGGTTTTTTACCCAGAGTTCACTGGGAAATAGATCAAGGTGTGGAGGAGCAACATGGAGGCATGGTTTTAGGTCTGAAATGTTAATAAGTAAACTAATCATCGGGGCTGACTGAGAAATATCCAGGTTGTTCCCATCCATATCTTGCTAGACAAGATAAACATAAGGGAGTATACATATGTCTAAACCTAGGATTGGACAGTGAGTGGTAAATATTTTTATGACCCAGTACACAGTCAGTTGAGCTATTACACATCTGATTCAAGCTAGTAGATTCTGTAGGTGCAATTGGCTATTGTATCTGGAAGAGATAAATGTTTTTGCTGGGGAAGCTGTCCTTGAACTTGGGAGAAATTGTCAGGGACAGTCTAGGGAGAAATGTGATTTTTTAGAGAAAAATGTGATTTTAAAATTGAGATCCAAGCAAAGGAACTTAAACACCCCCTCAGGTACTCAATGAATTTCAGTTCCCTCATCTGCAAAATAAAGGAAATGTATTAGACAGTCTTCTCTAATTCAGTCTGTGATTTGTTAAGCTTCCATTTTTAATTCCATCACAACTTTCTTAAAACTTAAAATATTAGCATCATTTTGGTTACTTCCTTGAGGTTCTTTACATGAAAAATAGACATATAAGCATATATAGATGCACCAAGCACAGTTCTTGCCATAGAGCAGAAATATTATAGGTACTTGGGCTCCCAATCTTGTGCTTGATCCCTCCCCACATTTTTATCCTTGGAGAGCTGCCATCATCTTATGGGTTCATTGTTCTCCAACCATGGGATCAGAGTCAAAATAAAGGCTTCCTCTTAAATAAAGCACCACAGTTTTCTGAATGGTTGTTCTTATATAGATTTGAATAGAGGATGCTCAGAATGGAACTATGTATATGTATTTGTGTGTACACACACACATATACATATATACACACACACATATATAGTAATATATAGGCATATATTTACCCACATACATATATGTTGTAGAGATCATGCATTTTCCCTCATTAACCTATGTAATGGGATAAGAAAGATCTTGGGGCCAAACGTATTGATAGTGCATTTTTGCCTCTTGTTAACATAATTTTGCTTCTCAATGGAAAGATTTTTCTCATCCATTAATAGGCGAATGTGATTACTTAAGTTACATGGAAGCCTGAGTCGTATTAATCAGGTCTCATGGAACAGCAAGGGGTGGAGCAGGAAGAGACAGAGCTAGAGCAGAGCCAAAAGGAAGTTGATCAGGCTAACCAGAGCTGGGAAGGACAGAGGAAGCATGCAGCTGGGATTGTGATTGTTTGTTTGTGGGAAGGTCTGGTATTATTCATAGAGTTCTTGGTTACTATGATAAATTTCTTTGTTGCTATGATGGATTTGGATTTCTGGTATTTGAATAAATGTTTTGGTTCTGTCTTCTATTGTAATGGTAATTTAAATGGAAACCTTTTTCCCATTCATTAATAGGCCCATATAAACTGCCTGATTCATATGGAATCCTGAATCACATGGAGCCTGTGGTGGGAGGAATTTGCTGAATGGTTAGAGCAGGAAGGGCAGAACAGAGCTGAGAGGAAATTGGTCAGATCTGTCAGAACTGAGGGAGAGAGAGTAGGCAGACAGCCATGAATTTGTTTGTTTGTGAGAATACACTAACATGGGGAAGTCTTGAGGATGGTATTGTCTGCTGCACTGCTATTGTGTACAGAGTTTTCTTACCATGATGGATTTGGCTTTCTGGTGTCTGAATGAATGTTTTGCTTCTGTTCTCCATGTGAAGAGTCTGTTGTATTGTGTCAAGATATTAATGTCTACCATAGGCACTGTGAATATTGCACTGGCACTACAAATGGCAATAAGGATGGGATGATGAAATAGTAGACTTCTAATTAGAGACAGAATGACTTCAGAGGAATAAATGGATATCCCAAGATGGGAAGATTTACCTCATTCTTCTCTAGCAAGAGAATGGGCTAAAAGCACAGGACTCTGTGAAAACTGTGGAAAAAAGGCAGCAGAAGGGAAGACCCAGAGACTGAGAAAGATATTTCCAAAGAATATCAATAGAACCAAGGAAAAAAAAGAAATGGCAGGGGTATGTAGAAGAGGCTGGGTCTTACTAACAAGTTATTGCCTTATGTGTGAAAACAGAGACAAGCTGCTGGAAGAGAAAGTTCAAATGGAAAGGGAGTTGGGTGGTTTGCATGTGAAGCATTTTTATATGCAGCATTCAAACTCTCCTTTAGAAGAGGAAATGAGAAATTCTCAGGTGGTAGTAAAAAAGCTGTTGTTAGTTTAGCTCACAAAAAGAAGCAAAAAATGTAACAGCAGGAAAGATGTGTGGGAGGCTTCTCAGGCAGAAGCATGACATGAGAATCACGGAGTTCCTGCAGTGTTTGGGGAGGTAACTGAGAATTTTACTCAGCAGGCAGTCACAGATATTTTGAGTTGGTTTACCCAAAGGATGGGAGAAATGTTGGTAATGAGAGTCAGTGAAAAAGATAAATTTCCTCAAGAGGGAAGAGTAAATATCCAGGAGATTCAAAGTCAGAATAGATTGACAAGAAAAGAATTGTTTACTTCTCTATTGAGAACAGGGGTAGATTTTGGAAAAATAGATGACATTTCAACTAAGAAACTACACAAAATGTACTAAGAAAAGGGGCATGATATTATACTGAACAGGGAAACAAGAACGGACCCTAGAGATCCTTCTGAAACATTGTATCCAAGTTTGTCACACATGCAGGGAGAATAGAAAATTGACCAGGCCCTCACTCAGATTAAAGCCAGAGCAATGACCCCAAAACTACAAGCTAGAAAACAGTAAATAACATTGAATGAGACTATGATAGTGGCTTCATGAACTTCAGAAGCATGGCTGACTGTATATCTACCCTGCTTCTGGTTATTTTCTCCTTGTTTATTTTTGGCTTTTTGTCTGTTTACCAGGTTTGTCAGATTTGTTTTCTGCAGGCTTAATACCATCCACCCATAGATGCCTGATCACTTAAGTCAAAGTTTACCCCCTGCCCACAACTGTGATGTGTCACCCCTGAACCTGGTTTCAACCAAGTTCTGGATGCCAGCTGAGGAACTGATTCCTGCAATGGAAACTCTTGGGGCAGAGACAGCTCAATGTCCAATTTTAGCAGGAAGTATCCATGGAAAAAGAGATCTTCCCCCTTACCCCAAGATTTTAGACCCCTCTTCATTCAAAAGAGGAATGATGGAATGCTTATTCTCAAATTCCAACCTAAGATATTATTTGATGTGCTTATTTTGTGTGATCCTTGTTAAATTATTGTAAAGTTCTGTTGATATCAGTTGCTTAAGCTATTGTTTCAGATGCCTGTTTTCTGTTATCCCTGTTCAAGTTCTTTTGTTCCCAGTTGCCGCATTGAGCTATGAAAGGGGTAGAAAAGATCTTACGGTCAAATGTATTAGCAATATATTTTTGCTTATTGTTAATGTCATTTTGCTTCTTAATGGGAAGATCTTTCCCATCCATTAATCGCATGTGGCTTGCTTAAGTGAAATGAAAGCCTGAGTCACATGAGTCAAGTCACATGGAATAGGAAGGGGTGAAGCTGGAGGAATGGAACAGGAAGAGGAGAGCTAGAGCAGAGTTGAAGGGCAGTTGGTCAGATTAGTCAAAGCTGAGAAGGACAGAGGAAGTAGGTAGCTAGAATTGTGTGGGCTTGTTTATGGGAAGGTTTGATAATGTGTATAGATTTTCTGTTTACTGTGATGGACTTCTTTACTGCTGTGATGGATTTGGCATTCTGGTATTGGGATTCGACTTTCTGGTGTTTGAATAAATATTTTGTTCCTGTCTTCTATGTAGAGACTGTTGTTTATGTTTCATTATTGTGCCAATATATTCATGACTACTTTAAGAGCTATGGATATCATGTTTGGGCTACATGTGTGGATACACATATGTGTGTGTACATGTGTATACACACAAATATGACTTGCAAAACACTTTCCTTACAACAGTATACTGACATAATAAAAGAATTACTATTCAGTTAAGGCATATGAGATTGGAATAGGTAATAATATTTTATAGTTCTCAGAGTCAGGATTCATGTCCTTGGATTCATGTTTACAGAATCCAAGTTCACTGCTTTTTCTAGAATACCTTTAATGTAACTTTGTTAAAGTGGTTTCTAACAATATCAGAAAAGGAATTGTCAAATTGAAAATTTAAATTAAGCAAATTACTTTAAAGTTTCTAAAAGACTGCAAAATATCTTTTCATCTAAAAACAGATGTTTTCTGATAATTTCTTTCTTCTGTCTCCATGAAATCATTCTTGTTCAATATTAATGTTTGCAATTATATTATATTTATTATGAATATATGAATGTCAATCCTTCTAGTGGTAATCTTTGATAATTAATAAAGTCTTCTGAGAACACCATCACTTGCATATATAACACAAGTTAGAGTTTAGATTATATAATATTAGATATTTCAAACCCATACCTCAGGGACTAATGTGACATAAAGGGCAGGGTAAACCATATGGCATGTTCCTTCTTCTATTGCCTCTTTTGCCTGCCTCCAGGAAAATTGGAAAAATAATTTTAAGCTGTGAGACAGACTTATTCCTTCTTCCAAATATTGAGTTTAAAATATTACAGAAGAATATTTTATTGAAAGAAGAAAACTGATATTCTCTAAAGATTTATAGAAAATGTGCACTTGCTTCTGGTTCCCAATGAATGCTGTGCTGGGATTACATGTGGAATTTTGGCTATTACTCTCTACTGTCTTTTTTTTGGTTCCTATTGTTGCTTTGGGGTGATTTCAGGTTGTGTCCAACACTCCATGATCCTCCTTGGGGTTTTCTTGGCAAAAATAACTGTAGTGGCTTGCCATTTACTTCAGCTCATTTTGAGGATTAGGAAATTAAGGAGAACAGGATTGTCCGGCATCACTCTAATTTATCAACATAGTGTCTCCCTCTCTAATTTTTTTCTTGTCCTAGAACATATTTTGTATATGGAGCTTTTCATGTGATTTATGTATATGTGCACATATAGACATATGAATATATCATATATGTTATCACATATGTCAGCATGTACATAGACACATGTATGCTTGTGTGTATCTACAAGAATCTGATCTTCTAAGATAGTGGTCAGTGTTCAGTGGAAAGGTTACTGGATTCAGGATCAGAGGTGTGGTGTCTGAATTTCAGCTCTCGTTTTTACTAGCTGTTTCACTTTGCATTAAATTAGCTAATCTCTCCAGGCTTCAATCTTTGTATCTTTAAATTGGCCATGTTGGCCTAGATGATTACTAATTTTCCTACTAGATCTATTTCCTAAGAATATAATGATGAAAGTGAATGAATGTTTAATGTATAACATTTCTGTTCTTCCTTGGCTTGAAAATATTTTTGATCACTTTTTAATCCATTAAGATCTTGGATTGAATTATTATTATTTTAATTTCTAGGTACTGACAGACATGAATATAATTCCCACCATGTAAAACAAAATTAAATGCTTACCACAAGTCCTCATGCAGTTTAAAATATAGCAACAATTAAATTTCTGCAATGAGTTGGAGAAGAGAGAAAGATTGGACCTAATGTAGAAGAAAAGGATTATAAAAATAACTTGAGAAGAAAGTTGAAGTGGATTTTGAGAGAGTAAAACTTTGGGAGAATATTGAGGAAAAATTGGAAAAGACCAGTCATTAGAATTAGATTACACAGACTTTTATGAGAGAATAGTAAAGAAACAAAATAAGGTAAGATCAAAGAGAATCAAGTATTAAGCTCCTGAAGAAAGGATCTCAAGCTGAAAGACATGGGTGAAAGGACTCAAAAAGAGATAGATGTGCCAAAAAAAAAAAAAAAGGAGTTATAAAGAAGTGGTTATTTAAGCTAGTTGATAAAATACATTGATAAGTTGAATGCTTATTGAGACTAATAAGCGGTTAGTCTGATGAGAACAGTGGCTTTATAGTATTAAAGTTGCTGTTAAAATAAAGGAAGAGAAGTTGGATAGGGCTGTGAAGCTTAACTTCTATAGCCACTAAAGTACACTGCGTGGAAATTCATCAAGTAGTGAAGTAAAGTGCAAGGAGGGTTCCCACAGATTGTAAATAGGAGAGTTGGGAACTAATCCAAGGCACTTTCACTACAATTACGGAACCCTTTAGAGTGAGTCACACTTTATTCTATAAAATGGACAAGATCAAGCAATTGAGTATTTTTAAATACATTGAACAAAAGTTATTGCATAGTTTCTAAATGTTCTCCTATATCCATGTGAATCATATGCTTTATGAATTGCACTTTTATTAATGTTGATGTTGTGATTATTTTGGTGATTTGAAAAAATTTTTGCCTCTTCCATAGTGTTATCTTAATCTTTCCTGAACTGATAAAAACATATTCAAAGTACATTCTCAAAATATTTTTTATTGTTCAATATACATAGATTTGCTTTAAATGTTAATTTGATGACTTAGAAGGTCAAAATTGTATTTTCCATTTAACTGATATTGCATATTCCAAGACTAGTGAAATTAAATAAATCTGTTTGACATTTTAAATATTAACCAGAGTACTTGATTAAGTAATGTAATGAATAGATTTGATAAAAATATCAGCAAAATTTATATTTAGTAAACAAACACCACTGCATTAATAATATTTTTTTCTCAAAATGTAAAAGATTACAACCTAAAATTCACTTAAATAATAATAAATTGATAACCAAGCATTTCTGAGGGATAAAAATATCTCAGAAATTCTGAGATGGGACAGTTAAATTTTCTCAAAGGAAAGTCTAGTAAGTTTTACTTGAAAAACCAAAAGAACATTGGATGGTTGTTCTGAATTTAATAATTTTGTTTACTCTAATGAGTGGACATCTTGAATCAAGAAGTTGACTTTAAATAATTTAGATATATTATGTTACCAAGATCAACTGCATTGATAATATATTTTTTTTTGCCACAGGATATTTGTACGAATGAATCATGACTAAGCCGATTTATATGACTGTCAAAGTTTATCATTAACTTACAGAGTGAAAAAAGAAAACATGATTAGAAAAGTAGATAATTTTGTTAGGTGACTTGAATTAAGAAATTGTGAAGATAGGAAGACTGCTGTGAATTATGTATAAAAGAATAATAGCAAATTTTTAAAGATTGAAAGAACTGTACGATTTACTTAGTCTAGCCCCCTCATTTCACAAAGAATTAAGATTTACATTATTTTCAATATCTTCCTGAAAATGATATGTGACTAAAAGAGGTGATTTTTTAAATTTGAAGATGTTTAAGCCATGTATTATAGTGAATAATAAGGTAGCTGTAGAACTACTGGTGTTGTAGTCAAGTCTCTGACATACACTGACTGTATGACTCTGGGCAAGTCACTGAACTCCCTACTCTAGTTACCTCTCTAAAAGTATAACATGCATAAAAATTATCATCCTGCTTCGACTGAAATCACAGTCTTGCTCCCTGACTTCCATAAGAGAATCCCTAACTCCTTCTTTCTTCTTTCTTGTACTTGAAGAGCACTCATGATGGGTACTGTTAAAATTTAGGAGGTTGATTTATTACTTTTTCCCTCCCTTTTAGTCTCCCTCCCCTTTCTTCCCCCTTCCTATCCTACTGCCTATAGAGCTAGTTAGGATTATCTGCTTAAGTTTATTGTTCCATCCCTTAAACAAATCCTATGAGAGTACCTCTCAAACAATGCTTATCTCCCTCCCCTCTTTCCCTCTACTATAATTTTGTACTTCTTCTTGTGATGTAATTTGACATTTTCTGCTTCCTCCTTTTCACACCTCCTATTACAATCCCTTCTCATATTAAATCATAATTTTTATCATGATGTCATTTATGTTATACCTATTCCCTCTGTGTATATCCCTTTTGTATTTCATAATAGCCGCACAATTCCCAAGATTAACAAATATCATCTTCTCTTATAGGGAGGTAAACAGTTTGCCCTAACTGAGTAACAAGTTGTTCCCCTCACGCCCCCTTTTACCTTTTTATGATTCTCTTAAGACCTGCATTTGAAGATCGAATTGTCTATTAAGTTCTGGCGTTTTAGTCAGGAAGCTCTGGAAATCCCGTACTTCGTTGAATGACTTTCTCCTTGCCTGAAATATTATGCTGAATTTTGCTGGGTAGTTGATCCTTGGCTGTAGTCCCAACTCCTTTGCCTTACAGAATATTGGGTTCCAATTCTTTCAATCTTTTAATATAAAAGCTGCAAGGTCCTGTGTAATCCTGATTGTATCTCCTTGATACTTAAATTGTTTCTTTCTAACTGCTTGTAATATTTTCTCCTTCAATTTTTAGCTCTGGAATTTGGCAATGATATTTCTTGGGGTTTTGAGTTTAGGATGCCTTTCAGGAGGGGAATGGTGGATTCTTTCGATGACTATTTTGCCCTCTGAATCTAGCACTTCTGGGCAGTTTTTCTTGAAGACTTCCTGGAAGATGTTGTCCAGGCTCTTTTATCCATCATGGGTTTCTGGCAAGACAATAATTCTTAAGTTTTTTCTCATGGATCTATTTTCCAGGTCAGTTGTTTTTGCAACTAGATATTTTACATTTTCTTCTCTCTTTTCATTCTTTCGATTTTGTTTGACTGATTCTTGCTTTCTCATTGAGTCATTAGCTTCTACTTGCCCAATTCTAATCTTTATCAAATTGTTTTCTTCCGTTAACTTTTGCATCTCCTTTTCCATCTGTCCAACTTTTCCTTTTAAGGAGCTATTTTCTCCACTTACTTTTTGTACTTTCTTTTCCATTTGACCAATTTTACCAGTTAGGTTTTGGGTTTCCTTTTCTATTTGACCTTTTAGGTAGTTATTTTCTCCAGTTAATTTTTGAACTTCCTTTTCCATTTGTTCAATTTTCCTTTTCAAAGAGATGTTCTTATCAGTGAATTCCTTTTTCAAAATTTTAAAATCATTGGCCTGTTTGTCTTCTATTTCCTTCTTCAGCTGTTCCAGGGGAGCTGTTTGTGCTTGTGAGCAGTTCACAGTCCCTTCTGAAGTTTCAGATGGAAACATAGTTTCGGCTCTGACATCTTTGGTGTTTGTGATTTGGTCCTTATCCCCATAGAAAGATTCTATGGTTCTTTCAGTCCTCTGCTTTTTTTTGTTGATGATGTTGATTGAGTGTTGTGGCTTCTGGTTCTTTCAGTCAGAAGCTGCAGAATTTTTTGCTGAGCTGATGTGTGAAAAAGCTAAAAGCAGGTTTTTGTTTTGTGTTTCCCTGATCAGCCCTGAGTTTAGCTTGTTAAGTGTGGGGGAGGAGTGGTCTGGTCATAGGAGATCTCCTCAGCTGAACTAAGGCAAAAGCAAGCTCAGGTGATGGTGATCTCGGCTGCCCTATTGTCTTTCTGATTCCCCTGGAGTGCTGAGGCACGCCTAGATGCTAATGCATGTTCCCACCACTCCTGGGGCTCCTCTCCTGGCACTGAGGCTTGCCTGGGTCCTAGTGCGAGTTTTCTCTGCCCTGGATCCTCTGTCCTTCCAGTTTGCCTCCACCACAGTAAGAGGAATCCCCCTTAGCGATTTTCCTATCCTCAGGTGTTATAAGACTATTGGCCCCTTCTGCCGGAAGTGGTGATCCAGGATTTTTCTGGGGAAAAATTTTATGGTTCTTTCATGGTCATCAAGCTGGGAGGAGAGAGCATTTACTGATCACTCTGCCATCCTGGCTCCCAGAGGTTCAAGAAGGTGCTTACCAAAGTTTAATCTTTGGCTGAAGGTCTCGGGAGCTGCGGCGCTGAAATCTGGCTCTCGGCGGCTCTTACTGGCTCGGTTTGGCTTGTGTCCCACACTTGGTACCTCTCCGCCAGTCCCGCCTGCTGCTCTCAGGTTTCTCGGGTGCCTTGTGCTTCGCTGTGCTGGCCAGCTGCGCTGTGTGCTCACCCCTGGGGAACAGATACTTCCTGTGGACCTTCCAGTCCAACATGGGCTCTGAATCTGTCACAGTCTGTTTCCTGCTGGATTCTGCACCTCCAAAATTTGGTCAGATTCTCCTTTCAGAGGTATCTGAAGAAATTTGTCAGAGAGCTTAGGTGAGTCGTTGCTCTCACTCTGCCATCTAGGCTCCACCTAGGGGGTTGATTTAAAAACCTTTTTGCACTAGGAAAAGTGATAGAAACTCTCTGTGTCTGTGTCTGTCTTGGTCTCTGTGTCTCTCTCTTGTCTCTGTGTCTCTCTCTGTCTCTCTTTCTCTCCTTTTCTTTTTCTCTCTATCTCATTCTGTCTCTGCCGTATATGCTTGTGGGTATTTATATATATATATATATACATATATATACATATATGTATATATATATACATATATACACACACACAAGGCATACATACAGTTATATGTGCATATATACACACTTACATGCAGTCCTCCTTAACTGATATAGAAACAAAATAAACATAGAGATGCAGATAGAGATATTTTGCCTTTTACTTTTAAATTGAAGAGGGTTGGTTATATCACCCTCAACTCAGATTTTACTTTAAACAGCAAATAGACAAAAGTCTCTTTCTAATGTGATCCACAAAAGTCTTTATTCCAATTCAATCTGCTCTCTATTTGCTGCCAGTGACAAGCCCCAATCTTAAGTAACCAATTAATATGAAATAGGTCTTAGAAAGGTTTATTTACTCCAAAGAAAAAGCACACTTCAAGAGCATGGTTCCTCCTATATTATTGAAGTCTCTGGGTGTTATGGACTTAGATTAAATGCAATTTCCACATAATATTGATCTTGAAAATTTCACCTCTGAGTGTGTCATGACCACTGAATGAGACCTTCTCTCAGCTACCACTACACTGCATCCTAAAGATTTCTCCTTGCTTCTAGGAGCCCCGGAGGTAGTCTAATTGCAGAACTACAAGCACTTAACTCCTAGAACTCCATATGCCCTGGTCTACTGGTATTTCAAATATATATGCTTGTAGCTTCCAGTCACCTGCACATAATTTGAAAGAAAAAGTGCTGAGACAAAATCCAAGACCTATATTGACAGCCTGTAAGTAGGAGTCAGTTAAAGTGAGCCTTAAACCTCTCCCCTCATATCATTGCCTTTCTTTTATTACAGAAATCCATTCAGGCACCAAGAAGACATCTAAAGAGACAGATCAGGTTCCATTTCACTTGCATCCTTTGAATTAACTGCAGTAAAGGTTACACGACCACAGACAATTACAGAAGCTTCTATTTTTCATATCACTAGCAGAATGGAACCAATTATACATTATCTTTGCCAGAACCAAAGATCACTTGGGGATTTCATGAACTAAGCACTCTGCACATACTGATAAGGCTTAAGCTCATTTATACTTACCAAAACCTTTCAGCCTTTGCCAGCTCAAAGTGAGTGAGGGGGGCATTCCTTTTTGACAGACGTGCGCATACCTTTGAATATATGTGTATGTCACTGTACACACATAAAATAGGCATATATATTTATTGGGTTTATTTATTTATTATATTTGTATATTTATTGCATTTATCAACATATATGTGTGTGTATGCATACATATACACACTTCAGTTATTATTCAAAAGCTAATACAACTAGACAACTGGTAATCAACCAACCTTATGACAAACAACACATAGTAGTAATATAGTCTGTTGATATTATATATAGTATTTATCGTTGTAAAACAGAAATGTGTGAGTGTTTATATATATATATGTATATATATATGTATGTATTTAGAAGTATTAAGGGATTCAAAAGATCAGAAGTATTGCTGCATCAGGAACTTTGTCTAGATGAGAGCACCATTTTCATATTTTTGCTGCTTCCAAAAGCAAGGGCAGAAACTAAGGTTTTCCTTTCATCTAAAACATCTATAAGGCATGGCACTCTACGAAGTAGTGCTGATAGATCACAGAGTACAAATAAATTGGTCCAATTTCTTTATGCGTTTTGGCATGTTTGCTTTTATGTACTTTGCTAAAAGTTGCATGTTAATGAATGAGTATGGCCATAGCTATATGGTTTCAAAGCACATCAAGAACTGAAGAATTCTGCCAGATATACATTGCTTTTTTTATCTCTTTGTTATGTGAATTTTAACTGAAATCTAAAATTAAACATAGAATTTATGTCAAAATCCCTGTCTAGTTAGGCAATATCAATTGTATTTTCCTATCTGAATATTATAGTGAAGTCACTTTCTACCTTTGTTATGTACTTGAGTGTAGTGACATGATTAGGTTCTTCATTCTTTGTATTATTCCCCAAGCAAATAATGGCAACATGGTATGGTTAACAGAATACTGATCTGGGTTCTGATTCTACTTTATGCACTTCCTATTTCTGAGACCATGGTCAAGTCATGTAAACCAATCCTTCCCCTCTCAAAAATCATTCTAAGGCTTAGAGATGCTACCAGTCACAAAGAGATTGCATTCTGTATTCATGGAGGACATTCTCTTTTGGATTTCTATACCTTGATCTTTTCCACAGAGCATGAATCTAAAAAATTTAGACAATCTATCTGCAAGTGAGTGAGAGAAAATATAGAATGATGATGAGAGGGAAAGAGTGAGACAGAGACAGTGAAACAGAGACAGAGAGAAAGTGAGAAATGAACGTGATGTTTATAAAATAGATGAATAAAGTATTAGATGCTCTCAAATAAATTGAAAGAAAATTTAAATATGAAGCAAATATTATGTTCATCTTTCACTGCTGAAGACCATGCCATCAGAAAATGATATGACTTGCACTTGACTTTGTTTTGAGTGAGGGAGGGCTGTATAAGGTCACCAGCATCACTTCTCCAGAGCCATCTAATTCATAACTCATAGTTCACATAATTCATCAGGATGACTGGAGAAGAACCAGGGTGCAGTGGGAGACCTTGGTTCCTTTAGACCAAGTTCTATTTAGGTACTCATTTAGGGTGAGGTAATTTATTGAATAGTCCTGTTTAAGGAGTAGTTAAGGAATGGCCCCTTTAATAAGGCAAAGAAAAAGAAAGGCATAAGGCTGGGAGGGAAATAGTAATAGTTACCATTGATAATCATTCTTAAGCCAGGAGGGTCCAGAAGAGACAGTAGGGCAGGTGTCTAGTGTCATGTAATGTATAAGCTTCAGAGTGTAGTAGGTTTAAGGTTTGGGGAGGGAATAAGGGGAGGGGAGGGGAGGGAAGGAAAGGAAAGGAAGTGAATCCTGGGTCACCTCCAGTCATCCTGATGAATATTTGCTCGCTGGGTTCAGGTGGCTCTGGAGGAGCAGTGAGGCTGGTGACCTTGCACAGCCCTCCCTCACTCAAAACAAAGTCAAGTGCAAGTCATGTCATCATTTCCCTGATTTTATGGTCTTCTTTGGCAACGAAGGATGAACACAATAATCTGTGAGTAGATGGAGCTGTCAGAATGGAGACCCAGATAGTTGGGTAATTCGGCTCCCCCTCTCGTATGTCTCTTTTTCCTCTCCAAAAGATAAATTTGGGCTCTCTGCAATGGAAATCTCCTTCACTGTGTTGCTGCGCGGTTTCCACTGTTCCAGAATTTGTCTGGAGTTCTTTTTACAGGAAATCTATGGGCTGTGGATTCGGAGCTAGCAAATGTGAGTCTTTCTACTCTGCCATCTTGGCTCTGCCCCCCCAAAAGATAAATTTGGATGGCCAGAAGATGCCCACTTATCCTGGGTTAAAGCAAATATATAATTTATTATTCCATGAACTAGTCATCCATGAAAGAGCTTTATACCAAAGTATCACAAGGAATGGTGTTGTTCTTTTAAAATTTTAAATAAATATGGAAGATGTGAAAAAGGGCAAAGTTATTTTCTTATTTAAAATTTTATTTACTTGTAATTTTCACCATTTATTTCTACAAGACTTTGAGTTCCAAATTTTCTCCCCATCTCTCCCCTCCCCCCCCACCTCAAGATGGAATGAATTTTGATTATCCCTTACTTGAGGTTGCCTTCTCTTTTATCATCCCTCCTCCATTGTCCTTTCCTTTTGCTTTCTTGAAGGGTAAGATAGAATTCTATACTCCATTGCCTTATATATTATTTCCCAATTGCATATAAAACAATTTTTAACATTTATTTTTAAAGCTTTGAGTTCAAATTCTGCCCTTTATTCTCTCCCCACCCATACTCATTGAGAAGTCAAGCAATTCAATATAGGTTATTCATGTGCAAAACACCTCCATGATAGTCATGTTGTGAAACACTAAGTATACCTCCTTCCATCCTATTGTGCCCCCAATTATTCTATTTTCTCCTTTGATCCTGCCTCTTTTCAAAAGTGTTTGCTTCTGACTACCCCTTCTCCCAATCTGCCTTCCCTTCTATCATCCCATTTCCCCCTACCTTCTTGTAGGGTAAGATACCCAATTGAGTGTGTCTGTTACTCCATCCTTAAGCCAAATCTGATGAGAATGAGGTTCACTAATTCCTTCTCATCTTCCTCCTCTCCCCCTCCATTGAGAAACTGTTTACTTGCCTCTCATGTGAGATAATTTACCCCATTCTCTCTCTCCCTTTCTCTTTCTTCCACTGTATTTCACTCTCCTTAATTTTATTTTTAGGTATTATCCCTTGATCTTCAATACACCCTGTGCTGTCTATCTATCTATCTATCTATCTATTTATCTATCTGTTATTTCCTTCAACTACTCTAATAGTACTGAGAAAGTTCTCATGAGTTACCAATGTCATCTTTCCATGTGAGTATGTCAACAGTTCAACTTAAATAAGTTTCTTTTGATCTCTCTTTTCTGTTTACCATGCTTCTCTTAATTCTTGTATCTGAAAGTAAAATTTCCTACTCATCTCTGGTCTTTTCATCAAAAATACTTGAAAGTCCCCTATTTCATTAAACATCTGTTTTCCCCCTGAAAGATTATACTTAGTTTTGCTGCATAGTTGATTCTTGGTTTTAATCCTTACTTTCTGACATTCAGAATATCACATTCCAGGCCCTTCAATCCCTTAATATAGAAGCTGCTAGATCTTGTGTTCTCCTGATTGTATTTCCACAATACACAAATTATTTCTTCTTGCCTGCTTGTAATATTTTCTCCTTGACCTGGGAACTCTGGAACTTGGCAACAATGTTCCTAAGAGTTTTCCTTTTAGTGTTTCCTTCCAGAGGTGATTGGTGGATTCTTTCCATTTCTATTTTGCCCTCTGGTTCTAGAATACGTAGGCAATTTTCTTTGATAACTTCTTGAAAGATGATGTCTAGGCTTTTTTTTTTGATCATGACTTTCAAGTAGTTCAATAATTTTAAAATTGTCTATCCTGGATCTATTTTCCAAGTCAGTGGTTTTTCCAATGAGACATTTTGCATTGTTTCTTTTTTCCATTCTTTTCTTTCCATTTTATATTTTCTTAATTTCTCATAAAGTTATTAGCCTCCATTTGCTCTATTCTAATTTTGAAGGATTTATTTTTTCCAGTGAGCTTTTGGAGCTCCTTTTTCATTTGGCTAATGCTGTTTTTTAAGGCATTCTTCTTTTCATTTGGCTTTTTGGATCTCTTTTTGCCATTTGGGTTAGTCTATCTTATAAGATGTTATTTTTTTCCAGGATTCTTGGGTCCCATTAGCAAGCAGTTGACTTAATTTTCAAGATTTTTTTTTAAATCACTTTCTTTTCTCTTCTCAATATTTACTTCTCTTACTTGATTTTCAAAATCCTTTTTGAACTCTTCCATGGCCTGCAACTAAGTCATATTTTTCTTGCAGACTTTTAATGTAGGAGCCCTGTCATCCTCTTCTGGTTGTATGTTTTGATCTTCTTTGTTACCAAAGTAAGATTCTATTGTCTGAGTTCTTTTATGATGTCTATTCATCTTACCAGCCAAATATTTGATTTTCTAACTCTTTGTCAAGACAGAACTCTGCTTCCAGTGGGGATAGGTGTACTGTTCCAAGCTTCAGGGATTTTGCACCAGTCACTTGATCCCCCACCATCTGTGGGCTCAGAGTTTCAGAAGCAGCCTTTACCAGTTCTGCTACTGCTGCTCCCACTGCTGGCTGCCACTGCCACCACCCTAACTCACCTATGGCTGGGACTAGACCAGGCCAAATCAGAATCCCCACCCCCCCGAGTTTTACCCTTCCTGTGGCACAGAAATGACCAAATGTACAGATACTCTCACATGTGCTTATTAAGTTAGATCTCTAGTCATGTAACTTCACCTTCTTTAATCAATTTTGATTCTGAACACTGTCTATGTTTGATGTAATTCCTATTACATTCTCCTATAAGATTGATCAAGGCTTCCAAGAATAGAAATCAGTAAAGAAATTGTAGAAACTTATACAACATAAGAATTCAAGCAGCAATAAATATATTTTATTGTGTCCAAACTAATGAGAATATTTCAACAAGAAATTGAAAAATAAATGAATATCACTTTTCATAAAACAAGAAATATGTTAACTTTTTGCTATATTTCTTAACATTCAGATGTGAATCTGTGCTTTCAATAGTTTTAGAAGACAGTGAGACATTCTCCTTAAAAGTGGAAAAGTCTTCTTTTATAGCAGCAAATCTTCACCTATTTGGAGTAAATTGATCTTTCAGAGTGCTGTTGATGGAGGATGCAATTTACCTGAAAAGAAAAAAGGAACATATTATTTTCAGTTAGATGATTTAAAAAAAAATCAAAATTGTCCTTATATCCATCAAACTTCCTCTCCTATATCTCTGAGTATCCTTCATTGTGCCCACCATCATTAGTTGTGTTTTCATATTGCTAAGAAGTGTTCTTATAAAAACAGTCCAGTCCAGTAAAGTAAATTGTGTTGAAAGTTTCATTGCAGCAGTTGAGTATTGATTGGATGATAGTGTAGCAAAGGCAACAGTACTTTTCCCCATCATTGATGAATCCATTCTCAACAATCACATTGACTTGACTAAAAATTGTCATACCAGTAGATATTTAATCAAAGTCATTTTGACAATCATATTTCTATCTGGTCAAGAAATTTTATAATTTTATTGGAGAAAGTTCAAATCAAACTCTTTTCTTTCTGAAAAATGAATACAGGTGACTTTTATAGCATCTGTGGTTTTTGGAATGTCAAAAATGTTCATTGCATCTTATTGATTATCTCAATGATTTGATTATAAAATAAAATATCTGTAAATTTGTTTAAGTTTTATGATAATCATTAGTGCTGACACTTTTATTTAATCAGTAGTTTAGCCAGAATGAAGGAACACAATACAGCATAATTATATCCAGCTGACTTGTAGATCATCTACCCCCACAAAATTAGATCATGAATGTGCTTTTTAATTCAGATTATATTTAGATAGTTTATGATACACTTATGTTTTGATTTTGATTCTTAAAGATTCAATAAATGGTATCATGTGCATATGTTCGCATCATCCATGACATATAAGAGAGAACACAGAAACATTTGTTCACTTATGTGCTGGACATCAACACAGATAAACTGTATAGGTATCGATATAGATAGACAGTCAGACAGATAGATAGATAGACATACATTAATGCATACTGTAAATATATACATTGCAATGGAGATGCCACAGACTCTCTATCAATGGTGAAGAATGCTCAGTAGACTTCTAATAATGAACAACACTGTATTAACTAAATCAAGTTTCACAAAAATACTACAGTATCTCCTCAGATACCCATTATCACTCAAAGTAGAAATAACTAAAATAGGAAAAAAAGAGTTAGATTATTGTGATTATGACAAAGCGGGTCACAGCCACTTCTGGTGTTTGTTAGTGTGATCAGGGTAACAGTTTCTCTGAGTTTCTCTTTCTTCATTTATAAAATGGGAATAATAACATATTGTTTTTGCCCATAGTGCCTAATGGAGGGGGCATGGCTGGAGAGACTCAAAAGATATCATTGATATAAGATGCTCTGTAGGTTTACGAGCCCTATATAAAATAATAAAATATTATTAATAGAAGATCTCTGAGATCCCTTTCCAAATTCTTCTAAGTGTACTTTTACTTTACGTTTGCAGAAGCAGTTCTATGAGTGTCACATCACAGCCACCATTTCCAAACTGTGATATCGTATACATATCTGCTTTTTAGCTGCCATTAAGTGTTCTTCTTTTGCATTACAAAATAAGCACCTGAATGGCACAGACTGATTTGATTATTCACATTTCTGTCTTCAGTATTTAGCATAGGGCCTGACACATGATAAATGATCAATAAATGCTTTATAAAATCTTTATAAAAAAGGTATCTCCCAATATTAGCATATGAATATATATATATATATATTCACAAACATATATATGTATATATAATATGTGCATTATATATGTGTATATATATATATACATACATACACACCACATATATATGTATAGTTTGAACATGTACTTCAAATGGACAATGAAGTGGACCCAGAATTAAATAGGAGAATTTGGTGAATCAGATTAGCAAATTGGGTAGTGTGTTTAATGATACTAAGCAACTCACTTCAGTAAAAAGGAAATATTTGAAAGCCAATATTTTACTGCTTATGTCTAGACAAATGATGGGGCAAGATCATGTCAAGTAGAACCAAAATTGTTGATGATATAAAAACCTAGGGGAAGTACATAAACTTATTTGACTGTATCATAGTCCTTGCTTGCAATAAATAGTACAAATTATATGAAAGGAGTTGAATTTTATTACTCTTTTTTAGAAAATGACTCCCATAATAGTTCCCAGGATTCTAGATAAGAAGTCTTAGAAGCATAGTAATTAACAGTCTTATTGCTACTGTGCAATGACATATGGGAATTGCATTATGTAATTTTTACCTTGCTTGCACTAAAAGACAATATTGCTAAAGTTAGCCTGTGAGCTTAAAATTGGCAAGTTGCCTTTTCTGTTGCACTGTGACTCAGGTGGGCATTGGCCAGTAAGTAGGAATTGGGTAATGCGTAGAGGAATGCATGTACCTGCCTCAACTTGTCCCCATTAAGGTTTATTCTCAACCTACCCCAGATGAAGAAGTTGGAAGGGAAACTGTCGGAACTGGTGCTCCATTATCAGGGTGCTCCCTTTGAGAATATTAAATTAGAATTAAGTAAGTTTATTTAAGCTCTTATTATGACTGCATTTCTGTCTTCCTGTCTGCCTGAATCAAGTGCGAACTTGTGCTAGGACACCAGCAGTTAGTCAGCGTGACCTGTGTTATATGTCTAATATTATATAAGAGGAAATGTAACTGAAAAAAAAATAGACATGGAGAGACTTTCAATGAGCAACGAGAACTAACACTTGAATAATCTAAGGTCTTTATTTGTGTTGACTAAGGAATGTCCATATCTTGTTGGACATTTAGGAAACATACGAGAAATTAGGAACAAGAACAATGCAAAATGATCAAATATGGATGAGATTTGAACTAGATCAGTAGAGAGAGTATCTATACACATTTACATATATATGAATGTGCATACATATGCATATGCATACATATATTTATATAGACTTACTTGTATCTTTGGGAATGGACCAATCCTATGAATTCACTGGTAGAAGAAACACTGCTTTTACTTAAGCAAGGTGACACATGTTTTGCAGCTTATAGATTTAGGGCTATTTGAGGTCACAGAGAGGCTGTCACTTGGTCAAGTTTACAAAACCTATATGTTAGGAGAAAAACTAGAATCAATTTTCCTAATACCGATGCCAACTCTCTTCACTATACTATTCTATATCTCATATTTCACATATATCTATAACTGTATCTAAATAATGTCTTAATATACATGACCTCAAATGGCATACTTAGAGATATCTAATTTGTATTTATTATATATATATTTCTGTGTGTGTATAGTTGTGTGTGTGCGATAAGCACTACTTAATATGGATTTAGCCCATTCATTTCATGTTCCTGGATAATATTTAGCTCAATTTTTAAAGAAGGAGTAGAGTAGAAAAGCTTATTTCAAAAGTTTTTTTCAGCCCTAAAATTCTGTAACATTCTCTATTTTTTATACTATGCATCTAGGTGACACAGTGGATCTAGTGGTTCTAGGCCTAAAGTCAGGAAGAAATGAATTCAGATCCAGCCTCATAAAGATATATGTGACCTTGGAGACGTCACTTGGTTCCTGGTTCAGTTTACTTAATTGTAAATTGGTGATACTATCAGCAACTTCACCGAGATTTTAAGGATCAGATGATATATTTGTAGAGTGCTTGAAACAGTACTTGGTTAAAATACACCTTTTCCCTTCTCTCTCTGCCTAGGCATGTGAACTAATTACAATGTGTTCAGAAGGCTAAGGCTTATTCTTGCCCTCTCCTGCAGAAGTTGTAGGGGAAGCTGTAGGAGTTGGTGTTCCATTACCAGCAAACTCCCTTTGAGACTACTAGATTAGAATAAAGTAAGCTCATTTAAGCTATTATTATGACTCCATGACTTGCAAACTGAAGTACAGGGAAGAAAGAATCTCTGGGTCATCAAATTTCTACTGAATGTCTTATTTCATTTGAGCTCACATGTTCCTTCTGACAATGCTGAGGTGACATTTTATTATCCATATTTTGCAACTGTTTCACACAAACTTTCTCAAGCCATGTGCTTCATGTACGTGTCCTTTCAGAAATCTTCCAAAAAGTGTATGTCAAACCCATTGAAAGTTTTCCACTGACTTGTAATATTTCGTGGCTTTCACTGCAACACAAGCTACCCATCTGTTATCCGTTGCTATTGGTATGTGTCTGAACACTTTCCTTTTCTGGTCAAAAATGTCTTCTAATGTTATTTTCTCCAAGAAAATATTGTTTTAAAATTTGAATTCTTTACATAGATATTTAAATTACATAAAATTTTGGTTTGTATGTATCTTATGAATATTTGAAATGCAAAGAAAATTCCAAATTTAATGTCGTCCATGCTATATACATATATTCAATACCAGACTTCCTCGTCATAACTTTATAGTCATTTTCCAAGTCATGTCTTAATGTACTATTTTCATTGGCTATGCATTTTACTATTTCAATTAATCTGCATTGCATTTATTCTTCATAAGACTATAAGATCATGTGGTTAGATTTTTGTCATCTTGCCCACCACCTCCATTTTGCAACTAAGGTTTAGATTTGTCAAGTGGCATTCCCTGGGTCATTAAGTTAATGGATGACACAGCAGAGATATAAATTCACGTCCTTCAATTCTACATCAGGGATTCATTCTGCTGGACCATGTGCTCATTTTTTTGTATTGATTATGGTTTCAAGGGACTAAGATATTGTCCTAAGGTTTGCAAGACCTTTGTGAAATCAACAAATAGTTATGTTCAATGTGGAAATGTTATATTTAATTTTCCTGCTCAAAGGAGTATTGAGGAATACTTGTCATAAGGATTTAAAAACCTATTGGTTGAGTTTCACACCAGCCTTTATTTCTCTTTAAATGCTTCTCATTGCTTTGAAAAATGACATTGCTTGTAATCTTTCTTTGTAATGCTCTCTAAATAGATTGTATTGAAAACCAGATTAGCTTTTGTTTGCAAGGTTTCTTAGGTTGGCATTTTTCATCTCACTCTGGCAACCATTGCACTATCAGTTAACTTTATTTTGAAATAATAACAATTACTCCTCAAATCTCTCTTTTAGGTAGAATGCCAAGGCCAACTATGTCTTCAGTTCTATCTAGGCTGCACTTCCATCTCTTCTAGCATTCTATAATATGTTAGAGCTCCAGGAACTTTCATTTCTTACCTTTCCTTCACCTGATTTTTAGTTTCTTTTTATTGGTTGTATTTTTCTATTAGAAAAGAAATGTCTTTCTAAGAAAAGGGCATATCTTTCTGCATGTATTTCTAATTCTAGTCCTTATGAGAGAGCATGGAACATATTAATAATATAATTAATGCTTGTTTTCTTCACTTGAAATCAAAATCAATTCATTTTTTTTTTCAGTCAGTGGTAACTACACATATTTTAAGTACAGGAGCCTTTTCTTTATCTTATCCTTTCTAATTTGGTGCCTATATGTGTATGTGTGTGTGTGTGTATGTGTATTTGCCTGACCACTTGATATGAATACAGATATAGATCATGACTACCTCATCAGTAACCATTCATTTATTACCATGTAGAAAAAATCTATTACATTTTTCCAAACACTGATTTTTTTCTCCTTTAGCTTCCACTTTTCTGCAAACAGTATTTTATTTTCCAATTTCGTGTAAAGATAATTTTCAGCATTCTTTTTTATAAGGTTTTGAGTTCTATTGTTTTCTCCATCTCCCCTCCCTTTTCTCCAATACAATAAGCAATCTTATATAGGCTATGCATGTTCAATAAAATGTCATGAAAAAAGAAACAGAACAAAAGGGGAAAAACAGAAAAAATAGTGAAAATAGTATGATTTGATCTGCATTCAGACTCCTTTGTTCTTGACCTGGATGTGGCTAGCATTGTTCTCTCATGTCTTTTGGAATTGTCTTCCATCATTTTATTGCTGAGAAGAACTGTCAATCATAGCTGGTCATAGCATGCTGTGACTGTTGCCGTGCATAATATTCTCCTGGTTCTGTGCACTTCACTCAGCATCAGTTCATTGAAGTCTTTCCAGGTCCTTTCCCTCTCTGGAAATGTGCTTGTTCGGGGGGCGGAGCCAAGATGGCGGAGTAGAAAGACTCACTTTTGCTAGCTCCGAATCCACAGCCCATAGATTTTCTGTAAAAAGAACTCCTGACAAATTATGGAACAGTGAAAGCCACACAGCAACACAGTGAAGGAGATTTCTGCTGCAGAGAGCCCTGAAAAATCGACCGCAAAGGTTCCCCGGACACGGGAGCAGAGTCCTGCCCTGCGGAGCGCTCACCTCCCCCGCCCCAGCCACGTGACACTGAGAGGAGCCAGCAGACCCAATCAGGCGCCAGGGACCTGAATCTCCGGGTGGCCACGAAGGTCCCTCCACCCACAGACGCACAGGTCACTGAGAGAGACTGGCTGAGAGGGGAGCAGGGTATCTCTGGGACTCGGACCCCCTCGGGAGGCTGTGGCCGCTGCGTCCACTTGGCCAGAGGCCTGCAGAGCAGGCAGGAGCTCCACCCCAGCTCCATTACAAAAGATCTCTGCATAAACCCCCTGAGGGAACTGAGCCTGAGAGGCGGCCCTGCCCCCACATGAGAACCAGCAGATAGGCTCCCATTGAAGAGCAGTCAGGCCTGCTGCCAAAAGCCCTGAGGCTGGGAAGCAGCATTTGAATCCCAGACCCCAAGCACTTGCTGGGCAGATCTAGGCCAGGGGGTGGAGAGGACTCTCAGAAATCAAGTAACTGGCTGGGAAAATGCCCAGAAAAG
>CM053769.1:631440481-631460519 GCA_028658325.1 Potorous gilbertii
CAAAGGGTATGCACATTTTTGTAGCCCTTTGGGCATAGTTCCAAACCATTCTCCAGAATGGTTGGATGATCTCACAGCTCCACCAACAATGAATTAGTGTTCCAACTCTCCCACATCCTCTCCAGCATTTATCATTTTCTTGTTCTGACACATTTGCCAATCTTATAGGTGTGATGTGGTACCTCAGAGTTGTTTTGATATGCATCTCTCTAATCAGTAGTGATTTAGAGCACTTTTTCATATGATTATAGATATCTTTAATTTCTTCCCCTGAAAATTGTCTGTTCATATCCTTTGACCATATATCAATTGGGGAATGACTTGTATGTTTAAAGAACTACTTTCCTCAGTGAGCTTTTGAACTTCCTTTTCCATTTGGCTAATTCTGCTTTTGAAAGCATTCTTCTCCTCATTGGCTCTTTGCACCTCTTTTGCCATTTGAGTTAACCTATTTTTCAAAGTGTTATTTTCTTCAGCATTTTTTGGGTCTCCTTTAACAAAGTCTTGACCTGCTTTTTCATGCTTTTCTTGAATCTCTCTCATTTCTCTTCCCAGTTTTTCCTCCACCTCTCTAACTTCATTTTCAGAATTCTTTTTGAGCTCTTTCATGGGCTGAGCCCATTGAATATTTATTTTGGACGTTTCTAATATGGAAACTTTGACTTCTATGTCTTTCCCTGATGATAAATATTGTTCTTCCTCATCTGAAAGGATGGGAGGAGATATCTGGTCACCAAGAAAGTAACCTTCTATAGTCTTATTTTTTTTTCCCTTTTTTGGACGTTTTCCCAAATAGTTACTTGACTTTTGGGTCCTTTGTCAAGAATAGGGATTTTTGTGCCCAGAACCTTAGCAGATACCACTCGACAGCCACTTGGCCTCCAGTTTCCAAGTCAGCACTGGGGGCTGATTTTCAGATAAGCTGGATGGGCAGGGCCACCATTCAGTTGGAGACAAAGACCAGCTCAGCCAGGGTCTCCACCTAGGACTGAAGTAAGACTCAGATCTTCAATGCCCCCAGGGCTTTTTTTTGCCCTCCAACAATGGAACTTCTCTGTGGGCTGCTGTGTAGACTCTGTGGCCGCTTCCTGCTGCTGGAGCTATGGGAAGGCCCTTCTCCCTTCCTGGCTAGCTGATAAAACCCCTTCGCTGACCTTTGCTGCCTGTGGGCTGAGGGATCTGAGGCCCCACTAATAGGACGGGAGATTCAGCCCCACAGGTGTCTTCCTCCCAGAGTCTCCTCATGCCACACCACTTGGGCAAGGCTGGTCTGGGCTCTGCGCTTGCCTCTGCGTCTAGCACAACCAGCGTTTCCATGGGTCTTTCAGGTCACTGTGGGCTGGAAATCTCCTCCACTCTGTTGTTCTCCATTTCTGTTGCTCCAATATTTGTTGAAAGTTGCTCTCTACAGATATTTTATGGGCTGTGGGGAGGACCCTGCGCAAATATGTCTTTCTAGTCTACCATCTTGGCTCTGCCCCCCAAGAATTTTTTTAGTATGAATATAGATTGCTTTGTTTACTTTGTCTAAAAATTGCCTGCTCAAATCCCATGACCATTTATCAATTGACAAATTGCTGTCATTTCTATAAATTTGATACAATTCGATATATATTTTCAAAGTGACTTATTAGATAAACTTACCAAAATTTTATTTCACGTAGGATTACTTTGTATTTCCTCTATTCCAATTTCCCCATTTACTCTACTCATTCTCTCTGTTCTATCCATTCTCACGTGTTTTGCTTCTGACTTTCACCTCCACCAATCCACCCTCTCTTTTATCAGCTCAGCACATTTCTTATCCCTTATCACCCTTCAGTATCCCCTTATGTATTTTATTCCCTGTTTCAGCCAATTTCAATAAGAATAAGGTTCTTGAATTTTCCCTCATCACCCCATTCTTTCCCTCTACTGTAAAATGTCTTTTGTGCTTCTTATATGCCAGGTATTTTACCCTATTCTACCATTCCCTATTCTTTCTCTCAATGCATTCTTCTTTCTCACCCCTTATATTAATTTAATTTAATTTTTTTTATATAACATCCCTTCATATTCAACTCATACCTGTATCCTCTAAGTATACTCTTTCTAACTGTCCTAATAAAGAATCCTTTGAATCCTTTATGATTACTTTTTCCTGTTTGACTTTTTGATGCTACTCTTGAATCTTCTATTTGAAAGCCAAACTTTCCATTTGACTCTGATCTTCTCATTAGGAACACTTGAAAATGATATACTTCACTGTATATCCTTTTTCTCTCTTCCAACAATTATACCTAGTTTTGCTGCGTTAGTAGTTCTTCCAAGCCCTCAGATACTTTAATGTAGAAACTGTTAATTCTTGTTATTATCCTGACTATGGTTCCCTAATATTTGATGGGACTTCTATAATCTCCTTCTGACAAATTATCTATGTGACTGAGAGGTCAGGAACAGCCAGAACTGATTTAGATAGCTCTGAGGCCTACTACGTGTTTGCTAGGGCTCTGTTTGTTCTGGACTCTTGTCCATTCCCACTTTGGTGCAATAGGCCTTTCCTTCCAGCCTTATAAGTTGTCTTGGGCTAGAAAATTGGTTCATTCCATGCTTTGATGAGTCACATTGCTCCAGAAATTTTAAGGCATTATTTAAAATTTTGGAGTGCTTCGGGGGAGTTTTTGCCTTTTTTTCCCACCATCTTGGCTCTTCTCTCTTTTTTCAACTTATTAATACCAGAAAGAGTTTTGGGGGAAATATGATGACTGAGATAATATCAATAGTTGCCTCATTAGCAATCAACAAAAATCATACAAAATAAGCTTCCACTAATCAAGCTTCCCTTCATAGCCTCACCTGAGGCCATTTAATGGGCCCAGGAGATTTTTAGCTCTCATTACAGTATCTCTCTCTCTCTCTCTTCCCTTCAATGTGTATATATACGTGTGTGTTTGCATACTACATATATATTTGTAACAGAGTGGACATGAAAAATAATTTTGAAACAGAGCTGAAAGGAAGGAAATGTGTTTCATTGTTTTAAATAAAATTAAAAGGTCTTTTACTATCCTCAATTTTTCCAAGAAACCAAGGTCACACATTTTTAATACTAAGTTTTTACCAGTGTTACTACATGGCAGGCACATGTAAAACATAACTCCTACTAAAATCATTTTTGAGATTTTGGAAATAAAAGAACACTAAAAAAATTAATGGAATTGAGAATTCATCCAAACATTCTGGAAAGTACTTGTGAAATATTCTTCAAAATGTCATCAAACATTGAATATCTTTTTTCAAATTAATTTTTTTAGTTCCTGGTCCTCTCTCTTACCTTCTCATTAAGAAAAACAAAGGTACAGACAAAAAAGTCTATTAAAAATATGAAGTCAAGTAAAATAAGTTTCTACATTAGTAATGTTAAAACTAAATAAAAGTAAAATAAAGAAAAATATGTCAATGTGCCTTCTGAAATAAATATGTATGCATTCATACATGTGTGTATGCATATACATGCCTGGATGTAATATGCATATGAAGAATATATTTCCATCATGAGTCCTTTGGAGTTTTTAAAAACTTCATAATAAACTTTTTCACAGTTTATTATATTTATGAAAATACTTGCATAAATAATTTGCCTGATTCTTTTTGTTTGATTTTTGTACCAGTTCATATAAAGTGATAATCTAAGTGAAATGAATGAATATTTACAAAAATATAAAGTTTACAGATTAACAGAAGTGGAAATAGAATACTTAAATAAGTCCATCTTAGAAAAAAAAATCAAATAAGTCATAAATAGATCCCTCAATAAAAACTCCCCAAATCCAGATGGATTCACAAGTGAATTCTATCAAACATTTAAATATTGATCAATTGCAATATCAAATGAACAATTTGGGGGACAAAAGGGCAAAGAAGGAATCCTATCAAAATCATTTTGGTAGGCTACCCCTTCTTGATACCTGTATCTGAAAGAGTTCAAACAAGGAAAGAAAACTACAGGCCAATTTGCTATATAAACATTGACTCAAAAAATAAACAAATATTTGAAAGGAAATTACAGCAATATATCACACGGATAATACACTATTATTTGGTAAGATATAGACAAGGAATGCAAAGCTTTTCAATATTAGGAAAACTATCAGCATAACTGACCATACAAATAACAAAACCAACAGCAATCATACGGTATCTCAATAGATCCAGAAAAAAACAAAAACAAAAACAAAAAACTTTTGAGAAAGTATGGCACCAATTCCCATTAAAAACACTAGAGAACATAGTAATAAGAGGAGTTTTCCTTAAAATGGTTAGCAGTATTCAGGGCTGGGGAACCTGGTCTCTTTAAGTCCTCAAGTGTGGCCCTTTCCACTGAATCCAAACTTCACAGAACAAATTCCCTTTAAAAAAATTGTATTGTGAAACTTGAACTCAGTCAAAAGGCTGCACCCAAGGATCTAGGAAAACATATGTGCCCTTCAGGCAGCAGGTTCTCCAACTGTAGATAACCATCTTCTAGCATTATCTGTCATGGAAATAAGCTAGAAGCCAACCCAATAAGATGAGGGGTAAAGCAAGTAAGCACATTATCACCACTATTATTCAGTATTATACTAGAAATGTTAGCAACAACAATAAGAGAAGAGAAAGAAATTGAAGGAATTAGAGTAAGGAATAAGGAAACAAAATTATCATTCTTTGAGGATGATAACAAAATACTACAGAATCAATTAAAATACTGAATTATTAACAACTTTATAAAAGTTTCAGGATATCAAATAAATCTAAATAAATCATCATCTACATGTTTCCAAGAATTCCCAGCAGTAAGAAATAGAAAGAGAAATTATGTTCAAAGCAGTTGTAGATAATGCAAAATACCTGGGAGTCTGCCCGCCATGACAAACTGAGAAACTCTATGCATACAATTACAAAACATTTTTTTCCCCGCAAATAAAGTCATATCTCAATAATTGGATAAATATGAAGGGTTTATGGTTGGCAAATCCAATGTAATAAAAATCACGATTTACCTAAATTAATTTACTTATTCAATACCATACGAAACTATCAAAAATACTTTATACAATTCAATAAGCATAACAAAATTAAACTCTAAGAACAAAAGGTCAAACATGTCAAGAAAACTAAAGAAATCAAATGTTAAGGAAGGTGGGCTAACTATGCCAGATCTCAACTCTATTATAAAGTGGAAAATATAGTCAGTAAGATAAAGAGTGGTGCATTTTTGGAATAAATTAGTTATACAAGACTTAGTTGGAAATAACCATACTATTTCAGTATTTGATAAATCTAAAGACCTCAGCTTTTGGCACAAGAACTCAATATTTGACAAAAAAGTGACAGAAAGGTTGGAAAACAGTGCTACAGAGATTAGGTGTTCATCAAAATAAGAACAAGGGGCGCTGGCTGGGGCTGCTTGGCCGTGCAGGAGTGCAGGAGTGCTGCCTTAGCTCCAAGCCCCGACTAGGGGAGGAGAGCCTGGAGGCGAGCGCTCGGGCTTCGCCTGCAGCCGTGATCCTGTCCCGTGCGATGCTGCTGCTCCGGGCGTCTGGGCGTTCTCCGCTGCCCAAATGCTGTGTGTAAGGCTAACTGGAAATAGGAAACACCATCAAGCACGCCTTTACAGTGTACCGGTGCCATCTGATGAGGTAGTCATTAATTACAGATACGGTCTTCCTTTGATAACTCTGACTTTGCCATCAAGACAGGAGGACTGTCCAAGACAGGAGCGCTGTCGTTTCACAGTCAAACTCATGTTAACCACGGTTGGTTCATTCCTCCAGGATATCCAGAATGAGGACCGAGATATTAAAAATGCCGCTGTCTTCACCACAGATGGGAACAGAATTCCATCTTCAACCTCGATGGAGATTTTACTTATGAATGATTTTAGACTCATGATAAATGACATGACATATGATGTTCATTGTCCTAAGAAAGAAAAACTGAGCAGCTAGCACACGACCAACATGGACGACATCAAGTCCTCGGTACAGAGACTCTTTACTGCTTTGCATGTGAAGGAGCATCAGGTCATGAAGGAACACAGTTTACTGGAGAAAACTGAGGAGCTGAAGGAGCGCAGCTCCAGCCTCTGGAGAAGCTGAAAGCTAAAATTGAAGCTGGCTCAGAGGCCAAAACCAACAGACTCTTGTGGACCGGCCTGGTCTTGATGTCTACTCAGGTGAAATCTTGGCATGGCTCACGTGGTGGGTGTAATCCTAGGACATCATGGAACCGGTTACCTACTTCAGCACTTTTGGTAGCTCCATGACCTTCTTCACTTATTTCCTCTTCACTAGACAGGATTATTCTTACTCACTCATTAAGAATCGACAATTCCTCTATTCTTCCGCAAAAAACTGAAGAAGAAGGATTTTGATGTGCAACAGTACAACAAGTTAAAGGAAGATCTTGAAGAGGCTAAAGAGCCTCTGCAATGTCTGTGCCAGCCTCTCCACTTGAGGTTACCAATCCAGGAAATCAAAGAGAAGAATTGATATCTGCTTGTTAGCTTGTCTTGAGAACTGGATGTTTAATGACTGTCATTATATATTTGAATATTTCAATAAGGAAGAAATAATTTTTTTAGTTAAAAAAATAAGAACAAGATGGATACATTAAGCATAAAGGATGATAACAGAAGCAAAATAGGAGAACGGGGAATAGTTTATCTGTTAAAATGATGTTGAAAGAATGGATTTATGACCAAACAATATATGGAAAGCAACACTGGATGTAAAAAAACAATTTTGATTAAATTAAAATGGTTTTACACAAACAAAAGCAGTGCAAAGAAAGTAAGAAGGAATAAAGCTAGGAAACAAATGTTACCACAAGTGTCTCTGATAAAGGCCTCATGTTTCAAATATATAGAGAAGTGATTTAAAATTTAAGAACACAAGTCATTCACCAAGTAATATAATATCCAAGGATATGAACAGGCAGTTTTCTGATGAAGAAATCTGAAGTTGAAGAGATGCCCATGAATTAGCAAGTGGGTCGAATAAGTTGTGGTATATGATTGTAATAGAATGGTGTGTGTGTTCATCCTTCATTGCCAAAAAGACCATGCCATAAGAGAATTAATGACATGACTTGCACTTGACTTTGTTTTGAGTGAGGTAGAGCTGTGCAGGTCACTGGCCTCACTTCTCCAGAGCCATCTGAATGCAGTGACCAGATATTCATCAGGATGACTGGAGATGACCCAGGATGAGGCAATTGGAGATAAGTGACTTGCCCAAGGTTGAACAGCTAGTGAGTGTCAAGTGTTTGAGGTGAGATTTGAACTCAGGTCCTCCTGACTCCTGCACTGATGCTCTATCCACTGAACCACCTACCTGCCCCTTATAATGGAATATCATTGTCCTACAAGAAAAAATGATCAGGTTGTTTTCATAAAAATCTGGATTAACTGGTACAGAAAAAGTAAGCAGAATGAGGAGAATTTGGTACATATTAATACAAACCTTGTGTGATGATCAACTCTGAGTGACTTAACTATCCTCAACAACACAATGATCCAAGACAATTCTAAAAGATTCATAATGAGAAATGAATGGAGTCCAAATGCAGACTGAAGTAAAGTGTTTTTCACTGTCTGCATATTTTCATGGGGTTTTTTTTGCCTTCAGGTTCGTATCTTCTTTCACATGACTAGTATGGTAACATGTTTTACATGATTCAATATGTAAAACCTACAACAGATTGTTTACTTTGTCAGTCAGCAAGAAGATGAAAAAGGGAGAAAATTTGAAACTCATTCTTTTAGATGAATGTTAAAATTGTCTTAACATGTAGCTGGGGGAAAATAAAATAATGTTCTTTTTTTCTTGAGTGCCATTTTATTTTTCACAATCACAAGTCAAGACAAATTTTAGCATTCATTTTTAAAACTTTTTGAGTACTAAATATTTCTCATTCACTCCCTTTCCCACTTCCTAAAAGAGTAGGTAATTTAATAGGTTATACATGGGCTATCATGTAAAACATATTTTCATATTAACTACAGTTGTGAAAGAAGATGTATATCAAAAGAAAAAAACACATAAAAGATTAAAGTAAGTTGAAAAGGTCTTGATCTACATTCAGACTCCATGAGTTCTTTATCTGAATATGGAGAGATTTTCTTCTGTGAGTCCTTTGTATTTGTCTTGGGGCATTGTATTGCTAAGAAGAGCTGAGTCATTCATAGTTCATCATCACACAGTACTGCTGATACTGTCTACAAAAGTTTTCTGGTTCATTTTTTTTCACTTTGAATGAATTTGTACAAGCTTTTCCAGGTTTTCATGAAATTTGCCTGCCTGTTATTTCTTATTACCCAATTCCATTTTTTCATTATATTCACATATCATATCTTGTCTAGCCATTCCCCCACTGATGGGCATCTCCTAAATTTCCAAAATTTTTCCACCATGAAAATGTCTGCTTAAAATAATTTATTATTTTAATAATAGTTTACTAAGTTATTTTGGGATACAAAGGTAACTAGTATTGTTGGATCAAAAAGTATTCACAGTTTGATTGCCTTAGGGTATAGTTCCAATTTGTTTTCCAGAATGGTTGGATTGGTTCACAACTCCACCAAAAGAACATTAGTGTCCCAATTTTTCCCACATTCAATCTAACATTTATCATTTTATCTTTTTTGTCATATGAACCAATCTGATAGGTGTGAGGTGGTACCCCAGAGTTGTTTTAATTTACATTTCAGAAGTGATTTAGAGCACTTCTTCATATGCCTATAGATAACGTTGATTTCTTCATTTGAAAACTGCCTGTTCATATAATTTGACCATTTTTAATTGGGGAATGGGTTGTGTTCTTACAAAATTTGACTCAATTATCTATATATTCCCCACAAGGAAGTAGGATAAAATAGATATTTCTATATATTCAGTTGATTGTGGATATTAGTCCATTTTTGAAACTATACTGATGAAGGTAAGGTTCAAATGATGCCCATCTCCCACACTACTATCTTTCTCTTCCTTGTAATAGGTTTTTCTGTTTGTTATTGTATTGTTGTTTGCTCATCTTTTGTGTCTTCTTCCTTTTTCTTAAATTTGAGTTCTACTCTTGAGATGAAAAGGGCACTGTCTTCTCAGGTTGCTTGTGTCAGGGTCTGCAAGCCTTGTCTATTTACCTGCTGCTGCACTGATGCTGCCCTGAAGCCCATGGAGGACCCTCTTGTCTCTTGCTGCTCTGCTAGGGTGAGAAGGAGGGTGGTATTAGCAGTCTGGCAGTTAACTGGATGCTGAGCTGTGGTCCCATTGCTATTGTGTGGCATGTGCTATGACAGATGCAATGTCTTTGCATTTCTTCAGTGCTACACTGCAACACTACAGATCTGACCACTAGCAGCTGTCTCTTTGCCTGGGGTTATGCTGAAGGACATGCTCATTGGTCTGCTGAGGCAATTGGGGTTTGTGAGCTGGAGTCTGACCATTCCTCTGGCTATTTTGAGACATGTTGGAGGCCTTGATGGTACTGTTTGCCTTCTTCACTGCACTGGAGGTCAGGATCTCCCACCAGTTTTCTGAGATACTTCCTGTCCTGGACTGTGTGCCCCTTTTACTTGAGTGAGACAGACCTTTATTTCTGATTTCTTAGGCTAAAAGATTGTATTGCCCCATCTTTTTTTTTTTGCTTCTGTTGTTCCATTATTTGTTTTAGGCTGTTATTTTATGGTTGTTTGGAGAGGAATATGGGAGTTATTCTGATTTATTGCTTACTCCATGATCTTGGGTCCTGTAATTTTAAAATAGTTATTTTTAAAGTCTTAATTTCTACAGCATTGAGAGTTGGAATGACATGTCAAGTATGTGTCAGGTAATAAACTCAAACTCAGGTATTTGCAGCACTAATAGTGCTTCTCCTTTCACTGTGCCACATTGCCTCTCTGGTAATTGGATTTTGATTTATTCTTGACAAATGGTCTTTGTTTTAAAGAAAATTATACATCAAGAAGCAGTGTGGTACATATAAAACAGATCTGATATAGTACAAGAAGACTGAACTTGAAATCATTAAGAACTAGGTTTATATCTTTTCTCTGACATTTATTAACTGCATAATTTTGGGCAAGTCACTTCCTATTAATGAACACCATTTTCTTGGTCTATAGGAAAATAAATAGTAAGTCTTATCATTTTTCATTCATAAGTTTGCTGTATTCCTGACATGATCCTTATCAAACTCTTTGGAAACTTTAAGGTAACATAATATCAGGTATGAAGATAAGAAAAAAAACAGAGAAGAACAGATAAATGAGTGAAAACTTTCAAAAATATAAGTTTAAGTTATTTTTAATATTTTTTCAAATTCATCTACTCTTCTGGAATAGAACATATCCAAGTTCTATATGTAAACTCTAATGAACATTATCTGGAAGTGAATATGAATGGATCACTATGATTAATTTCATAAGTTGCTTACATATTTCTAAAACATTAAAACATATAATGAAAGACTACGAAATAAAACAGTGGACTTATTTTAATATAGGAGAATTTTTATGGAATATAACACTTTGGTAAAATGAACAAAATTACCTAATTTTTCCCCCTTTATAAAAGTTCTATTCCATGCTTAATTGTAGAGTGGAAGTGATCCTTGATACACCAAAATGGAAAGGCCTCAATTAAAGTTTGAATGACAGTCTGTCAGTTTCCCCAATATGAGGAGAGCTTTATCAATTCTTAATCTCCACAATTGATGAATTCTTTGACCATGGAAACATATGGGAAAAAAAAACTAAAGAAAAAAGAAATCTATCATCTTTACGAATAATTACACATATTTTGCCTTTTCCAAAAGTAGAGGTCCATCTTTCCCTTTAGTTACAGCTTCCTTATATATTGTATTTTCATTTAGAGCAAGAATTACTCAGTCAGTCAACTAGTACCTACTCTATGCCTAGTACTGTATTAAACTTTGGGACGAGAATGAAAGGCAAAAAGTCTTTGCTCTCAAGGAGGTCATAGCCTAAAAGATCTCCAGAAAAATGTTGATATTGGTTTGATTCACTTCCTACACACAGACACACACACACACACACACACACACACACACACACACGGGGAGAGAGAGAGAGAGAGAGAGAGAGAGAGAGAGAGAGAGAGAGAGAGATGAAAAGAGAAAAATATAGAGAGTGAGAGATAGAGAGAGGAAGAGTAGAAGGGTAAAATAATTTTGAAGGTATTAAAAGATCTACCTAAATATCTATAAATGCATTGTCTCCAGATGTCAAAGAATATGAGTACAAATCTTACCTCTGATTCACTTTGTGACTTGGGTGGTATATTTAACTTCCCTAAGCCTGAGCTTTCTCACTTATAAAATATGAGGACTGGATTAGAATGCATATTCTGGTTTTAGATGCAGAGTATTGCATTAAATACCAGGAAAAAATAATCTCATATATTGCTATAAAATATGACTAATGATACATCAAACATAAATCATGTGCTTTCACTTCAACCTCAACACACTCTTTATAGTAGCTATCTATAGCTTATTTAAGTGTTTTACATGCAATGAAACTTGTAGAAGTATTGCAGATTTTTCTCACTTTGAGAAACAATGAACACAGAAATGAACCAGCGGAAGAAAGAAATCTGGATGCTAGACTCTGGAAAATTGAAGTTCACTTTTAATAATAATTACTCCAACAATGATAATAGCATTTTTATAGTAGTTGAAGGTTTCTAAACACTTTAAAGTATTATCTCATTGATTACAATAACCTAGGAAATAGTTGTTGTGATTATCTGCATTTTTCAGAATTTGGGGGACATCCATGGTGTCAGAGATTACATAATCAATAAAGATCTCTGGTCAGTTTTGAACTGAGGTCTTCCTGACCCTCAGTCAAGTTTTCTATCTTCTGCACAACTTGTTTTAGTAAGATTACATCCTAGAGGGGACAAAAATGAACATCACTGTTCTTAGAAATTCACAATAATGGGTCATTTAGCAGGAAGTGAAGAGAGGCACTCTGGGTGTAGATAGACTGCTGAGCATTAGTGATCATGCATTGTTCAGATAAAATGGCCAAAAAAATCATTAAAGAGATATATAATCAAAGGGAGGCAGCATAACTATGTAGTGAGAGATAAGTGAATAGTCTGATCCCGGGCCTTGTTATTCTTATAATTTCAAGTGTTTTAAAGGGGGGGCTACATAATGGAACAAGTGGGGAGTTTTTTCATAGGAGGGAATGGCTAAGCCTTGTATGGCATTAGTTGGCATGGATGGGTATTGAGATTAACCATCATAAGGAATCCTATATTGATTGGTGAGATCTTTGATCTAACAAAAAAAACACAGTTAGGCAGGATAAATATTTTGTTTTGGTTTCTCTAAAAATCAAGAGACTTTATGAGTACTGGACTATTAATCATCAGAGAAAAAAATCATCGCAAATTTTTGTAAGAAGAAATAAATATCTTCCCTCTTCATACATAAGTATAGTCTCATAATGAAGTGATGACTCTCCCTTAGAAAACCAGATAAATCACCCATCAAATGATAACTGACATTTTGATGGTGAGAGTATCTGCTAATTGTGAATGATAATAGTTGTTTAAGATATAGTTTCTTTTTTTCTTGTCTTCCTCCCATTCTTCTCTCTTTCTCTGTATTCTGAATGATGTCAGAAACAAAGTAACTAATCATTTGCATTATAGTTCAAGATAAGTCATTTATTGTTTGAAGTAGATATAAAAATATACCATCTGGTGAAAGGCTACAAAAACTGAATAGATAAAAATATAAAAATAGATAAAAACAGTAGGACAAGACATTTGGCCAGATGTTTCCTTGCACTTAAAGGAAAACCTGAATTACATCATTTTCAGACCATAGAAAATCTTCAGAACCAAGATTTTTTTGGAACTATGTTCAAGCAGAAATTTATTTAGTTTCTTATATAAATTACTATGAACAATAAAACCAGGCATTTCTAATTGTAGTTTTGTAAAAAAAATTATGAAAAAAAATTAATTAGACACTTCTGTCAATCTTGAGACAACTTTAGCTATAGTGTTTCAATTATGGTGTAGCTAAGAAAAGACAATTTTGCATAATGTTAACATCATGCAAGTATTATCTCTATAATTAAAAATAATATTATTTACATATACTTATATCAGATTCTGTAGTTTACAAAGCAGTTTCTCATAATCTCTTTAATAGTTTAGATGAAGTTAGACATAATGCTTGGTATATTTACATGGAAGTTGGTAATGTTATTGATGTAGCCATGCCCAAGGAGGCTAATAGATTCTCCTTTGGAAACTTCAGTGCTAGCTGATAGAGTATGTGCTACATCTGGGAGAAGAAACATGGTCTCATTTACTTGGAGCAATAGAAGAGCAGAAAATACCTCTCTCGTGGCCTGATAAAACACCATATTGAAAGTTCTACCATTACCCATCATGATTGATGATTATTTATCAAAGATAAGGCTGTTTCCAGAGATTTACAATTAGTAGACAATGAATGTGGAATATAAAGAAACTTCTAGTACTCTACTTTTGTTGTAGCATCATAAATTTGTTCATGAGTTATGTTAGCTAAAATCTTAAAAGATAGATGTAATATTATTTAGCAGAAAGAATAGGGAAGAGTTTTTAGCTAGACCAATCACCTCAGATTAAAGATGAAAATACAGAATTTAACTGACTGACCCTACAAAGATTAAATATCAAAATTGGATTTTGAACCTAGGTTTTCTGAACTTAAATAGTATTTTTAGATATATGGAAGATGAAAGATAGATCTTCCATCCTTATTTCACAATTTTTCCTAGAAATACCATTGACCATTGACTTTAGATCTTGGGTTGCAGTGAAATTTTTCCTAGTTCATTGCTTTCTAGAATAAACTTTCTTACCCTAGAAAATGAGAATGTATAGTTGTGTTTCTCACCACCCTGAACTTAAAATAATATAAAATATTTACAAATGATTAATCATACGATTTAATGCCATATTGGTCTTTGACAATCTTAAAAATTGTTGGATAGGATGAAGGGTAAAATTACAATATCGGATGGGTCTTTCTTTATATAGTACTATATTGCAGCACAAAAACAAAAAGATTATCTTAGTGTCATTTATGTAATGTAACTGTATCCTTTCAAGCATCAATTGCATTAGAGGTCAGGGGGAAATTTTCCTCTCTATACTACACTATAAAATCAAATTATTTTGGTGTTCTATGAGAGATTTTCCACTTTTCTTTGAGCCTTTGAAGTATTGGCCATGATTAGCCAGAGGCAAGTCAGTTTAGATTTACTTTTCTTGATGGGAAGAGTGGATCATCATAAGCCTCACAGAAAGGAGTATGTGTGTCACGGATAAAATTTGATCCTAAATGGCCAAAAACTAAATGCAAATAATAAGTTGATATACACACACATATACCCACACTAATACTGTTATATGGATTGTAATGAGTATATTTCAAGTCTCAGAGATCTATGTCAATAAAATAGTTCTACTTGTCGTTGTCGTTTTACTTCAGATTATTACCCTGGGCCTCAATCTTCTAGGTCTCAGTAACCTTAGTTACAAGGCAGGGATCAGTTTTTGATAAAATAACTTGTTTCTTTTTATTATTATTATTTTCTGATGCACTAGACAAGAAAAAAAAAGCTAATTTTCCTATTGGGTATTCTTTTCGTTTTCTCTTTCTGTAGATCTTTTTGTTTTTGTTGGGTGTTTCTCTGTTTGTTTGTATTTCTGGGGGTAGGTATTTAAATCAATCAATCATTGAGTTATCCTTAGACATACACAAAGGTAAAGGGTAAGGAAGGAAAGCAGAGTGAACCTATTTGTTTTCCTTTGAACTGTTTCCACAGAACCCTTTTCCCAATAGCTTTGCCAAGAAACCAGTCAATATAATAAAACCATATATGTCTTTTTGAAAAATCAAGATCCAGAACTGGCTTTCAGGGTGGATGTCAAAGAGTAAGCTGGGAAAATACAATTCTATTCAAAATCGAGAGGCAGATTTGTTTTTGTCGATTTCACAAAAGAGAATGATAATCTTTTCTTTCTTCTTTCCCCTCAGGAGACCAATGCTCATGTACTGTGCCATTTTGCCACCTAGCAAAACAAGCTTTCAGAAAAGATTCAGAAAGTAATCCAAACCATTATTTGCATAGTTGAAAATTTTACAAATGCCCTTTACAAAGGTGAAAAAACCCTAAAAGGAAAGGATAAGCTGAATTAGTAAAGAACCAGAGGCCTTATCTTACCAGATCCATGCCTCCTTTAAAGAAGGCTTTATGCATATGCAAAAGCATTATCCATTTTCTTGTTTTTGGGGTGGTGATTTTTTTTATGGTGCTCTAATAATCACGCAGACCTTATGACCATGTATTAAAAAAAAGAATATAGATGAGTACAAGCATAGAGGACTTTTCAGAAATTGCTTAGTTGGAGAATTCTGAGATAATATTCTAACACTCCATAAGAGTGCATCTGCAATCTTTATATAATATATATTTATTCAGTTTGGTCTGGGTAAAGACAAACTAAATCCATCATATACAAGCACACTTGAATAATGGATAGATTTGGATTTTGAGTTTTTTGGGATGGGTTTTGTGTGTATGTTTTCAAGGTGTTTGTCAATAAATACCTTATTTGTCTACTTCACAATAGTAAAAAATTCCATGGGCTTATCATCTCTGGAGTGACAATGCAACTATCCTAACTAATATCCATCAGTTATAATTCCTTTAATATCACTCAGACAATTGGATTAATGTCATCTTTACAAAAAATTTTTCTTTAGGACAAAATAAAAATAAAATGTTGGTGAACTTTTATGTCACTTAATTTAAATTTAGCTATTGAAGGCTAATAGTAGTAAGATGTAGAAAAATTTAAAGTATTTATGATCTAAGTCTTGTACAAATAGATGGTTTCTTCTTCATTTTAGAAGAATTCAAAAAGAACTAGATCCTTAGATTCTATTGAATCTCCAAAAATTATTAGTTGTATAACCTTGGACTAATCACTTTACCTCTTTGTTTCTAGTTTTTCCTTTTAAATTAGAGACAAAAAATATTGCTGTTGTCTTCTTTGTAGAAGCAACTGACAGTTGACCATAGAGTGCCAGACTTCAACTCACTGTTTTAATATCAAATTCAGCTTTAGAAACTTACTAGTTGTATGACTCTGGGTAAATCATGTAACCTTTATTTGCCTAATTTCACTCATTTGCAAAATGTGCCTAATAATAACACCTTCTTCTCAGGATTGGTCTTTAGGCCAAATGAGATTATATTTGTTTTTTAAAAAAAATTTTAGCATAGTGCTTGGCATTTAGTTGGCACTCTATGCATGCTTATACCATTCCCTGTTTCTACTGTCATCCCACATAGTTCAATAGTTGCCAAATCTCTCCCATCTTACTTACATGGAAGTACTTACATCTATGTGCTTTACACTATGAACTCAGCAACCTCATTAGTTCAGGCCCTATTCATCCGTTACCCTATTTCAATAGCATTCTAATTGGTCTACACATTTTAATTGTGTCACCTTTTTATTCTAATCTAGATACAATTGCCCAATATCCTTAAATAGAGATCTGACCATTTCATTCCCCTAATCAATAAATTGAAGTGAATCCTTCTTATCTCTAGGATAAAATGTAATCTCTGTTTATTATTTAATGCCCTTCCCAAATGACACAAACCTTCCGATCCAGGCTTCTACATTATATCCTCCTATACTGTACCATCTAGTCAAATTAACTCTTCTTTTCTTCACAAGTTATTTGCTCCAGACTTTTGCACCAGCCTCTCCTAATTTCTGTTTGAAATATATTAAGAAAATGGACTTTCAGTCAGGAAAAACTGGCCTCACATGTTGTCACAGTTATTAGATTGTGTATCCATCACAATCAAATTCACTAAACTTCTTCTTTGCCTCAGTTTCCTCCTTAATAGAATTTGAAGCTGGATTCATTGGCCATGAGAGTGCATTATAACTCTATATCTTTGACTCTATGATGCTTTAAACTCCACTGCATAAAATCCCTAACATTCTTCAAGATTCAGTTATAACACTATCTTCTATAAAAGAATTTCCTGATTCTACCTAGAATTACTTCTATCCTTGCTTTAGCTGCCGGTTATTCATTTTACATTTATCTTGTGTGTATGTCATGTATCCCTAACACTTAGAACAGTAACTGGAAAAAATAGGCTTTTAATATATAGCTTTTAATTGATTGAGGGTTATATAAAAGTATGCCAATTTTTTTTTGCTAGGGTGCTCAATACATAATCAATATGTGTGGAATAAAATATGCTAAAGCAATGGTGCAATTCAATTTGCTTAAATTTGAGTATTTATATACTATGTGTTACATGATTTAGCATGACACAAAACTGCAAAAAGCTGCATTATTTGTAAAAGAAACTTATTAGTAGTCTATCAAGAAACTTATAAGTAGTCTATCATTTGTGATAGATAGATGAAAGGTAGGTAGATAGATAGAAGATTGATAGATGAATAGGTAGATAGATAAATATTTAGGTAGATAGATGGATAGACAGATAGATAGAGAGAGAGAGGTGGGGGGGAGATAGACAGATAGATATAGGGTCTCCTGGTAAAGGTTTTACAACCAGTTCTCCGAAAAGAAAAGAAAATGTATACACAGAATATTTTAAGTTCAATTTGCATTATTAATATTTTCCCCACAACTTTCTTAAGTCAAGAATATCAACAAAATAGTAAATCAATTCCTGATGTATAGGCTTCGCCAATTTCTAAGGTGTAAATCCTCACATTGAAAATTTAACAATCAGTTAAAACTGTCTCCAGCACACCCCTGGATAGACAGAACATTATTTATTGTTTACTCTGTACAGGACACTGTGATAAATTCTGGGAAAACAAATGCAAGCAAATAAGATAGTCCCTGACATTACATTCTAATGGGGTGTGACAATACATAAAGCAAGCAATGTTGTACAGTGGAGAAAACATGGGAGTCACAATGAGGAAGACAAATTCAAATTCAGTCTCAAGCACTTGCTATGTGATGTTGAACAAGTCATTTAATATGTTTCCTTAAGTTTCATCATCAAATTGGGGTAACAGTAAGACCTACATCCCAGAGCCATTGTGGGGATTGAATGAATTATTAATTTTCAAAGCATTTAGCCCAGTGTCTGGCATATAATAAGTGTTATATGAATATTAGCTATTATCATTGTCCCGTTTATTGTTATCATGATAATGTATGTATGTATGTATATATGTACACACATGCAAACATACATTTATACACATAAAAATACACACATACATATATGTATGCCTATATGATATGTTATGTATACATGTATGTGTGCATGTGTATATATGTGTGTATAGAGGGCAGCACATGAGCACTATGTACCAACGTATGGGGATAGGGCTTGGAAGGGAGTTGGGGGATTGGAAAGAGACCAGTGGTCATAGCACAGGCAGTATTCACATAATTTTGTGGAGCTGGCCAGAGTGAAAACAAGAGTATGTTCTCTCAGAGGCTGCCAGGAGAGTACCCACTGCAAAGAGACAGTATTTCTGGTTATTTCTACTAAACATACAAGGAAGATTTTAATTTAACTCATTTATCCTAGCTATAGAGGTAAGTAGACTTTTTCTCTTAGTTGATCGGTCAGAAAGAAATAGGATGACCTGAATAAATGAGATAAAAAACAATAAAATTCTAGGTGTCATTTAGCTACAAATAAAACACTTTTGAATTAGTCACATTAAAAAGGGAGAGCAATGGGGAGGAATTCTACATAAAGGAAAATATTGTTTAATTTACAGTATCAGAAAGGATTCAGGATGAATACAACCTATAGATGTGGGTCTAGAAATAAAGATGTGTGGATAAATCTGTGGAATATTGCCAAACAAGTAAATCTAAAAGAATATAAGTAAATTTGTATTGTTTTGTATTTTCTTAATACATGACACTTTTGTATTTTATAGAAAAAAGTATACTACTCCCGTGAAAAGTGGTGGCATTTATGGAATACTGACTTAAGGCTTCACCTATAGATCTGATGGTAGACAATATATTCTCTCCAATGACAATTACAGGTTAATTTATAGAGACTAATCAGAAGTGCATTGGCCACTGGGTAAAATAGCCTTTCTCCATAGAGATTATGGAATCATATGAAAATAAGGAAAAGAGGAAAACATTGTTGAATCTATATATCTTTTGTCAATGATACAATAACGGTGAGAGAGTGGTGGTGAGAAATGATAAAAGCCACATAATTTTTAGAACACCTGAAAGCAGTTAAGCTGGAATCATCAGAGAAATAAATTAAAATATTAAATAGGTTTCATCCTTGACCCAAGGGGAAAAAGAAAGATCAAGTCATTGCGTATGGATCATTGTCTTAAGGACTCTTAATATTAGACAAACAACAATCAAGGTAACTGAGCTTATGTACCAGCATCTACTGCAGAAGGTGGTCATAAAAAGAAATTCTTAAAAGATCTAGGGAAGATCATCCAGAGCTATCTCTACAAAAGTAGAAACAAATGACACAAAACACATATGTTTAGAAAATAGTCTCTCAGATTAACAAATTAAAGAAGTCATAAGCTAATAGAACTCAGAAAACTCAGGAAGGTCTACCACAATATATTTCTTCAAACATATTTCTATAGTTCTAAACATAACAATAACCAACCAGTTTCCACATAAAAGTGTAATGGACTACGTATTTCAAAGAGATCATGAAAAAGGGGAAAGGATCTATATGGACAAAAATATTTATAGCAACTCATTTATAGCAAAGAATGAAAAATTGAGGGAATGCCCATCAACTGGGGAAGGGTTGAACAATTTGTGGTGCATGAATGTAATGGAGTACTTTTGCTTTATGATAAATGATGAACAAGCACATTTCTTTTTTTTTTAAATAAATTTATTTAACTTTTTACATTCATTTTCACAAGATTTTGGGTTCCAAAATTTT
>CM053769.1:631461019-631495475 GCA_028658325.1 Potorous gilbertii
CAGAAAAGGGAAAAAAACTAAGACCATAGAAGGTTATTTTCTTGGTGACCAGAGGATTGCTCCATTCCTCTCTGAGGACGAAGAGATAGGCTTACCATCAGGTAAAGACATAGGAGTCAAAGCCTCTGTATCTCAAATATCTGAAACAGATACCCCATGGGCTCAGGCCATGGAGGAGCTCAAAAAGGACTTTGAAAATCAAGTTAGACAGGTGGAGGAAAAACTGGGAAAAGAAATGAGAGAGATGCAAGAAAAGCATGAAAAACGGGTCAATACCTTAATAAAGGAGGCCCCAAAAAATGCTGAAAAAAAGAGCACCTTGAAAAATAGGCTAACTCAATAGGCAAAAGAGGTTCAAAAAGCCAATGAGGAGAAGAATGCTTTCAAAAGCAGAGTTAAGCAAGTGGAAAAAGAGGTGCAAAAGCTCACTGAAGAAAACAGTTCTCTCAAAATTAGAATGGAACAGATCTTGTGAAAATGAATGTAAAAAGTTAAATAAATTTATTTAAAATAAAAAAACAGATTGCCTATATGGGATGAGTGAGAGTGACAAGTTGAGAAGGAAATACAGATTGTGATCCTGGGTCATTGTGAGGATGATGGTATTGTCAACAGTAATAGGAGAGTTAAAAAGAGGGAAAATGTACTTTTTAACAAAATGGAAAAAAGTACAAATTATCACTAGAGTAAATGATTTCTCAAAAGTTAGAATTAGACAATAACTAAGAAATTCATAGCATATAAAGGAACAATAGGCGAGGTAAGAATGATGAAATGTACCATGCTTGACCTCACCCTTTTTGGGATGGGTTCAAAAGGAAAGAAATATGTATGTATGCAAGCATACGTACAAACAAACATGTGTATGTATATATATATATATATATATATATATATATATATATATATATATATGTATGTACGCATTTATTAATTATGCTCATTGTGTACACACACACATATATACTCATTTTGCCATAGGAATCTCTCTTACTCAACAATCAAGAAGGGAATGGGACAAAAGAAAGGGGTGGTGAAAAAAGGGAGTTTGTGTCCATGATTTAAACATTAAAGGTGGTATCACAAGCAAAGTAGGGGACCATGATAAATTTTACCTGTCAGTGTATGTATAAGTGGAGAGTTTATGTGTCAGTGTATGTATAAGTGGAGAGTTTATGACCAAATAAGAAATAGGGAAGACTATGAGAGCAAAATGGGTAATTTTATTACATTATGCTAAAAAGTTTTTCACAACATACCTCAATACATCCAAAATTAAAAGGGAAGTGAGAGTCTTAGGAATTATTTTAAATCAATTTCTCTGATGAAGGTAGCATTTCTTAACTACATAGAGAACTGTGTCAGATTCATGAAGATAACAGTCATTTCCCAATGGATAAATGGTGGGAGGGTATGAATGCCAGTTTTCAGAAGAAGAAATCAAAACTATTTATCATCACATGAAAAAAAATGTTCTAAACCACTATTGATTAGATAAATATAACTTAAAATAATTCTGTGATAGCATCTCACAGCAAAACAGAAGGAAAATGACAAATTTTGGAGGATCAGGACATTAATGAACTGTTGGTAGAATTGTGAATATTTCCAGTCATTATGGAGAACTATTTGTAAGTATTCAATCCAATGGCTATAAAATTGTGCATACACTTTGATTTAACAGTACTGCTATTAGGTTCATATACCAAAGAGATGAAAGAAAAAATAAAAGGAACACCTTTGTACACAAATACTTTTAACATCTTTTCTTTCTGTTGACAAATATTTATAAATGGAGGGGATGCCAATAAATTCGATCATGTCTGAACAAGTTGTGTCGCATGATTATTATGAAATATTTTTGTGCTATAAGAATTGATGAAGGTAATAGTTTCAGTAAAACCTGGAAAAATATATCTATATCTATATATGCAAAGTGAGGTGATCAGAACCGGCATGTCATGAGACATAGTAATAGCAGTACTGAAGGAGCAACCACTTAGCAAAAGACTTAGCTACATTGAATAAAACAATGACATGAGACAATTTTGAAGGATTCTTTAAGAAAAAATACTGTTTGCCTCCACTCTGAGTGCAAATCAAAGTCCATTTTTTTTGCCACTTCTTTCAGTATTCTTGCTGTTCGTTTGTGCCATGGCAAACATAGAAAAAAAATAACTCTGAATGATTTCCATTAGTTTTCCCTCTCATTTTATCCATAAACGATGTTAGTCAAACTGACTTAGTTGAATTCTCATACCAACCCTAGTTTCACATTTTACAAATATTCTTTTTTTTCTGAAAAGATACTGTTAAAATTTTTTTTCCTTCTGTCTCCTTAGTGCTTTGCAAATATAATTTTGTTTTGTTCTTATGTTATGAAGTTTATTCATAATGCTTATTTCATATATCTTAGACAATCTTCCATAATTTTTCAATGGTAATTAAATCTTGTTTTCTTCCATTTACTGTTATTTGCATGTTTAATTAAAGTTGTTTTATAAAAAATCACTAAAGCCATATAGAGAAGATGTAAGCTGAATAAGACAGAAATAAATGAGAAAATGGAGTAGTATTTCACATTCAGATAGCACTATGTGTATTTAAACTATGCCCAACATCAGTCATCTAAATATATATATATATATATATATATATATATATATATATATATATATATATATATATTTCTAAATATCTGTATATTTGACATTCTGGAGACAAATTTTTTTCAATTATCTTGTGACACAAGTTGCATATTCACGTCTTACATATGCAAAGACAATAAGATTAATTGTTATTTACCCAAGTCATCTCTCTTTCAATTTATGTTCATTTTAATTGTGGAAAAAGCAAAGATGGAGAAAAGGAAGAAAAGTATAATAAATTAACTAAAATATTATTGTCAAATTCATTAGAATGTGTCCTACGGGAGACTTAAGATTGGTAAAATTCTGACAGCTGCCATCTTAGAATAAACCAAATAAATCATCCTCTAGGAGGCATACTGGTTCTATTTTTATGTCACATATGCAGATCATAAAATAATAAGGAATATAATATTAGAGATCACTAAACAACAATAGTTCTTATGTTATAGATCAAGAGCTTTTAGTTTTGTCGATTAGCTTGAAAAGAATATAAAAGCCCAGGAGATGTTCCCCCTTGTTCTCTGCCTCAATACTACTTCTGCTTGATTCTTTTATAATTTATTTCACTACCCTATGTTAGAAATATGTCATCTTTTTATTGTACATGTACTCAATTATAAACCACAGTATGATAGAATTATTGTGAAACTGAGTGGGATTTTACTCCAATAACTTTTTTTTTCCTGTGGATAGGTGGAACTCATTATTGGTTAAATGATTTCCTTTTTTCTTTTGAAAGTTAAAGGTTGAATTTATTATGTACGTTCGGTGTATTGGTATAGAATCTCACTAATTCATATTTTTACATAAACTCCTCTTTGTTCAACTTTTTATATGGAAATGCTCATTTGTCGGTCTTTTAAAAATTCAAAATGAAATGTTTTAATTTTATTAAATGTAAAATGATAGTGCAGTGAAATTCAAGTGAGAACTAATTAGTCCACACAGAGACAGCTTTTTAACAAACATCATTGCCATTCATAAGGGGAGAATAAGATAGTCTTGGTATACAGCCTTTGTAACTAAGGTGGGTAGCATACTGTGTGTGTGCGTGCACGCGTGTGCGTGTGCGTGTGTGTGAATGTGTGCGTGTGTGTGGATATGGGGATGAAATGAACACTTTGGCTAAAGACCTAGAGCTCTTCAGGGATCAAATTTTATATGGAGTGTTAGGTAAAGATTCATCATGATACAAATGGGACTTCTCTGTTAATTATAGAACCTCATTTTTTTTCACACCAAAATGACTGTGCATTTTATTCCTTCCTTTAGTCGAATGTCATGAGAGTAAAATTCATGTTTTTTTTCCTCAGCTCTCCTCTTTTTCCCTCTGCTAAGAAATCTCCTGTTTGCCGCTTCTATGAGAGATAATTTACCCCATTCCATTTCACCCTCTCTCCTCCCACTACATTTCTCTCTCACCGTTTACCTTGATTTCTTTTAAGATATGATCCCATCTTATTCAATTCACTCTATGCTCTCTGTCTCTGTGTTTGCATGCATGTGTGTATGCGTGTGTGTGAATACACATGTGTACATGTGTGTGTGTATGCGTGCGGGTAGTCCCATCAACTACCCAGATACTGAAAAATTTCAGGAGTAACAAATATTTTCTTCCCATATAGGGATGTAAACAGTTAAACTTTGGTAAGTCCTTTATGACTTCTCTTTGCTGTTTACTTTTTCATGCTTCTTCTCATTCTTGTGTTTGAAAGTCAAATTTTCTTTTCAGCTCTGGTCTTTTCATCAAGAATGCTTGAAAGTCCACATTTCATTGAAAGACCATTTTTTCCCCTGAAGTATTATACTCAGTTTTGCTGGGTAGGTGATTCTTGACTTCTGGAATATCCTATCCCTGCCCTTTGATCCCCTAAGGTTGAAACGGCTAGATCTTGTGTTATCATAATTGTGATTTCTTGGTTTCTCAGAAAGTCATTAGCCTCCATCTGTTCCATTCTAATTTTGTGAGAACTATTTTCTTCAGTGAGCTTTTGCACCTCTATTTCCACTTGGCTAATTCTGCTTTTGAAAGCATTCTTCTCCTCATTGGCTTTTTGAACCTCTTTTGCCAATTGAGTTAGCCTATTTTTCAAGTTGTTATTTTCTTCAGTATTTTTTGGGGTCTCCTTTATTAAGGTAGTCACCCATTTTTCATGCTTTTCTCGCATGTCTCTCATTTCTTTTCCCAGTTTTTCCTCCACCTGTCTAACTTGATTTGCAAAATCCTTTTTGAGCTCTTCCAAGGCCTGAACCCATTGGATATCTATTTCAGATGTTTGGGATACAGAGGCCTTGACTCTTATGTCTTTATCTGATGATAGGCAGTTTTCCTTCCTTGTCAGAGGAAGGTTGAAATCATTTATTCTACAAGAAAATAACCTTCTATGGTCTTATTTTTTGTCTCTTTTCTGGGCATTTTCCCAGCCAGTTACTTGACTTCTGAGAGTCCTCTCCACCCCTCCCTAGGTCTCCCCAGCTAGTGCTTGGGGTCTGAGATTCAAATGCTGCTCCCCAGCCTCAGGGCTTTCGGTGGCCAGGCAGCTGCTATTCAGGGTAAGATTAAATCAGATTCTCAGGTGGGCTCAGGTCCCTCAAGGGGTTTATGCAGAGACTTTTTGTAATGGAGCTCCTGCAGAGCTCCTGCCTGCTCCAGGAGCCTCTGGCTGCCTGCTGCCTCTGCAGCTGCTTCCCAAGGGCCCGAGTCATGGAGACACCCCGCTCCCCTCTCAGCGCATTCAGACGTCTCTTTCAGTGAACTGTGTGTCTGTAGGTGGAGGGATCTTTGGGGCTGCTGAGATTCCATCCCTAAAGCCTGCTCACATCTGTTTGCTCCTCTCAGTGATGCGCAGCCAGGGCTGGACAGGGCTCAGCTCCTGTCGGGTGGGAGATGGACCTTTGGGGTCGGTTTTTCAGGGCTCTCTGGAACGGAAATCTACTTCACTGTGTTGCTGCATGGCTTCCACTGTTCCAGAATTTGTTGGGAGTTCTTTTTAGGGGAAATCCATGGGCTGTGGGTTCGGAGCTAGCATATGTGAGTCTTTCTACTCCGCCTCTTGGCTCCCGGTTAAATGATTCCTTACCTCACCTCTGCACCGAACCATGGGCAAACACTAAATTTTAGAGCTAAGTTTTGAACTAATTGAATCCCAAATTTCCAAAATATTAGGTCATTCATAACTTCTAAATGAATAATCAAAGCATTACTTTTTCGAATTCCACTTGATGTTTATAGATTACATTTTCTGTTATTGTTATTCAGTTGTTTAAATCTTGTCTGAATCCTCCTAACCCCATTTGGAGTTTTTATTGGCAAAGATAATGAAGTTCTCTGCCATTTCCTTCTCTAGCTCATTTTACAGATGAGCAAACTGAGGCAAATAGGGTCAAGTGACTTGCCCAGGCTCATGCAACTCTTAGGTGTGTAAGGACAGATTTGTATTCAGGAAAATGAAGTCTTTCTGACTCTAGGTCCAACAGTCTTATCTTCTGTACCATCAAGTACCCGAAAGTATATTTACTACTGTATTTTACTCTTTCCATTGAGAAGTTTATCTTCTAAATTAAGGGTTAAAAACAAATGGCAAATGTTTAAGTTAACAAACACATTGAAATGCATTTTGTATGCACTAGTTCTTTCCAATGGTCTCCTACCTTCATGATATCTGGAAATGCTATTTCATTGATTTTTCTTTATGTCAAACATAAGTGTGTTATTATTTTCCAGCATTCACATTTGCTTGTTTTTTTGTTGTTTTATTTTCATTTCCATCACTATAAATCTATTTTTCTATTAATTTCTCTTTCATTCAGTTCACATAGATATATTTATGTTCATCAGTATTATATTGTTTTCAGTTTTATTACTTGAATATTCCATTACATTCATGCATGCATGTACCATAATATTGCTAAGTCATTCTGTAGTTGGAGATAATCTTTGTTTCCAATTTTTCTGTTTCAATAAAAAGTACTAATATAAATATTTCTATATATATAAAAACTTTATTTATTTCATTGAACTCCTTAGAGTGTACATCTATTAATGTAACCCTTATTTCAAAGCCTATGGTTATTGTTTTAGAATTTTATATAATTTTTAATTATGCTTTCCAAGATATTTAGCATTTTATCCACATAATGTCATTTTACTTCTCCAGAATGATTGAATTTCTTCACAGTTCCATAAACAATGTGTGTGTATTCTTATCCTACAACAATCCCTCCAACATTGATTAGCTATTCCTATATTTTGTCATCTTTGCCAATTTCCTGAGTATAAAGTGAAAAACTATTCCACCAAATACAATTCAATAAACCATTTATCTCTTCTTATACTGCTTCTATCTTCTGATGCAGGCTATAACCTAGATTTCCTTTGAAGAGCCTTCATTTCTTACAGTTTTCTCCATATATGACTGCTCTTTCACATTTTACTGAAATAAGAATGAGAAGAGGAATAAATATGTTTCATCTTAGTGATGACTATTTTCAGAACTTCTCTCTGTTATCATTTAATAAATTTGTGTTGCCAAACTGGAAATTTCACACCTGGGAATAGATTCTTTTCTACTCACAGAAGTTGTTGTTTGTCTTTCATTCTCACAGAGAACCATGACATCAGGGAGGTGGTGCCATGACATGCAAGTGAATTGGATGTAAGTGAAGGAGCAATGTGCAAAACCAGTCTCACTTTCTCTTCTTGTAGTCATTTGGGTCCAGTGGACACATATAGATTAAGATAACATGATCCAGTGCAGCTTCCTTCCTTCTTTCCTTCTTCCCCCACTTCATTTCCCAAATATTTTTTAAAGAGGTCATTCTTTTTGCCTCATTTCACTAACTGGGAATTGCTTCAGGCAACTGGAGAGCCCATTCTATTTTGGTCTGTCTCCAATTGTCCTGATCTGTATCTGGTCGGTAGACCCAGGCTGATGACTTTGCATCACCCTCCCTCAAATAGTGAGGCTCTTGTTTTCATAATCTGTCCATTTTTCTAGACCTTTAGTTTATATTTTTGAAATAAACCATACTTTCTTGATTCTATGTGATGGAGCAAGGATTTTTTTTTATTTGTTCGTTTTGGGTTTCATGGGATTACATTGATGAAGGATGAAGAGAAATAGATGGCTTCCAGGCAGATGGGCTTGCAACAGATGGCTTTGAAGAGACTTGATTGTCATGTGGTAGTTGGTATTACCATTTAATAAAGACTTACTAGTACTCATTATAGCCTAAGGACAGGAAAATCTCAAAGAGTTAGGACAGAAACTCACAGCCATCCAAGTAATTTCTGTAGTTTGCACCTCTACATCTGTGGAGACTCCAAGCAAACAGTCAGAAGAACTTAGAGGAAAAGCAACTAATAAGAAAGGATTAGATGTTGACTCAAGACTAGGAAAAATAAATATTTACCTGTTTCACCTATGTGCTGGCACTGTTTTATTACTTTTATATTTTTTTTCTCATTTACTCACAGGAATAAAGTGACATTTTAAAGTTTTGATCTGTACCACTTTGGTTTTCAAAGAAGCTAAATATTGTTCACATTAAAAAATTAATATCTTCTTTTGAATAAAACTATCCAAAACATATCAAATACTTTTTTAACTAATCATTAAGAAATTTTAACATACTTTTGATGTCAGGTTTTAACTGTTAAATTTGCCAAAAAAATATTTCTTAATGTTTGTTTCAAAACAATTGCTATTTTTAGAAATATACAAGTTTCCATTTTATTTTAATCTAGTTATCAAATTCCAAATAAGTTTTCTTACTTGTTGAAATAAGAGAAGCTAATTTGTTCGATACAATTTTATTGAAATAAATGGTTCATTCTAATTTATTCAACTTTTTACAAAGTTATTATTATTGAAATATCTCATTCAACTGGATTTTCCAGGGATAAATTGTGTAGTATATAGATCCAAAGCCGATTCCTGCCAAACTGATGACTGATTTCACAAGTATAGTTCATACTTAATTATCTGCCACTTAGCAAGTTTGCTATAAATTTACTACGTGTTAGGCACTGTGCTTGGCACTGAGGATACAGACAATGATGTCCTTGGCCCTCTTTACTCTTAAAACTTTTCAGGGAAACACAAATACACATTTGTATATTTAAAATGTAAAAAATAAATTTTCAAGGGGAGAACAAATAGCTAGGTAGATCATAAAAGGAACTATACTGAGGTTGTCCTTGATCTTAGTTTTTACTTTTTTGATGTGAATAATACAGTACAGGGTTGAAGAAAGTACATTCCACTTAGGAAGGGCAGATTGTACAAAGGCATGGAATTAGGAAATATAATATTCTGAGTATGGAGTGGACAGAAAGTGTGAAGGAGAATAACGTGTGATAAGTGCTAGTAATCTGGCTTAGTAAACAGGTTGTGAAAAACTTGGAATTCTAATCAAAAGAATTCGTATTTGATTTGAGAGGCAATGGGGAGTGAATGAGGTTACTGAGCATAAGAGTGACAAGCATATGCCTATGGTTTAGGAATATCGCTCTGGAAACAAGGTGGAAGGTAGTATATGTAAGGGAGATTTGAGGAAGGCTACTGCAACAATATCTATGTGAGATTATCAGGACTCTTTTTAAATTTTTAAAATGTTAATCAAACTTTTTATAACTTATTTGCATGTTTTATAATTCTTTCCCATTAATCAACAGTTTTGTACTTGTTTTCTCAGTTGTAATTAGTTTAAATAATTTGGATCTTTGTTTTGTACTCAAGGTCTATGAGCCACTTCATCAATTTGTCTTATCAAAGTACTCTTTCTAATTCTCATTCACATTTTTTCATTATGATTTGGACCCCTGTCCCCCAGTTCTGGAAAGAATTCCATTACCCTAATGTAAGGATAGGATGAAAGTTCCCCAGGTAGGTCTCATCTTAAATCTCCTTTGGATAGACTTTGTCCATACCTACAAATATTCTTTGAAAGGTACTGGTTATTCTGGAAGCAATTGAAATTCTGGAGTTATAAGTTAAGAACAGTAAAATAACCACAAAATTTCCTCTCTTTGCCTGAGTCCTCTGCTAAGTAACCATTTGGTCCATGACTCTAAAACTAGCATATATTTGGAAAATTATGACAATTCTCTTTGGAGTCATTCTAAAACACATTCACAACTTATTAGATTATAAAGTTTATCAGTAGCAGACAATTCTCTTTCTCTCATATTTTAATGAAATGCAATTTTCAAAAGTTTGTACAAAGTAAGAAAAATTCCAGATTTGTACAAATGTGTCTCCAGATGCTAATTGCTTATTCATGAAAGACATAACATTATAGCATCTGTCTTATTTCTTCATTTTACTTTTAATTTTCCACAGAGGGAGGATTTTGATGATTAAATTTTTTCTCTGTTTTTTCTTCATCAGTAAATGTTCATTATTAATCATTAGTTTAGAAAGTAAACAAGGTCCTTGCACTAAAGAAAAAGAACATATATACCTTGTGTTTGATGATAATGAATTGCACCAGCAAATATATATATATACATATATATGTATATATATATATGTATATATATATATATCACACACTGTCATATATATCTACGTACACAAACATATAAAATTTGACAGAGGCACCAGAAAACTTCTCTATATTCTATGCCAGATAATGTCTTATTGGCTGTTTTTCTTCTTCTTTAATTAAATTTGTCAGTAAACATTAATTAAAATTTAATAAAATTTTTGTGTGTGTTTTTGAGGAGGGGTATTTAGAAAAACAACCATGAAAAAAACCCTATCCCTCAAATATCTACAAACATACACACAAACCCCCCCACACACAAATATGTTCAGTTCTGGTATGTACCATGGAGCAATGAGTGAGTAGACAGCTGGCCTTAGAGTCAGGAAGACTTGACTAAAAGTCCTACCTCCAATGCACACCTTGGGAAAATGATCTTAGTTCTTAGTGTCCTATGCAATTAAAGAAGACTATTAATTAGCAGGTAAAATGCTGATCTGAATTGATGACAGCATTTTTTTCTTACTCAGCCATTTCCTAGTGGACTGGCTTAAAACCCTACTTCTGCTGAATACCACCTCTGACTGTCTTCTAAACTCTCTGGATCTCTATTTCTTTGTCTATAAACTGAGGAGGGTTTTAAACAAAATATAATTTAAATTTCTTTCTAGATCTAAATCTATGATATGATGCCTTGCAAGAAGAGACAAACTGAGACAGAAGCAGATCCAGAGCCAGAAAGAGACATACAGTCAGAAGTAGAGATAAAGGGAGACAGAGTGAGACCAAGAGAAAATGAGAGATAATGGATCACGCAGGTAGCCAAATGTAGGCTTTAAAAATGGAAGTGTATGTGTGTGTACATGCATATGTGTATATATGTGTGTGCATGTGTGTATGTGTGTGTGTTCTCTCCACTTCTAGTCTAATCCAGTTATGTATGAGAGAGACCAGTAAAAATTGCTTTTCTACTTGTTGCTGTTTATATAAGCTTGCTTTAAGTTAGAATACAAAGAAATTGTAAAGAACATTGTAAAAATGAGAAGAAATTATGAAAGGTCACGTTGATTTATATATAATAACAGCAGAGTATAGGTTGATATATGGACAGGATTTTTAAAATCATCTAATCTAGTCCTTTCATTGGCTGATGAGGAAACAGTCTCAGGCTTGAGATTTTCCCAAATTCACACAGACAATATTTCTTCATATGAATATAGATAGGTTTATTTTTTATTCATGTGAAAACTGCCTTTTCACATCCTTTCACCACATATCTATTGGGAAATGATTTGTATTCCTGTGAATTTGGCTCATTTTTTCTATATATTTAAGAAATGAGACCGTTAGGAGGAATGCACATAAAAATGGTTTCCTATATTTCTACTTTCCTTCTAATCTTGATTTCATTGGTTTTGTTTCTGGAAAAACTTTTTAAATTCAATGTAATTAAATTACTGATTTGCATTTCGTAATATTCTCTGTTTCTTCTTTGATCCTATTTCTTCCCCTTCTTCATATATCTAACAAGTAAACTATTCCATGTTCTACCGGGTGGCTAAAAGTATTGCACTGTTAAATTTAAGTAATGTACCCATTTTGACCTTATGTTTGTATATGGTGTGAAATGTTGCTCTATGCCCGGTTTGTGCCATTTTATTTTCGAGATTTCCAAGAGTTTTATCCCAGAAGCTGGAGTCTTTGGGTTTATCAGACAGTAGATTACTATAGACATTTATTACTGTCTTGTGTAGCTAGCCTATTTCGTTGATCTGCCACTTTATGGCTTGCTGGTAACACATAGTTTGGGTGATTGATGGTGTATAATAGAGACCTGATAACTGCTAGACCACAATCCTTTGCCTTGTTGTCTTGAATTCCCTTAATATTTTTGCATTTTTATTCTTACAGATGAATTTTATTATTTTTTATAACTGTATACAATAATTTTTGGTAGTTTGATTGGTAGGACATTGAATAAATAAATTCATTTAGGTAGAATTTTCATGTTTAGTATAATCGTTCAGCCTAACCAAGGCAATTGATTTTTTTAGTTTTTTTTTCTAGTCAAATCTAGATTTATTTGTGTGAAAATATTTTGTAATTGCATTCATAAAGCTCCTGGGTTTTTCTTAGTAGGCAGGCTCCCAAATATTGTATACTGTCTACACTTATTGTAAATGGAATTTAAATCTTTATGTCTCTTGTTGCTGAATTTTGTTAATAAGGTATACAAATGCTGATGATTTTTATGTTTTATTTTATATCCTGTTGCTTTGCTAAAGCTGCTAATTATATCAAGAAAATATTTAGTTGATTCTCCAGGATTTTCAAAGTATACCAAAACATAGAAATCATCAGCAATCCCCTCCCCCACGCCAATACACCAATCATTCTAATTTCCCCTATCACTAATCTGCCTTCTCTTTTATCATCCCTCCCTTCCCTTGTCTCCACCTTCACTTTTGTCCTGTAGGGCCATATAACTTTCTATTCCCCATTACCTGTATTTCTTGTTTCCTAGTAGCAAGAACATTACTCAACAGTTGTTCCTAGAACTTTGAGGTCCAACTTCTCCCCATCCCTCCCTCCCCATCCATTCCCTTTAGGAAGGCAGACAATTCAATACAGGCCAAATCTGTGCAGTTTTACCAATGACTTCCATAATAGTCATGTCATGTAAGACTAACTATATTTCCCTCCATCCTATCCTGGCCCCCATGGTTTCTATTCTCTCCTTTGAGGTTGTCCCTCCCCGAGTGTTGACTTCAAATTGCTCCCTCCTCCCATTGCCGTCCTTTCTATCATCACCCCCACCCAGCTTATCTCCTTCTTCCCCATGTTCCTGTATTGTAAGATAGGTTTTCATATCAAAATGAATGTGCATTTTATTCCTTCTTTTAGTCGAATGTGATAAGAGTAAACTTCATGTATTTTTCTCAGCTCTCCTCCTCTTCCCTCCACTAAAAAGTGTACTGCTTGCCTCTTCAATGAGAGAAAATATGACCCATTCCATTTCCTCTCCTCTCCAATAAAAGTCTCTCATGCATTTACCGTAATATTTTTTAAAATACGATCCCATCCTATTCAATTCACTCTGTGCTCTCTGTCTCTGTGTGTGCATGCATGTGTGTATGTGTGTGTACACACTCATTTATGTGTGTGTGTGTATGTGTGTGTGTAATCCCACCAAATACCCAGACACTGAAAAGTTTCAAGAGTTACAAATATTGTCCTTCCATGTAGGAAACAGTTCAACTTTGATAAGTCCCTTATGACTTCTCTTTGCTGTTTAATTTTTCATGCTTCTTCTCATTTTGGTGTTTGAAAGTCAAATTTTCTTTTCAGCTCTGGTCTTTTTATCAAGAATGCTTGAAAGTCCTCAATTGCATTGAAAGACCATATTTTCCCCTGAAGTATTATACTCAGTTTTGCTGGGTAGGTAATTCTTGGTTTTAGTCCTAGTCCCTTTGACGTCTGGAATATCCTATTCCATGCTCTTTGATCCCTTAATGTAGGAGCTGCTAGATCTTATGTTATCCTGATTGTATTTCCACAATACTGGAATTGTTTCTTTCTAGCTGCTTGCAATATTTTCTTCTTGACCTGGGAATTCTGGAATTTGGCCACAATGTTCCTAGGCGTTTCTTTTTTTGGACCTCTTTCAGGCGGTGATCTGTGGATTCCTTGAATACTTATTTTTCTCTCTGGTTCTAGAATATCAGGGCAGTTTTCCTTGATAATTTCATGAAAGATGGTGTCTAGGCTCTGTTTTTGATCATGGCTTTCAGGTAGTCCTATAGTTTTTAAATTGTCTCTCCTGGAACCAGGTCAGTTGTTTTTCCTATGAGATATTTCACATTATCTTCCATTTTTTCATTCTTTAGGCTTTGTTTTGTGATTTCTGGTTTCTCATGAAGTCATTAGCCTTCATCTCTTCCATTCTAATTTTGAGAGAATTACCTTGTTCAGTGAGCTTTTGAACCTCTTTTTCCATTTGGCTAATCCTGCTTTTGAAAGCATTCTTCTCCTCATTGACTTTTTGAACCTCTTTTGCCAATTGAGTTAGCCTATTTTTCAAGGTGTTATTTTCTTCAGCACTTTTTTGGGGCCTCCTTTATTAAGGTATTGACCCATTTTTCATGCTTTTCTTGCATTGCTCTCATTTCTCTTCCCAGTTTTTCCTCCACCTGTCTAACTTGATTTTTAAAATCTTTTTTGAGTTCTTCCATGGCCTGCGCCCATTGGATATCTATTTCATATTTTTGGGATACAGAGGCCTTGAATTCTATGGCTTTACCTGATGGTAAAGCATTGTTCTTCCTCATCAGAAAGGAAAAGAGGAAACATCTGGTCACCAAAAAAGTAACCTTCTGTGGTCTAATTTTTTTTTCCCTTTTCTGGGCATTTCCCAGCCAGTTACTTGACTTCTGAGATTCCTCTCCACCCTTGCCTAGATCTGCCCAGCTAGTGCTTGGGGTCTGAGATTCAAATGCTGCTCCCCAGCCTCAGGGATTTCAGTGGCAGAGCTGGCTGCTATTCAATGTGAGCTTAATTTCTGGTGCTCACGTGGGGGCAGGGCCACCTGCCAGTTTCAGTTCCCTTGGGGAGTTTATGTGGAGACCTTCGCTAATGGATCTGAGGTTCTGCCTGGTTTGTGAGCCCACATCTGCTGCTGTCCCTGTCTCTGCCACTGCCTCCTGAGGGGGCCTGAGTTATGGAGATATCCTCGTCCCCTCTTGGCCAGCCTAGAAGTCTCTCTCACTGACCTGTGCGCCTTTGGGTGGAGAGACCTTCTCGTCTGCCAGAGATTCTTTCCCTGAAGCCTGCTCGGATCTGCTCTTCTTGGGGCCACGTGGCCAAGGCAGGGCTGGCTCCGCTCCTGTCCGGTGTGTGGTGCCTCTTTGGGGTTGTTTTTTCAGGACTCTCTGAAATAGAAATCTCCTCCACTCCACTGCTGTGAGGCTTCCACTGCTCCAGAATTTGTTGGGACCTCCTCCTTATAGGTAATTTATGAGCTGTGGGTTCGGAGCTAGTGTATGTGAATCTTTCTACTCTGCCATCTTGGCTCCTCACCTAATAACTTTTTGCATGAATATTCATTAAGGAAATTGTTCTTTGCACATGATATAATGGTATACTTTGAAAACTCATTTGAACTCAGGTTCATAGACTTGATAGCCAAGGTTTTTGCTACCATATCACACTGCTTCCTGTTTTTACTGGGGCGATTCAACATTTATATGAACAGGATGCAAAATAAAATATTAAAAAAAATTTTAAAATATTCCTTATTGTGATGTGTCTGTATGTGTGCATGTGTGTGTGCATGTGCGCGTGCATGTGTTTGTGTGTCTGTAAAGTGTGACTTTATTTTTTTGGAAATTTCTTAAAGTAATTTTATACTTATAATGATAATAGAGTGTCATGTTTGGAAGAGAATTTACCAAAATAGGAAAAAAATGATTCTTAATTTGTTATAGAAGAGGAGGAGATAAATAAGTCTATTTTATTGTTAGAGTTCCTATAAATTGTTAATGTTGTTTCCTTATTTATTGAATTAGTATCATTCCTTCAAAAGTCATTAAAATATATTATTTAATGCCATATCTAAAAGTAAGCACTTTCCTTCCAAAAAACTAAAATAAATTTGGTGATATATTCTGAGCCACAGGCATGAAATATAGAAGAAAGTGAGTATCAGTAATTCCATCAATCCATTAATGTATCATCTAGTAGATATTGAATATCAAGGACATTCCACACCCTACTCTTGAGAACACTTGATACGAAGACAAAAGTGAAATAGCGCTTGCCCTTAAGTATTTTTATTCCGTCGAAGGGGAATACCGACATATCCAGGATAGAGATTCTTCGCAGGTATAAGCTATATGAATATTAACTGTTGTTATTATTAATGTTATTATAATCTAGACTGTGTAGAAAATATACACAAACATTTTTGTTTTGTGGAGTGAGGCATTATCAGTATAAGGCAGATAGAAATATAAATATATACATATTCACATGAACGTATATATGGTAAAATCACAGTTAGTTAAATTTTGAAAGAAACGATTCATAGAGGCAGAAATTAAAAGGGAGGATGTTATAGAAAGGAGACAGTCAGTACAAAGGCATGGAGGTAGGAAATGGTGTCTTTTGTAAGGGATCACAAGAATGCCATTTTAACCGGATAACAGAATGTGTGGTGAGAAATAATGCGATATAAATCTGGAAAGATAGGGGGCACGATAACAATGATTTAAGTACTAACCAGTAAGTACACGGTGCCTCTAATTTGTTCCTTTCTAATTTACTTTTCATGGGAACTTTGAGACCTTATTTCTCATTACTTCATGCACGCACGCGCACACACACACACACACACACACACACACACTAGATTGGGAGGCAAGAAATTGAAGTTCTAGTTCTGGCTCTTGGGATATGGGTTCTTGGGCAAGTCATTTAACTTCTCTTGCTTTCTGTTTCCTCAGATATAAAATGAATTTTGAGACTTTTTGTGAGACTGCACATGAAGTGAAGGTTTTCCCATTTATTTTCCCACTGTGGGCAAAGCAATAAATTGCACAACTAGCATTTTTTTTGAAAAGAGTAGAGAGATTTTTAGCACATAAATCACTTCGTTTTTAATGAACCATAGAATAATCTCTATTAAAAATTTTAAGTTGTTACAAATCTCCAAACATTCTTTTATTGTAGGTAATTATGGCAAGTAGGGAAAGAACAAAATAATGTCCTTTAAATTATTTTTTATATGCAAAGTGTTTGGGAGTGACAAAATACTTATCAAGGTCTTCAAAAACTTTCTCCTTCTTTTCTGCTTCCCTCTATTTTGTACCATCATCACTTCTACATCATGTGGTTTAGGGATGTGGTACCTGCATGATCTGGAAAATCCTCATAAAATTCATGGGGGTAGGCCATTCATCTTCTTTTTCCTTACAGAATCATATAAAGATACCCTTTTCTTGTGTGATGCCAGAGTCTGACAAATGTCTTTTTTATAGCAATCCTGAATTTCTGAGTTTTTAAACTTTTTCTGTGTTGTATGCTGTCCTTTGCATGTGATCTGCAATTTTCACAAAACTCCCAAAAATATCCTATTCAATTGCTTAAATTGATGCTTAACATATTAAAACCATGACAGGGAAAGTTGTACTGTGAAAAGGATAACTGTATATATTTTTTCTTATATATGTAAAAATGTATCAATATTATACCTGAATAATTGATTGAAATATGGTAAGAGGAAGGAGTTACTTGGTGTTATATATGGGGGCAGGGAGTAAGGTTGTGTAAATGACATTGCATATGTACCTCATTTTGGTTTATTTACTGAAATGAAGCAATGCAGTGTGTTTCTATACTTAAAAAAACCTATCTGTATGTATTCTTCTGCAGAATACAACCTAATAGTCAGAATTAAATCTTAGAAACAGCTGTTTGATTCTTCCTTCAGTTGGTAATTAGCCAGAGTTAAAGGGAACTTTTTTTTCTCCTCCAAACAGAGGGGACATGCATTCCTTAGAAAGACAGGAAGAATTAACTCAATGTAATGTGTAATATCACATTGCTCTGCTACCAAGCAAAGATTTTCTATGACATGATAACTGTATAGTTAGCTTTTATTTTTCTGTAATGTCTCATGCTCCTTATTATTTTAATAAATTTCAAATCACTAGGAATTTCAAAGGCTTAGAAATAGCCAAATGCAATTATAAACTGCCTTAATGTTTTCATTCATTTCTTCAGTAGAATCCTCATTATGTATTTCTAATATAGAATATATCTTTATCAAGTGATTAATGTCGCAGATGAAAATCTGTAAGCCATGGGAATCTGTAAACTTACACATTTAAAGAACAGTTTGCTTATTAATTTGATAAAATATTATGTAATTCATTTAATCATCAATGTGGTCCAATAGAAAGTAGGAAAATCGTAATTTAAATAAAATGTCAATCCAAAATAAAGAAAGCAGTATATCACTGATAAATAAAACCACTTTGGGGAAAATCATATCATTCTTCTTCTTATCTGAGTTTAAAAACATGTTCTAAAACAGATAGACTGCTAATAGCATACAAGTCTAAGCTAGATAAAAATTGCTTTAGGACAGAATCTGCCAGTATCAGAAGTCTGATTAATTGATTGCTTTTCAAAATTATATGAAAAATATGACTACTTGGTTTTTAACACTATATAATATTATGATTTGTTTACCTAAGCTGACTTTCATCCTGGGGATTCATATATCTGCTAAAATACATTTTTACACAATCTTCCTAGTTATGTAAACTTCTGTGCTATTAACAATCTATTTTAAAATATGCTTACAAACTCAAAGAGTAGGGATCTAATTCTGCCCAAAGTCATCTAAGCTGGCAAGAATACATTATTTTCTTTATTGTGGATTAGCATACTATTTAAATTAAGGCTTTTCTCCCTTCTGCAAAACAAACCACACTGCTAATTAAATGTCTAATGTAATATGATCTATATATGCCACAACAAGTTGCTGGGAGATATTCAGGAAGACTATAAATGTTCACAATTTTATGATCACATCTGTATTCAGTGTTATTCCTCAGGAAATCATTGTTCAGTAATATGACCATTTGCTAAGTCATTTTACAATGCAAAAATAGCTATGTTTGTAAAATAAAAAATCCTCAGGAAATTGATTGTTTGGAATTGTAATTGCATTTTCCAATAGAACCAACATTATACATAGTGGTGAGATATACAAGACAACTTCTCCCAAAAAATATTTATCTCAAGTATTTCCAGAACATATTGTAGTTCAATATATATAAATTTCAACAATTTAGAATTATAATAAAAAACAAAAGTGGGACTTAAACTGCATCAAAAAACTTATAGTGATGAGGAATAGGAAGGTCACATGTTTGATTTACTTTGTATTGTTCAAATTAGGTCTGAAGTATTATGATAGTTTCAATTGTGATATTGTAAGAAGGGTACTGACAATGTGCAGAGTATTCAGAGAAAGGCAACTGGAATGCTGAAGTCCTTGAAATCATGTTTTGTGAAGACCATTTGAAAGAACTAGGAGTATTTAGCTGATTAAGAATAAAGTTTTTCAGGACATGTTGTAGATCCTGTGGAAATGGAACTAGAATTGTTCTGATGCTCCCCAGAAGACAGATCCATGAGAAATAGATGGAGATTGTAATGAAACAAATCTATGCTCACCACAAAGGAAATATCTTCCTAATTAGAGTTATTTTGAAGTACAAGATACTACTCCCAGGAAGTTATTGCCTCTCCCTGCTTGGAGGTGTTCAACAAAATGTTAGATAATCACTTGTAAGCTATAGTGTAGAGGGAATCCATATTCAGGAGGGAAATTTATTAGATAATCTTCAAGTATATTCTAATGCCAAGACATGAGTTATAGTGTGGTTCTCAAGTTATAGAACCTCCTTACTTACTGTATAAAGCAAGGATTATCTAGGAAGGCACATGCATCAATACAATTTTGACTTCTAGGATCATACCTACCCTTGCTTCTTTATTGGAGTAGGTTCTTCTGCTAGTGTAATTATCTATATTTAGATAGCATTTTATAATTAATAAATAACTTTCTTCTCAAGACATCTGGATGAGGACTGACTCATTGTTAAGCCTTAACTAGCTGTAATGTTAATTTAAAATGAGGAGGTCTTTCTCATTCATTAATAGGACCATGTGACCTCCCTGGGTCACATGAGTCTGAGTCACTTGGAGCCTGTGGTTGGAGAAGTTTGCTGAAAGGGTGGAGTAGGAAGAAGCAGAACTAGAAGAGAGCTGAGAGGAAGTTAGTCTTGAGTCAGAACTGAAGGATACAGGCAAGGCCAAACCCAACTGTGAGTGTGAGAAGTATATTTTGTTTAAGGAAAGTTTGTTTGTGATTTGTTTAAGGGAAAACTTCCTGTGATTTGTCTAATGGAGCTGGTTTGTGGGAGGCCCACCAGGAGGAAAACTTGGGACTTGTATTGTTCTCTGCATTGTTATTGTGTATAGATTTTTGTTACTGCAATAGATTTGGTTTCTGGTGTCTGAATAAATGTTTTGGCTCTGCTTCAGAGTCTGTGATATGGTATGATTCAGAATTGTGCTGGGATATTCATGGTCACTATAGGCACTGTGAATATTGCTTTTGAGCTACACGAGCAGAAATGACTCCATATTTGATCACTGGTCTTTGACTGACCTACCTTTGTAACACGAAAACCCCATGAAACCAACAACTGACTTGCTTAGATACATTTAGGGTTAGTAATGCAAGGTATGTGAATTATTAGCTTAAAATTTTCCATCTAATCCAGGTGAGTAAAATTTGGCTCACATTATTAATGTATTTTAGTTGATAAGGACTGAATACAGTCCAGACTACCTTAAAGTCCAGAGCAACAAAAAATTTGATGTAAGGTTAGAGACCCAGGAGTTCTAGGCTCTAAATTTGTTATAATATTAAATTAAAAATGACTTTAAAATCTTAAAAAGCATTTTTTTTACTTTTTAGTATTTTTTTATGTAAGTAAAGAACATTTGATCAGGTCATAAAACAAATAAAAATAGAACAACCATATATTCTATTAGTACCTATATGTCAAGGACTATTTCTCACCAGTCTACAGTATTTTGGATTCCTCTACCAATTCCCAGAAAACTCCTTATGTTGGAAGTTCACACTATATCTGGAATTCTCAACTCAGAAGTACCCTTTGGCCCTGTGACCTTTCCTTCTGATTGGATGGCTACACCTGGAAATTGCAGATCAATCAGGTCTTCATTTCTCACCTAGGCAAACTCTGAACTCACATAGAGAAAGGAATCCAAGCTATATGTAATAATATAAAAATTCTCTTAATCATTAACAATTAAGAGACATTTGAATGAGAGCAATTATAAAGATTCATATCATATTGGAAAAATAATAATGGAAGAAGGAAGGAAAAAATAAGCAGGACAGATAGATATACATATATAAATATATGTTTAATAACTACAGTTATGGATTTCCTTTAAATAAATATTGTTTAAATGCATGTCATTTGTAACTTCTTTTTCATGTTTTAATTTAAATGATGGAAAGTTATGTGTTCTATTTTATAAGTTTTCAGGAGAGAGAGAGGAAGTATAGTAGTTAGATGACTAATTTTGGAATCAAAAAGGTGTGATTTCTAAACTTACCTCTGATACATCTTAGTTGCATGAAGCTTACCAACTAAATGAATATTTCAGTGTCCACAGGCAACTCTGAAAAGCCATAGATTAAGGGGAAGGTGCCAACCTTTACTGTGAAAAGTTCTGAATCAGAAGGTCCCTTTACTGAGGGAACAACAGGTCTAGTTAAACACATAAACAGCAAATAAAAATAAAGGTCTGAATTTAAATTTCAATTCTGATATCTAGTAGTTATTTTAATTGGTCATGTCAGATTTCCGTTCTTTAAAACAGACAAGAATAATTGCTTGTACACATTTCAAAGTGCTGCAGTGGGGAAAAAATTAAACAAAGTATTTTAATATCTGGGAGCCAAACCTTGTCTGACGCCAGTTTCTCAGATTTGATGACACAAGAAATCTCATTTATGACTGCTCTGAGAATTGCCCATGATGTTAAACTGATGTTGGCATAGGGTTGGTGCTGCCTAACCATACATTTTCCACTCTGTTCCATGAGGGACAGAGTTGAATACCATCAAAGCAAAATGTCTGAGAAAAGCTAAAGGAATAGCAAGAGATGAAATCTGGCCAAGAATTATCAAATAAACGACTTTTGTTTTCATGTATCATAACATAGAAAATGTAAAAGTAGATTAAAGTTCACTGGGGTGGGGGGATCCTCATTAAAAAATGGAGAAGGGTGCAGAGAGTTTGATCGACTTACCTAGTATTTTATAGGAAAAAAAGGTAGAAAGTGAAATTGAATGCAAGTCTTCAGACCACATCAAAAAAACAATTGTTCTATTGTATTACCCTACTTTTTTTTCTTTATTTTGTAATTTTCCTAGCCACAATAACTTTTCAGAATCTCCAACTAATGGGAAAACAATTCTCTGTGTAATGCCCATGTACCTTATATCCTAATGGATGTATGTCCTGATTAATGCTAATGAATCCCATGAAGTGAACACATTATTTGAATTTACACTGAAGATTTCCATTGAATTGGAACCAATTAACATGTTTTATGTAAGTATGACTTTAAATCGTGTGACTTATCATGCAAGTAACTACTTTATGAGAATCATTCTTCACACTACCCAGAATCTTGCTATTAGGAAAACACTTGACATAAATATATTCTGCATAGTTTGAACTTTGAAATCGTAAAATATTATACCACAATATAAAATAGCTGGTATAAGTTTACAAAGTGGGGGTTAAGTCAAGATGGCAGAGTAAAAAGACAAATTGGTAAAAGTTCTCCCCCCACAACCTATAAAATACCTGTAAAAATGACTCTAAACAAATTCTAGAGAAGCAGAAGTCACAAAATGAAAGAGTGAAAGAGAAAGGTCTATCACATTGGTTTCTGAGCTGAGCACAGCTCACTGAGCTCAGCCCAGCCTTTGCCACTCTGCTCAGCAAGGAAAGGACTGCAGCAGGTCTCAGGGGGTGAAATGTCAGGGAGGAGCTGCAGTTCTCAGATTACTCAACCTACCAAATCTTCAAGGTTCAGTACAAAAGTTCTTTCACAAGAGTGAGAAGGAAATGTGGTCTAGACCTGATCCCAGGTGGCAACAATGTCCATTTTTGTAGCCCTAGGCCTAAAGCCCCTGGGAGAATCTTGCTGTTGATATACTCTCAGCCCTGAGTGGTGACCCTTGGGTGAGGAGGAACGCTGACTGCTGGGGTTCTGAACATGGAATCCTACTCACAGGTCATGGGCAGAAGAGTGCTTATGGTTGCTCCCAGACCAAAATTCTGGCCAGGAGAAAAGTAACATCCTCTCTCTTGATTGTGCCATCTTGGAGCAACTGAGTTTGAAGCAATCAGTCCAGAGAGTATACGCTACTCTTGACAAAGGTCAAGTCAAGTAATTGGCTGGAAAAAAGTTTAAAAAAGAGAAAAATATAAGACTGCATAAGGCTACTTTCTTGGTGAGCAAGTATTTTCTTCCATCCTTTTGGATGAGGATTCCATCAGAGGAATACATAAACAGCAAGGCTTTTACATCCAAAACCTTCAAAATAAATATACAATGGTTTCAGTGCATGGAAGAGTTACAAAAGGATTTTTAAAATTGAGTAAGAGAGGTGGAGGAAAGGTTGGGAAGAGAAATGAAGAGCTGCAAGAAAATCATAAAAAGCAAGTCAACAGCTTGCTAAAGGAATAAATGTTGAAAAAAAATTACACCTTTAAGAATAGGCTAACTCAATTAGAAAACGAGGTCCAAAAATCCAATGAGGAGAAACATGCATTGAAGAGCAGAATTAGTCAATTGGAAAAAAGAGGTTCAAAAGCTCACTGAACAAAATAGTTCTTTAAAAATTTGAATAGAATAGATGGAAACTAATGAGTTTATGAGAAACCAAGAAACTACAAACCAAAATTAAAAGAAGGAAAGAATGTAATATAATGTGAAATTCCTCACTGGAAAAACAACTAACCAGGAAAATAGATCCAGGAGAGAAAGTTTAAAAATTATGGGCCTACCTGAATCTATGATAAAAAAAGAGCCTAGACATCATCTTTCATGAAATTATCAAGGAAAAATGCCCTGATATTCTAGAACAAGAGAAGAAAACAAATATTGAAAGAATCTACAATTCTCCACCTGAAAGGGATCTGAAAAGAAAAACTCCTAGAAATATTGTGTCTAAATTCAAGAATTTCCAGGTTAGAAAGAAAATATTGCAAGCAGCCAGAATAAAAAAAAAAGTCTGAGTATTGTGGAAATATAATCAAGGTAACAGAAGATCTAGCACCTTCTACATTTAGAGACAGAAGTGTTGTAATGTGATATTCCACAAGTCAAAGTAACTAAACCATAGAATTAAACCATAGAATCACCTATCCAGCAAATACTGAATATGATACTTCAATGGAAAAAATGGTCATTCAATGGACTGGAGGGTTTTCAAACATTTTTGATGAAAAGACCAAAGGTGAATAGAAAATTTGACTTTGAAACACAAGAATCAAGAGAAACCTGAGAAGGTAAAGAAGAAAGAGAAATGATAAGGAACTTACTAAACTTGAACTGTTTACATTCCTACATGAAGAGATAATATTTGGAACTCTTTAAGCGTTTTTCGGTGTTTGGGTATTTAGAGGGATTACACACACACACACACACACACACACACACACACACAGATATACATACATATATATATATATATATTTATGGAGAGAGAGAGAGAGAGAGAGAGAGAGAGAGAGAGAGAGAGAGAGAGAGAGAGAGAGAGAGAGAGAGAGAGAGAGAGAGAGAGAGAGAGAGAGAGAGAACAGGATGAGTTGAATAACAATGTATGATATTTAAAAAAATAAAATTAAGGGGTGAGAGAGGAATACATTGGAAGGAGAAGGAGAAGGAATGGGGCAAATTACCTCTCATAAAAGAGGCAAGGAAAAGCATTTTCAATGGAGGGGAAAAAGTGAAGTGTACTCTCATCACATTTGGTTTAAAAAGGGAATAACATGCACACTCAACTTGGTGTGATCATTTACCTTAGACTACAGGAAAGTAAGGGGGGAAGAAATAAGTGGGTATGGAGGATGATAGAAGGGAGGGAAAATGTAAGGAGGCAGTAGTTAGAAGTAGACACTTTAGAGAAAGTACAAGGTCAAAAAAACAGAATAGAATAAATGGGGAGCAGGATAGGATAGAGAGAATTATAGTTAGTCTTTCTCTATGTGACTACTATGGAAGTCTTTAACAAAAGTCCACCTATATAGCCTCTCTTGAATTACTTGTGTTCTCAGTGGGGAGGGGTGGGGAGGGAAGGAGAGAAGTCAGAACTCAAAATTTTACAAACGAATGTTGAGAATTGTTTTTGTATGCAACTGGGAAATAACAAATACTGGCAATGGGGTATAGAAATTTATCTTACCCTATAAGAGAAAAGAGAAGATGAGGATAAGGAAAGGGAGGGGTGTGATAGCAGGCAGAGTAGATTGGGGTAAGGATTAACAGAATGCATGGTGTTTTGGGGTGGGAGAGGGGAGTGATGGGGAAAGAATTTGGAACTAAAAATCTTGTAGAAATGAATGCAAAAACTAAAAATAAATTAATTAATTAAAATAAAAAAGTTTGCAAAGCCCTTTAAATATCTTACCTCATTTGATTCTTACAACCACGTACTACAATCCATGTAGTAAGTACTCATATTATTTTAATTTTACAGCTGGGGAATTAGAAATTAAGGAATATTAAGTGACTTGGTAAATCAAGTGCTAGTGAGCATCGGAAGCAGCTTTTAACCTTAGGACTTCCTTACTCAACATCCAATACTCTAGTCACAGTGACACCTGAACTTGTCCAGTAATTCATAGATTGGTTATCATATCAATAGTGGAGAGACTTCTTTGTACAGATAAAATCATTGTAACATTAAAGTCCAATATTCTAAAATATTTGCCAACTCTCTGCTTAGAAATAGACTGACATCATTCCATAATTTAGTAGATGCTCATGAACTGCCATGAAGAAAGGGTTTCATCACTCCCTGAACAAATGTTTATGATGAAATAACTAAAAGGCCCAATAACTAAAATGCATTATCATATGATTGTATTTGTGGATATACCACTGAAAACTACATTTTTATTTTCTTTCCTTTTTCTTCCTCTGCGAATTGTGAGCTCCATTAATTCAGACAACAAATTAATGCTAAATTGTAATTGCGTTGAGGATTGTAGAACTGTCAGAAACCATGACATCACTACATTTATTCTTACCTTGATTTTAGCACAAATCATATTTATAAACATTTCACATTATGTATCCAAAATAGAATGAATATTCCTAACGAATATCTATTTTATTAAACTGATATGCTTACTGTCAATTACAACAATTTTAGTGCTAAGTTCTTTCCCTAATGGGGATGTAATTAAGCTTGCCATATATTCATTAAACCACTTAAAAGGTAGAGCTTTGTGAATGGTAATGTAAGTTATGTAAGTTTTCCTTAAAGTCATTTGATTAGTATCAATGTCCAGAATATTTTTTCCAGTCTTGAGACTTTGTAGACTTAGGGGAAAGAAACCTTCAAATTTAATAGGAAAGGTCCTTGTGTGATATGTGATGAATATTGCCCTTATAATCAAGAAGATTTGAGATCACACAGCACTTTTTGGACATGTGATTTTGGGCATGCCATTTAACTTTTATTTTTTTCTCCCTAGACAACTCTCCCTCACTTATCTATGAATTCATAGATTGACTATTATCTTCACTCGTCAAAAGAATCCTCTACACAGATAAATTCCCAGACCCTTTAAGTACATAAGCTTTAGAATATTCAATATTCCAGCATCCACACTTGTATCAATGTGCACACTACTTCCATAGAAACACACAAAAATTCCTTCATAGTTCAGTAGACAGCTTCTGTCGGTTGCTATGGTAGCAAAAATGTATTCATCTCTGTTTAAATATAGGGTGACAAAAATTTGTCTATTGATGGCATCACGGAGACCTCTCATTAATTTATGAAAATTGGTTAGATAGCTAAAAATAAAAAAGCCAATAATTTCCTAAGAAAATTAAAATAAAATGATCGGTATTCTTTGAAAGATTTGCCATTCCTGCTGAAAATTCCTGGTATAATAAAAATAAAATCTAATAGATCATCATAAGCATTTCGTTTTATGTTAACTTAATTATATTTCTAAATATCTTAACCTATACTATCATATGAGAGTGAATAAATTTTAACATTTTCATCAAATTATGATCATGAATAGAATAAAGCAAATAACTAAGACCATTATACGGATGACTGTGGATCTTCAATTATCTTTCCTTGAAACACCTAAATAAATGTTGGGAGTGTTTACATTGAGACTAATATTGGTCATTGCCCATTTATCACTCTCACATTTTGAGCATGAACATACTACTATTAAAGCACGAAAAAAATTTATCCCATATCATTTCCTCTAATACTCGCCTTCCTAAATTCACATTGACCAAAAATAAGTAATACAATCTACTTTCTCTTGGAGATGGAAGGAATGAATTAATAAGGCTTTCGGTAACATAGGTTCATATATATTCTCCCAATGCATCCATATAAAATTAACTGGGGTTTTATTTTTTGTTTTCCTAGAATTTTTATAATCTCATCATAGGAAGGTGAATCACACTCATATTGAGGAGAATTCAAGAAAAAATATTTGTGTCTTAAACTACCTTTTCTTAGTTGAGAGCAGAAGACCACCTAGGCAAGGCTAATAACAGGTTGAAGTTGATATGGAAGCAGAGGGGGAAATGGAAGAGGTAAAAAAAAACACAGTATAGGCAATAGGAAAAGGTTAATTGTATCTCATTATTTTTCCCTTCTTCTGCCATGAAAAATACTGCATTCAAAGTTAAAGAAATCTAAGAATTCTTCCACGCCTTGACTGAAAACATTTGGTTACTGGGTGATCATTCATCATAGCCAAGGAGATGTGGAATGGCAGGAGGGATTTTGTAAGACTCAAATGAGTTAACAGATACAAAGAACTTTGAAAACTTTAAAGTGTTGATTAAATATAATGATGATGGTGAGGTTGATGAGATTTACCATCATCACTGGTATTTAGATATCAGTATCATCTTTGTCATCATCATTATTATGTCACTTTTATGACAATGGCATCAACAGTGAGGCAACTACTACTTCTATTACTAAATAGAAGTAGTAATTTCCTCATTGGTTTTGCCACTGTCATCATCATAGTAGCAATAAGTGCCAACATCAGCATCTAAAATCACCAAACCTTCCATTCTAGTGAAGAATTCATTCCCTGAGTCATACATTACATTCCTGATAACCTCAAGCAATGTTTATAGAGTAACAAATGCATGTGATGATAAATATTTGATGACTTGGCTCTGAGAGAAAAATGAATTCACATATCCATTTAAGTTTACTCTTAATTATAAATGCATTTACATCAATCAATATATCAATAAATGAAGACATGATTTCTTATGATTCTTGAGTTATAAGTATCCATGCTGAAAATTTCAGTTAGTTTCTCCAAGCCACTTAGACCTGGTTCTAGCCCACTAGTGAATAGTAGAAAAGTAGGTAAAGAAAAAAATTAAAAAACACGTATTTCCTATCCTTAATCTAAATTTTATCCTATAGTGTCTGCACTTTGCTCTCTGGCTACAAAATGGAAATGTAAAAGGCAAGTGGGGACATCCCCACATATCGCAGTCAATGTGATATATTAAACAGTGAATTGGAATTAAAATCAAGGGACCCAGGACCTATTCTAATAAGTCTTCAGTTAATTTCTTTTCTAGGCCATCTTGTGATAGGTAAAAAATTAACTCTTCAGTGTCTTCATATATTTATTTATAAAATAGATTTAATACTAGATATGCAGCTTACATATAGTTGCTACATAAAATGCATTTTATAAGCTTAAAATTACATAGAAATATAGATTATTATGTGGGACTTTATAGTTTGTCTGGGGATATGCTTATATTATAAAGGGAGAGTTCATGGGAATTTTCTGTTGTATTTCTAAAGATTCAAGTTAATTTTCATCAGTTTTTCAATAAAACATATTAACATTAGTATTTCAACTGAAATTTGACAAGGAGAGTTAACTTTAGAATATAGGGAAGAATCAGATGGCAATTTCCCCTGCTGATTTTTATGGTGGGGAATATGAGTCAGAACAATGATAAAATTCCCATTATGTTTGCCTGGCTTATGTTTTGTGAGACTATTTTTAACAAGGTTAATAATTACATAGAAGTTATAATGGGAAAAAATCTTCAATTGACTATGCTGATGAAATTATCCTACAAGACTCAATGGACCAGGGAAAATAGAAACATCTGCAGAAGTAAAATGCAAATTGTGAATGACCAGAAAGAAGGATAGGTGGTACAAGTATGATGTTTATCCAACATGGAGGCCAAAGGACAGAGGAGTCATTTAAATATAAGAAGGCACAAAAATTAAGTCAGCAGACCTGAGAGAAAAACAGTATTTATGGACATTTGACCAGGTTTTATGTGTTTTTCTTGCAGGTAATTCCTCTCTGTCATATCCTTTTTTCATTTAATTTCCTTTTGTCTTCCATATTGTCCATATGTGAAGAGTGGAGCTGGATTTAACATCAAGCTCTCAATCATTCTATAAGTCACCTTACTACAATGTGAAATTGCATACTTCAATACTTCAGTAGTTTGTGGATTGCTAGAGTTTAACTATTCAGTCATTTGGAGCCAATCTGTTGGACAAATACTTTGGATTTAGTGCTTAGTGTTCAGCTTAGTGTTCAGGCTCATTTATTTATGTTTCCAACAGGTCAAGCTCTGTCACAGAAAACACTCCAGTTACAGCTTTGGAGGATCTATTATTACCTCTATATAATGATGGAATGTTGGGGGGTTAACTTAACATTTTGGCCACCTCTAGGAAGAAGAAAGATCTAACCTCAGTAATTTACAAGGTGAATGTCAAATGAAAAATTTCTGTTGTTGGCTGAATAATTATAAAATCTTTATTAATATTCCATTTCTTTGGATTTTATATTCATATTTACCCAGTGTATTGAAATTTACTGAGATAAAAATTGAATATTTCATTCAATCAGTTGAGATGTGAGAGGAAATATATTTAGAATTTCACCAGCAATGCTATAATACCCTTTGTTAGGGGCAGCTAGGTGGTGCAGTGGATAGAGCAACAGTGCAGGAGTCAGGAGGACCTGAGTTCAAATCTCACCCCAGACACTTGACACTCACTAGCTGTGTGACCTTGGGCAAGACACTTAACCCCAATTGCCTCATCCTGGGTCATCTCCAGTCATCCTAATGAATATCTGGTCACTGGATTTAGATGGCTTTGGAGGATGGCTTTTTGTGTTATCTACACAGCCCTCCTTCACTCAAAACCAAGTCAAGTGCAAGTCATGCCATTAATTTTCTGTGGCATGGTCTTCTTCGGCAGTGAAGGACAAACACACAATACCCTTTGTTCTATACCATTTCTCCACAAAGAACAGTCAGCTAACACTGAGATGTTAAGTTCAGTGATTTCTAAGTTTTCCTTATGTTGTCTTCCCAGTTATCTTCCTTTCTAACTTTTAACAGAATCACATGTTTAGGATGTATTCTGGTTTTTTTTTTAATTTTTCTACTATGATTGATGCTTTATATTATAGTTGGAGGACTAGAATTCTTACCTATCTTTAATATCTACCTTTTAAAATTATTTTATTATTTACTGATTCTCTTGAAACATTTGTTTTTCCAAATGAGTTTTGTTAATTTTTATTGGCACTGTAAAGTATCAATCAGGTTGTTAGTTTGATATAGCATTAAATTTATAAATTCTTTGGTAGTACTGTAAATCTGATTACATTGTTAAAGCTCAATCATCAACGATGATCACTCCTCTAGTCATTTACGTTCTTTATTTCTTTGAGAAATACGTGATCATTCTACATATATAAGCATTGGCTGAGCATTGGTAGCCTGATTACAAGATATTTTGTGTATTTATAGATTGTTACGGATATTCTACTCCTATTGTTGCCTCCTGGTTTTTGTTTTTTATAGAAATAATATTGTTTCTATTATTTTTTTATGCTTATTTTACTTTCAGCTTTCAACATTCACTTCCATATGTTTTAAACGTTTTCCCCCCTCTCTGTTCCCTCCCTCCCCACAATGGCATTCAATCTTACATTGGTTCTACATAAATATTCTTATTAAACACATTCACATTAGTCATTTCATGTAGAAGAATTAAAACGAATTGGAGAAACCATGAGAAAGAAACAAATATAACAAAATAGAAAATAGTCTACTTCATTCTACATTCTGACTCTATAGTTCTTTCTCTGGATGTGGATGGCATTTTGCATCAAGAGTCCTATGATATAAAAAATATTTTAAGTGCTTGCATTACTGTGAAGGGCTAAGTGTATCATAAACAGACCTTGCACATTATGACTTACTATGTACAATGTTTTCCTGCTTTGGCTCATTTCACTTAGCATCAGTTTATGTAGGTATTTCCAGGTTTTTCTGAAGTGTGTTTGTTATTTCTTATATCACAATAGTATTCCATTACATTCATATACCACAATTTGTTCAGTAATTCCTTAATTGATGGGCATCCTCTCAATTTCCAGGTCTTGACCAAAACAAAAAGAGCTGTAACAAACATTTTTGCACATGTGGGTCCTTTACCCATTTTTATGATTTTTTTTAGGATAAAGCCACAGAAACGGTATTGTTGGGTCAAAGTGAATGCACATTTTTATAGCTCTTTGGGCATAGTTCAAAATTGCTCTTCAGAATGACTGGATAAGCTCACAGCTCTACCAACCAAGTTTTCCAACTGTGTCATATCTTCTCTGACATTTGTCATCTTCGCATTTTGTCAAGTTGGCCAATCTGATAGGTGTGACATGGTACCTCAGAGATGTTTTGATTTACATCTCTCTAATCAATATTGATTTAGGGAATTTTTTCATATGACTATAGATAAGTAATTTCTTCCTCTGACAACTGATTGTTCATATCCTTTGGCCATTGATTAATTGGAGAATGTCTTGTATTCTTGAAAATTTGACTAAGTTTTCTATCTATTTTAGAAATGAGATCTTTATCATAGATACTAGTTGTAAACATTCTTTTCCAGTTTTCTTCTTCTGTCCCAATACTGGTTGAATTGACTTTGTACAAAACCTTATCAATTTATTGTGATCAAAATTATCCATTTTGCTTTTCATAATGTTTGCTATCTCTTGCTTGGTCATAAATTTCTCCATTCTCCATAAATCTGACAAAAAAACCTATTCCCTTCTCTGCTAATTTGTTTATCATATAAATAAATCCAAATTGTGTACCCCTTTGGATTTATTCTGGTATGTGATGTCATGTATTGATCTATGCTCACTTCCCATAACATTATTTTCCAGTTTTTCCAACAGTTTTTATGAAACTGTGTTCTTATCTCAGAAGCTGGGGTCCTTGGGTTTAGCAAATATGAGACTGTTATAATCAATGAATACTTGTCTTTTATACCTAACCTATTCCACTCATCTATCCCTTTATTTCTTAGCCAGTAACAAACAGTTTTTATGATTGCCATTTTATAATGCAAATTGAGATCTTATATGGCTGGGCCCCTTTCCCTAGTATTTCTTTTCATTAATTCCCTTGATATTCTAGATCTTTTGTTCTTCCCGATGAGTTTTGACATTTTTTTTCTACCTGCAGAAAATCATGATTTGGTAGTTTGATTGACAGGAAACTGAATAAGTAAATTAATTTAGGTAGAATTGTCATTTTTATTATAACAGCTTGGCCTATCCAGGGGAAACAAATATTTCTCCAGTTACTTGGATCTCACTTTATTTGTGCAAAGTGTTGTTTTTTGTTTTTTGTGGGTTTTTTGTTTTTTAATGCATCCGTATAGTGCCTGGGTTTGTTTTGGCAGGTGGACTCCCAAATATTTTATAGTGCCTATCTTAATTTTAAACGGAATTTCTCTTTCTATCTTTTGCTATCAGGCTTTGGTAGTAATATATAAAAATGCGGATGGTTTGTGTGGGTTTATTTTGTATCCTGAAATGTTGTAAAACTTTTTTATTATTTCAAACAGGTTTTTAATTGATTCTCTAGGATTCTCTAAGTATATCATCATGTCATCTGCAAAGAGTAATAAATTAGTTTCTTCTTTGCCTAATTTGATTCCTTCAATTTCTTTTTTCTTCTCTTATTGCTAAAACTAACCTTTCTAGTACCATATTGAATAATCTTGGTTACTCAATGGTGATTATGGTGATAAGGACATCCTTGTTTCACTCCTGATATTGTAACTACATCTCACTTATCCCCATTATAATTCTTGCTGATGGTTTTGTTAGATATTAATTATTTTTAAGAAAGGCTCCATTTCTTCATATGCTCTCTAGCATTTTCAATTGGAATGGGTGTTGTATTTTGTCAAACGTTTTTTCTCCATCTCCTGAGATACTCATATCATTGCTGTTAGTTTTATTGTTGATATGATCAAGAGTGCTGTTAGTTTTCCTGATATTTAATCAGCCCTGCATTTCTGGTATAAATCCTGATCAAAGTGTATTGTTCTTGTGATAAGTTGATATAATCTTTTTAATATCTTATTTTAAAATTTTACATCTATATTCAGTTGGGTAATTGATCTCTAATTTTCTTTCTCTGTTTTGTCTCTTCTCAGCTTAGGTATCAGCACTACATTTGTATCAAAAAATAATTTGGTAAAACTCCTTCTTCTCCAATTTTCCCAAATATTCAATATATTATTGGAATTAAATATTATTTAAAGATTTGATAGAATTCGCTCTTAAATCCATCTGACCTTGAAGATTTTTTTCCTAGCAATTCATTGATAACTTGTTCAACTCATTTATCTGAGATGGGGTAATTTAGATATTTTAATTCCTTTTTCTTTAACTTATTATTCTAATGATTGTTTCTATTTCCTCTTCATTGGAGGTGAATTCACCCTTTTCATTTTGATAGTGGTAATATAGGTTTTCATTTTGGGTTTTTTTAAAATCACATTGATCAAACGTTTTTCAATTTTATTGATTTTCATAAAACCAGCTCCTAGTTTTATTAGTTCAATAGTTTTCTTAATTTCAATTTTATTTATCTCTCCTTTGGTTTTCAATATTTCTAATTTGATATTTAATTGGTGATTTTCAGTTTGCTCTTTTTCTGTGTTTTTTCAGTTGCATGCCAAATTCATTGATCTCCTCTTTCTCTATTTTATTGATTAAATAAATTTCATTCATCATTCAGAGATACAAAACTTCCCCTATCAATTGCTTTTACTGCATCCAATAAAGTTTCGTAGGTTGGCTCATTACTGTCGTTCTCTTGAATGAAATTATTGATTGTTTTTATGATTTGTTGTTTGGCCCACTCATTCTTTAACATCAGATTATTTAGGGGCGGAGCCAAGATGGAGGAGTAGAAAGACTCACCTATGCTAGGTCCAAACCCACAGCCCATAGATTTCCTGTAAAAAGAACTCCTGACAAATTCTGGAACAGTGGAAGCTGCGCAGCAACACAGTGAAGGAGATTTCC
>CM053769.1:631495975-631539191 GCA_028658325.1 Potorous gilbertii
GTTTCTTCCTAGCTGCTTGCAATATTTTCTCCTTGACCTGGGAACTCTGGAATTTGGCCACAATGTTCTTAGGAGTTTCTATTTTTGGATCTCTTTCAGGTGGTGATCAGAGGATTCCTTGAATACTTATTTTGCCCTCTGGTTCTAGAATATCAGGGCAGTTTTCCTTGATAATTTCATGAAAGGTGATGTCTAGGCTCTTTTTTTGATCATGGCTTTCAGGTAGTCCCATAATTTTTAAATTGTCTCTCCTGGATCTATTTTCCAGGTCAGTTGTTTTTCCAATGAGATAGTTCACATTCTCTTCCATTTCATCATTCTTTTGGATTTGTTTTGTGATTTCTTGGTTTCTCAGAAAGTCATTATCCTCCATCTGTTCCATTCTAATTTTGAGAGAACTATTTTCTTCAGTGAGCTTTTGTACCTCTTTTTCCACTTGACTAATTCTGCTTTTGAAAACATTATTCTCCTCATTGGCTTTTTGAACCTCTTATTCCAATTGACTTAGCCTATTTTTCAAGGTGTTATTTTTTTCAGCATTTTTTTGGTATTGACCCGTTTGTCATGCTTTTCTTGCACCTCTCTCATTTCTCTTCCCAGTTTTTCCTCCTCCTGTCTAACTTGATTTTCAAAATCCTTTTTGAGTTCTTCCACGGCCTGAGCCCATTGAATATTTATTTTGGTTGTTTGGGATATAGAGGCCTTGACTTCTATTTCTTTACCTGGTGGTAAGCATTGTTTTTCCTCTTCCAAAAAGAAAGGAGGAAACATTTGTTCACGAAGAAAATAACCTTCTATAGTCTTATTTTTTTCCCTTTTCTTGGCATTTTCCCAGCCAGTTACTTGCCTTTAAGATTCCTTTCCACACCCATCTTACCTGCAGATCCTCCCATCTAGTGCTTGGGGTTTGCAATTCAAAGCTCCTCTCCAGCCTCAGGGCTTTCAGCAGGGGGCAGGGCTGCTATTCAATGTGGGATTTAGTTCATGTGCTCAGGTGGGGGCAGGGTGCCTCCCAAGTTCAGTTCCCTGAGGGAGTTTATGCGGAGACCTTCAGTAATGGATTTGAGCTCCAATCTGCTTTGGGAACCCCTGTCTGCTCCCCCACCCTCCACTGCTGCCTCCCGAGGGGTTCTGAGTTAAGGAACCCCCCCCCCTCCCCTCTCAACCAGCCAAACAGGGTCTCTCACTGATCTGTAGCGCCTGTGGGTGGTGGGAACTGCGTGGCCCTGGAGATTCTGTCCCTGAAGCCTACTTGGATCTGCTCCTCTCCGTGCCATTTGACCAGGGCAAGGTTGGGCTCTGCTCTGGGTCTGGTGTCAGTTTTTTAGGGCTCTCTGGAACAGAAATCTCCTCTACTCCATTGTTGTGTGTCTCCCACTACTGAAGAATTTGTTGGGAGTTCCTTTTTAAAGGTAATTTATGGGCTGTGGGTTTGGAGCTAATATATGTGAATCTTTCTACTCCACCATCTTGGCTCCTCCCCCCAGAACCCAGAATTTTTAAAGAATATTAGGTCTTGGACGTGTTTGTAAGTAGGAAGAAAATTATCAGTGGGTAGGGATAAGGAAATAATCTAGAAGAGAAGTGAAGTAGGGTTATGGAATGAGATATCTCTTGGATAATATGAAAATGGATGCTAGTAATTGTACATTTGGATCAATATTTTCACAGTGTTTGTTTCACTGAGTTCCCTAGGGTGCTAAAATGTCTAGTGGCATACCCAGGATCACACAGACAGTATGTGTAAACAGCAAGGCTTAAACACAGATATTCTTTACTCTGTGGACAATTCTGTAAATGTTAGCCCATATCTGTCTCTCAAAATGTTATCATCATTAATTATTTTTATTAACATTACAACCAATAAAATTAACATAGCTACTACCCCCTTTTCTTAAAGTGTCACCCAATGAAGTAATTATTCCCTCCTTTGCACTCAACCCAATATTTCACTTTTGATTTTTTGCTCATTAATTTTTCATCTAATAAAATTCTTTAATACATTTGATTTTCCTTAAGAGAGTTTAAGCTCCATCATAAAGGCTGTTAAGAACTTTTAATTTTTATTTCCTACACAATGCCTAGCATAGATGATTTACTGTTAAATCCAGTGTTAAATCTACCATCAGTGATTTCTGATTGATTTCCATCTTTAAAAAGTTCATTTTAATTGAAGATTATTGTGTATCTCTCTTTTTTACATTTGGTAAAACTTCACAGCCACTTGCTTATCAGAAATGTTATAAAGATTAATGAGAAAAAGTTTGTGAAATACTTTGCTTGGGAGAAAAGTTCCATGCAAGCACAAATTATATCCAGTAGGATAACAGATGCAGGGGCAAGAGGCTTCAGACTTGAAAGTATTTTTGACTTTGCAATCATCATCTGTTGTATACAAAATAGTTCAACACATCTCATGCTTTATTCTTCTAAACAAGAACTGTGTTTGCTTTCCAACATCTTTATGTGAATACTAGGAAAAAGAATGCATTTCATTAAAAATACATTTTAATTATTTGACAAGAGTGTGTATTTTGGCTCAGTTATAGCTAAGTGTTCAACACCTTTCTCATTAGTTCATAGTGTGCTGGGTTTGGTTTTGTTCTGTTTTTTGTTTTGTTTTGTTTTATTTATTATGGATAGTAAATGTGTGTGTGTGTGTGTGTGTGTGTGTGTGTGTGTGTGCGTGTGCTTGTTTAATCAAACTGTCTATGTCCCTACAAGTATTCCTTACTTTAGTGAAAAGAACTTGACATTTTAGAAATACAGCACTAGCTGAACTTCCCCTTTCTCTTACTATTAAAGACTATACAGCTTTAAAAACTATAAGTTCTTTGTAAAGTTCTGAAACGTGTGAAAATTAAATTTATCTTTCCAATTTAAATATTTTTACATTGGCTATTTTATATTTATAGATTTTTTCTCTTTAAGAAATCAAGCATAAAGACTTACTTGTTTTAACTTTCTCTATTTTGATTGACCCTATACACTGATTATACTAAGCCTATTTCTTCAACTGGTCACCACCATAAACATGAGAAACTAAAACTTTTCATAATGCACTGAGGCATAAAGGAAACAAAAGAAACTATGATAGCTGTAGCATTATAAGGCTTTGGATCTCAGTGTTTGTTTTATTCTTTGCAGAAGTGCTATCTGAAAAGTATAGTGACCTTGGACTCCCAAAGGTTATATGAACAGAGAATGCTTAAAGGGTTTGAGTTAAGACTGGGCAAGAGACTTTGTCTTTTGAAAATCAGAAAAAATACAACTTAATATAGATAAATTTATCACCACAAAGACTAGATAGGGTAATGAAACGTTTCATCAACCCATGATGAGGGCATAAAACCTCATGAATATCTTCTCGTTTGTCTTTTATTTCTCCTTTCATACATCAACACTGTAAGAATAAAGGAATTGAAACTACTAGCCTTCTTTTGAAAGAGAGGGTTGGACATGACTAATGTAAAATATATTTGATAGGAATATATTTGTAGAGTCTATGTCAGATGGCATGCCATTTGGGGGAAGGGTGAGGGTAGAAAGGGGGAGAAATTGAAAACTTGTAGAAATAAATGTTGAAAACCAAAAAATATGAGCTTAACAAAGAGAAGAGCGGAGTCATTAGAAGCATGTTGAAATTTTTCATAAGGAATCAACCCTTGTCTCCTCATGATTAATTCTCAAAACTTTGATATTTAAGTTTTGCACATTTTTGTACTCTTATCATCCTTTACCTTTTTCCCCTAGAATCAATTTCAGCATTTCATATTTCTTCTTAGGTCAAAACTACTTTACATATACAAACAAGTCAGCAAGAAGCCCTCTATTTTCACTCAAAATTCATCATAAATGACACAGAAAGAGACCAATTTAGCCTTTGCTACATGACTGAAAACTTGGAATCCTTCTTCAAAACAATTTAGCTTTCTCAAACAATGGATTAGTTAGTGAACGCTGTTTCACTTTCCCTCATTCAGTAAATATTACTCAAGATTTGGATTATTTCCTTATAAAATAGAAAACCCTTGTACTCTCTAGAATATTGAAGGAATGCATTGATGATTGACAAGAGACATTACCTAAGAATAGATAGATAGATTTCAGTGATAGGTAGTAGTTTAGTACTTTGTGTTGAGAAAAGTCTTGGATGCAAAAGATCAACAGAGGTACACTAGTAGAGGAAAATTACCATGCACTCATGTTTCAGTTGATTTTGATTCACCTCATTACTCTGTACTCTTTTTCAAGAGAGCACATTATTCTTCTCCCATTTACCTGGAAGAGTGAAGCTTTGATATGTTTTAAGTGCTACTTCCAAATGTAGCCTACTTGCAAATAGCCTAAATGATGCTTGTTTTAAAATGCAGATGATTTTTTTTTTGGAGGCCTCAACAATCTGCCTGGCTTCAGACCCTGACTGTTATAATTGAGCTCTGAATATGACTCACTTTATTAAAATGAAGTCAGAGGAAAGGCAGAAAGTGATTAAGACATTAGCATAGATCCTTTAGGCTTATAAGTTAAATGCACACCTAAGTTGATGGGACGTTGATACATGTGTTAAAATGAAATAAATTTGTAGAAAAAATAATGGGAAAAATGATCACTTTTTATTATTAAACATATTTTTACATTAGTCATTTTGTATAGAAGGGTTAGAATGAATGGGAAAAACCACTATAAAGAAAAGAAATAAAGAACAAAAAAGCAAACTATATGCTTCCAACTGCATTCAGACTTCATAGTTCTTTCTCTAGATGTGAATAGAACTTTCCATCATGAGTCTTTCAGACTTTTAGGACCTTGCGTTGCTGAAAAGAACTAATTCTCTCAGTCAGTCATCACAAAATGTGACTGTTACTGTGTAAAATATTCTCCTGGTTCTGCTTACTTCTCTCAGCATGAGTTCATATGTGTCTTTCTAGGTTTTTCTCAAGTCTGCCTGCTCATCCTTTCTTACAGAAAAATAATAACCCATTACATTCATATACCACAACTTCTTCAGTCATTCCCTAATTGAGGGTCATCTTCCCAATTCCCAATTCTTTGCCACCAAAGAAAGATCTGCTATAAATATATTTTTGTCCATCTGTGTTTTCTTCCCATTTGTATGATCTCTTTGAGATACAACCCTAGAAATGGTATTGCTGGGTCAAAGGTTATGCACAATTTTTTTGACCTTTGGGCATAATTTCAGATTGCTCTCCACAGTGCTTGGACCAGTTCACAACTCCACCAACAATACATTACTGTTGCAATTTTCCAATATATTCTCCAGCATTTATAATTGTAATGTTACTCAATCTGATAAGTGTGATGTGGTACCGCAGAGTTGTTTTGATTTATTTTTCTCCATGAATAGCTATGTAGAACATTTTTATATGATTATACATAAATTAAAGTTCTTCATCTAAAAATGCCAGTTCATAACATTTGAGCATTTATCAATAAGGGAATGAATTATATTCCTATGAATTTGACTCAGCTCTCTATGTATTTCAGAAATGAGGCCATTACGCAGAGACGCTGTTTACAAAAAAAAATCTTTCTCAGTTTTTTCCTTCCCTCCTAATCTTGGTTTCCTTGACTTTGTGCAATAACTTTTCAATAAAATATAATCAAAGCTATATACTTTTCATTTCATAATGTTCTCTATCTCTTGTTTGATCGTAAATTCTTCCATTCTCCTTAAATCTGACAGGTAAACAATTCCTTGCTCTAATAGTTTGCATATAGTAACAATCTTGTTATCTAAATCCTTTACTCACGACTTTATTTTGATATACGGAATAAGATGTTGCTCTGTGCCCAATTTCTGCCATACTATTTTCCAGTTTTCCAAATAATTTTTGTCAAATAGTGAGTTCTTATCCTAGCACCTTGAGATCTTCAGTATAGAGTGCTACTGTAGATTACTTATCGTCATTGTCTACTCTGTCTTGTGTATATAACCTGTTCCACTAATCTGCCCTTCTATTTGTTAGCCAGTACCAAGTGGTTTTGATGATTGCTGCTTTATAATACAATTTAGGATCTGGTATGGCTAGGCCAACTTCCCTAGCATTTCTTTTTTAATAATTCCCTTGATATTCTGGGCCATTTTTTCTTCCAGAAGAACTGTGTTATGATTTTTCTAGTTGTATAAATAATTTTTGGTAGTTTGATTAGTATGGCACTGAATAAGTAAATTAATTTAGGCAAAATTGTCATTTTTATTATATTACTTAGATATTACTTTATTTGTGTGAAAAAAAGTCACTTTTTAAGTGGGTAAATTGTTAAAAACATAAACCAAACTGAAGTTAATCTATTCAGCATGGGCACCAGAGTGTCCACAATCTCTTCTGTTGTTTTGACGGAAATACACAAAATTTATTTTTCCTTCTGTGTTTTTTTCATGTGTCTTTTAAATACAGTTATGAAATACTAACTCTTCTGTGGGCAGAAACATATGAAAATAAAAAAGTGATAGATTTGGGAACATATAAAGAAAATAAGGCAAATGAGTAAAATAAAACACTAATCCTCATTAGAATTAAAAATAAATTATTCAAAGACTCTTTGAAATACCTACAAGAATAAACTAGAGAAATATAAATAAAAGCAGAATGCAGCTATGAGCTGTAATGTTCAGGATTACCCATGATGATTAAGTCTTTGTAGAGAGTTCTGACAAAATGTGATCCACTGGAGAAGGAAATGGCAAACTACTCCAATTTCTTTTCCAAGAAAATTCCATTGACAATACTAAAATGTTAATATATAGAATACCAGATAATTAGACCCTCAGGTCAGAAGATTTCCAGCACAGTACTGGGGAAGAGCAGGGGAAAACAAGAATTAGTTCTAGTACTAATGAAGTGGTTGGACCAAAGTCCAAAGGAAGCTTGGTTGTAAATGAGTCTGCTGATGAAAGGAAAATCTGATGCTATAAAGTTCGATATTGTATAGTTACCCGAACTGCAAGATCTATGAAATAACATAAGGTAAATGTGGTCAAAGAGAAGATGGAAAAATTAAAAATTGACATATTGGGCTGCAGGGAATTTAAATGGATGGCAATGGGTGAATTTAATTCGGGTGATCATTAGAGGTACTGCTGTGAGTAAGGAACCCTCAGAAGAAATGGGGTAGCCCTTATAGTCAATACAAGGTTGAGAAAACCAGTATTGCTGTATAATCTCAATATGACAGACTCAACATCACAATAATGCAAGGCCATGCTCCAACCAATGCTAAAGCAAGAAATCAAAAGATAATTGGCATAACAGGCAAGTGTGGGCTTGAGTTAAAAAAATGAGGAATGACAGAGTTTTTAAAAGATAATTCATGGGTCATAGAAACACTATTTTAACAATCCAAAAGATGACTCCACATGTGGACTTCACTAGATGCTCAATAGCAAAATCTGATTGTTTATATATGCTGCAGTCAAAGATGGAGAAACCCTATGTTTGTTTTTGAGTAAATCATTTTTCAGTCACGTTCACTATTCATTACTCCATTTGAAGACTTCTCAACAAAGATACTGGAGTTGTTGGCTATTTCCTCCTCTATCTCATTTTAAAGATGACCAAACTAAGGCAAGCGAAGTTAAGTGACTTGCCCAGGGTCACACAGATAATAAGTGTTTTGAGGCCAGATTTCTGATTGTAGGCCTGGTACACTATATACTGTGCCATCTAGCACCTATCAGAATACATACATATACATACATACATACATATATATACACACACACATATACATATACACACATATATATTATTTATATGTGTATGTATGAGCTAAATAACTATTCTAATGAATATGAAGTGGAAATGTTGAATAGATTTAATTCATTAGTTCTGATAAAGTGCATGAAGAACTACACACAGAAATTTGCAATATTGTACAGGAGACAGAAGCAAATACAACTATAACAAAGTGAAGAAAAAGAAAATCAAGAAAGCAAAAGGGCTGTCTGATGAAGCTTTACAAATAGCTGAGGGAAGAAGTAAAGTGAAATATAGAAGAAAAATCAAAATCTATCTCCAAATGAATACACAATTGCAGAGAATAAAAAGGAGAGATAATAAGATTTTATTAAATGAATAATACAAAGAAATAAGCATACCTTAGAATGGGATATATAAGACATCACTTAAAAATAGAGATATCAAAGGGAATGTTTCATAAAAAGTGACCATGATAAAATTAAAAGAAAAGGTAGGTACTTAACAGAAGTAAAAGAGATTAAGAGAAGCTGTCAAGAATACACAGCAGAACTACACAAGAAAGGTATTCACGTCACAGATAATAACTAATAACGAGGGTATGGTTACTGATTAAGAGTCAGACATCCTGGGGAATGAAGTCTTGTGTCTAGGAAGCATTACTAATAATATGGGCAGTGGAGGTGATGTAATTATAGTAGAAGTATTTTTAAATTACTAAGAGATAAGTTTTGTTTTGGATTTTTTTTGCAACGAACTAATATTATAGGGAAGAAAAAAATAACTCCTTGTCATCATCTCCCTCCATCCTCACTCTATTTTTAAACTAAGAAAAATGGATTTTAAATGAAAATTTTAAAGGAAAGTTTAGGGGAAATAAAAGTATTTCCTCCCCCCAGTAATTCTTTTAAAACTATTTAATCATCTGTTAAAATTATCTTAGAAGATCAGTTGCCTTTTCAATGTGTAATCCCATGGAATCCATAATATCTAAGTTCAAAGAAGACTTGCCAGGCTCCTCAGTTTGCCAATACTGTTTTAAGTAGTTGTTACTGATACCCAAATAAAGCATGAAATAAACTATTTTTTTTTCATTTCTTTCCTTTGTGAAAGCAACGGCACCTGCCCCATGAAGAAAGAAAGGACAATCACAAATTGGTTGGGATGAATAGAAAAAAAAATAAACCAAATGTGAATATACATATATATATACATATATATATATATATATATATATATATATATACATATATTTGTATATATGTATCTACATACACACATATATATATATATATGTATAAGTACACACACACACATTATATATATATATATCTTCTTATATATGAAATTGTTTGATGGTATGTCTTTCAGATGATGGAAATATGTTATAGTGTAAGACAGGCAAGTGTTATAATGAATGAAGGGTTACTTCATTATCAGGAACACAAGTTCAAGGCTAATTTCTTCTGGCTCTGTGCCCCTGGACATGTCTCACTTTCAGTTCCTTTGGCTATAGGATGAGGAAAACAACCCTGTCAATTCATGTCAGCACAATTTCTGCAAATTATAGTCTTACAGTGTTGGCTACAGCACTGTGAGAGGTGATGTGATTGGCCAAGGTCATTGAGCTAGTATCTGTCAGAAAGAAGACACTGAAATGTAGCAATATAAATAAGATTTAAAATTTGAAAATGATATTTATGAGATTTATTCATTTACATAATACAAAGAAATAAGCATACCTTATTTATGAGATTTATTCATTTACATAATACAAAGAAATAAACATACCTTAGAATGGGATATATAAGACATCACTTTATATAACTTTATGCATCAGAAACTACTCACCAAATAGCAGTACCAGGTTGATTGAATGGAATGTTGTGAGTTCAATATTCTGAACATAAGGAAAAATAAATATTCTAAAAAGAAACAATAAACATCTACCATGCCCCAGAACTCCTCTAGAAATATTGTGTACTCTATATTTCCTTTTCTAAATTGCCAATGATATTACAGATTATTTGAATAGTAACTACATTTCCAACACAATAAATAATAATATTACATCTCCAGGAGCAAGATCAATGTCATATTCTACACCTCAAGATCTTCCTTATTTACTCTCAAATCTACAATTCCATCTATGATCTGAATTTTTATTTTATTATTTATTTTTAATATTGTTAGCTATTTATTTTTTAAACTTTTAATCCCACCAAAATCTGGAGTAAGATTATCATTTACTGGATGATTAGTTTGAAAAAGAAAGACTGGGAATAGGGAAGGCATAATTGCTGATTTCAAATATTTGACAAAGAGTCATACAGAAGAATTTTAAGGCACAGTCTATTCTATACCCCCAGAGGAGAGCACTACAACAAATAAGAACAACAGAAAAATAAGTATAAATTATAGATAGGAAAATTTGGGCTTCTGAGGGAACATATAACAGCTCGAGATTTGAAAGCAGAATAGCAACCTTGAGAGAGTGCTGTCTGCTCATTGAAAATTTTACAGTAGAATTTGGTTGATTACTTTCAAAGGCATTCCATAGCATGGAATTGTTTTAGGTATGAGTTGTTCTAGTTCTCCATAGTCCCTTCTCTCCGTCATGAGTCTTTTAGAATTGCCTTGACATATTGTATTGTCAAGAAGAGCTAAGGTTATTAAAGTTGTTTATTGCACAGTGCTGCTATTATTTTGTACAATGTTCTCCTGATTCTAATCATTTTAGTCAACATCAGCTCATGTAAGTCTTTCCAGGTTTTCCTGAAGTCTGTCTGCTTATCATTTCCCATGGCAAAATAATATTCTATTACCTTCATATAACACAACTGGTTTAGTCATTCCCCGATTCATCACCTTCCCAATTTTTAATTATTTTCCATCACAAAAAGAGCTGTTATAAGTAATTTTTTACATTTATGCCCTTTTCTATTCTTTATGATACCCTTATGGTGCAGATCCATGGGTGATATTGCTGGAAAAAAGGATATGCGCTTATTTTTTTTTTGGTGAAGAGAAATGTTTAAAAAACAGAAATTTGAGAAACAGACAAAAATATACAAAAATTCAATGAACAATACTTCAAAAGCAAAATGGAAAAATAGGCACAAAAATTACTAAAGCAAAGTATCACTAAAAAAAGTAGAAAAGTAGAATTGTCCAACTTGAAAGGAAGGAAGAAAAGTTCACTGAAGAAAATAATTTCTTAAAAATTAGAATCAGGCAAATGGAGCCTATCGGTTTCATGAAACAGCAAGAAACAATCAAACAAAACTAAAAAAATGCAAAAAAGAAGAAAATATGAAATATTATTTTGGAACAATAACTGACCGAGAAAATAGTTTGAGGAGATAAAATTTAAGAATTATTGGACTACCTGAATACCATGATACAACAAACTGCTTAGACATTGTATTTAAAAAATTATAGAGGGGAATTTCCCTGATAACTTACAAGCAGAAGATAATAAAGAAATTGAACGAATCCATTGATTACCTTCTGAAACAGTACAAAATTAAAGTTTCTAGGGATATTCCAGTATTCTTCAGTCAAGGAGAAAACATTGTGAGCAGTCAGAAAGAAACAATTCAAATAGAGTAGAATCAGATTCAGGAAAACATGGTTTAGTAACTTTTACAATAAGGATTAGAAGAACTGAATATGATATTTCAGAGGGCAAAGGAGTTTGGATCACATTCAATAATCATCTAACCAGTAAAACCAAGTAAAATCTTATGAGGGAAAAAATGGAAATTTAATGAAATAGAGGAATTTTAAGGATTCTTGATGGAAAGATTAGAACTGAATCTAAAATATGAGTTTCAAATGCAAAACTCAAGAGAAGCAAAAAAGGTAAACATGAAAGGGAAACCATAAGGGAATCAATAAGGCTAAACTTCCTACATTGGAAGATGATACTTGTAACTCCAAAGAACTTTACCATTATTAGGGGAGTCAGAAGGAGTATATATATATATATATATATATATATATATATATATATATATATATATAAAGAGAAGGTACAGATGTGAGTTGAATATGATGGAAAGATATCCAGAAAAAAACTCACAACATTAAGGGTTAACAGAAAGCTATATACTGGGGAAAGTTAAGAAAAGAGAAGTAGAAAACGGCAGATTACCTCTAAGAAAAGAGAAAAGTAAAAGTTTTACAGTGAAAGAGAAGATATTATGGGGGGCAACTCTCATAAGAATTGGCTCAAAGAGGGTTATAACATAAACCTTAATTGGATATAGAAATCTATCCTAATCTACAGGAAAGTAGGTTCAGGAGTGGAAGAATAAGAGAATAGGGAAGGTAACCAAAGGGAGGAGGGATTGTGGAAGCAGTAGTCAGAAGCAAAACACTTTTGAATAGGTACAGGATGGAAGCAAGAGAGCAGGAAAAACAGGGGAAAACAAAATTGAGGGAAATACACACAGTAAGCCTAAATATAGATGTGAATAGAATTAACTCACTCATAAAATGGAAGTGGATAACAGAGTAGCTTACATGATTTAAACCTAAAGGGTGGTATCATAAGCAAATTAGGGGAGCAAGGAATAGTTTGCTTCTCAGATCTATGCATTAGGGAAGAATTTATGACCAAGCGATAGTTAGAACACACTACATTATGTAGAATAGATAATTTCAATTACATTAAATTAAACTGTTTTTTGCACAAACGCAAATAATAGACGAGATTAGAAGAAAAATAGAAATTGGGGTGAGGTGTGAAATTTAGAAGAATTATACCAAGTTTCTTTGATAAAGGCTTCATTTCTCAAATAAATGGAGATCTGAATAAAATTTAGAAGAATATATGTCATTGCTTAATTGTGTTCATCTTTCATTGCCAAAGAAGACCATGCCATCAGAGAAATAATGAGTTGACTTGCACTTGACTTTGTTTTGAGTGAGGGAGGGCTGTGTAGGTCACCAGTCTCAATTCTCCTCCAGAGCCATCTGAGTGCAGTGACTAGATATTCATCAGGATGACTGGAGATGACAGAGCATGCACTGAGAGACCTTGGACCCCTTAGGCCAAAGTCTTTGCAGGTACTCACTTAGGGTGAGTCAACGTCCATTCATTGAATAGACCTACCCAAGAAGTAGTCAGGGCATGGTCCCTCCAATGAGGCCAAGAAAAAGAAAGACATCAGGTTGGAAGGGAAACAGAAACAATTACTATTGATAATCACTCCAAAACAAGGGGGTTCCAGAGGAACCCTTAGGCAGGGGCTAATTGTTGTCCCAGCTTCAAAATGCAGTAGGTTTAAGGTTCTGGGAGAGGACAGGACAGCAAAGGATATGAGCAGGAAATTTTTAGACAGAAAAATAAAAACTAATTATAATAACATAAAATTCTCTAAATCACTATTGATTAGAGAAATTCAAATTTAAAAACATTGATGTACCTCCTCAAATCTATCAGATTGACTAATATGACTAAAATGGAAAATGACACATGTTGGAGAGGATATGGGAAAATTGGGACCCCAACAGATTGTTGATGTAGTTGTAAAGTGGTCCAACCATTTTGGAAAACCATTAGGAACTGTCCCCTAAGGGCTAATTGACAAAACAAAACAAAGAAATACTTGTGTATAATCATTGACCTAGCAAAATCACTACTAGCTCTCTATTTCAAAACATTTCATAAAATAAAAATAAAAGAAGGCAAAAGGACTGATATGTACAAAAATAATTATAAAATCTTTTACTGGTAGCGAAACATTAGAAATTGAGGAGATGCATATAAATTTTGAAATGGCTAAACAACTTGTGGCAAATGATTATGGTAGAATATCATTGTGCTACAAGAAATAACAAGCAAAATGATCTCAGAAAAACATGAAATGACAAACATGAACTGATGCAAAGTGAAGCAAACAGAACCAGGAGTATATTCTACCAAATAACAGCAATATTATATGGTGAATAACAGATATTCACAGCAAGACAGTGGTGTAAGACAACTTTGAAGGATTTATAATGAAAAATATCATTCCCTTTCACAGAAAGAACTTGTGGAGTCTGCTTGTAAATCAAAACATACTTTATTTTTATTTTATTGTTCTTATTGGATTGTTTTATTTTTTGTCTGTTTTCTTTCACAACATGAGTCTTGGAAATAGATTTTCCCTGACTGTACAGCACATTACATAACAAATTCCTTGTGCCTTTTGTGAGTGGGACTGGAGGGAGAAAAATAGAATTTAGAAGTCAAATTTTTAAAGGACAAAAGTGGAAAAAATATTAAATTTTATAGGGAAAAATAAAATACTAAGTAGTGGAAAAAAATACATGACCACTTCCTCCTTCTTGCCTCCAATATCCAAACAAGTAAAGTCAAGTTAACATGCATTTATTAAGGAGCAACAGTTTTTTAGATATGATGGTAAGCACTGGAGATTGAAAGAAGGCAAAGTAATCAAGCAATCAAACCACTCCATGCTTTCAGGGAGATAACAGTTTACTGGGGGAAACAATATCAAAACAGCTAAGTACTAACATAGTACAAAGCTAGATAGCTACATTTGTACACAAAATGTATAAATATACAGGTATGAAATGTATGAAGGGATAGATAAGTACATGAATAAACACACAGCGATAGATATATAGATAAATACATAAACAAATAGAAAGACAGGAAGGAAGGAAGGAAGGAAAGAAGGAAGGAAGGAAGGAAGGAAGGAAATAATCAAGAGGGAAGGTCAGCACTTTGAGAAGGGACCCAGAATGACTCCTAAGACAATATTTTGCTAGGGGACCTATTGGAAACAGGTAAATCAAGAGAAAGAGGTAGAGGAGAAAGAATCCCATTAGCGGGAAGAAAATCAGTGAAAATGCAGTGGTATATTAAATTGAGTTACTGCTAGTACTACTACTACCGCTAATACTAATACTTTTTATTATTATATTATTTTTGTTTGAGGAAAAGCTTGGATGCTGGTATTTTGTGATCATGTAGAGCATATAAAGGAGGACATGAGGTGTAAGACAACAGAATATTAGGAAGTTGTCTGGTTATTAAAAGATTTAAATGCAAATTAAAATTATCATATTAGATCTTGGATATAAAGGAGCCACTGGATTTTATTGGAGAGTGGGAGTAGTGACATGCTCAGACATGAGCTTTAGTAAAAAGACTTTTGAGATGAATACATGTTGGGAAGGAAAGAGGAGAAAGATTACGAAGGAATGTCAACAAACAGGCTATTCCACTAGTCTAGTTGTGAGGTAGTGTACAGAGAGGAAAAGAGTGATATATGAGAAATGTTAAGAAGGGAGAAGTGAGAGGACATTTGGATGTAAGGGTTGAGAGATAGTAAAGAGTCAAGATGACTGCAGGATTTCAAAAGTGAGTGAGATTCATACTTGTCCTTCACAATTTTTTTTCATTAATGACTATATATTTATTTTTAGTTTCCAACATTCATTTACACAAAATTTTGAGTTCTAATATTTCTCCCGGTCTCTCCCATCTCCCCACCCTAAAACATCATACATTCTGATTATCCGTTTCCCCAATTTGCCCCTGCTTTTATTACACCCCTCCATTCCCTTATCCTCAACTTCTCTCTTTTCTTGTAGGACAAGATAAATTTCTATATGCCACTATCTGTATTTATTTCCCAGTTGTATGCAAAAAGAATTCTCAATATTTGTTCTTAAGACTTTGAGTTTCAATTTCTCTCCCTTCCTCCCATCCCAACCAGCCACCCTGAGAAGGCAAGAAATTCAATATAGGTATATATGTGCAGTTTTGCAAAAGAATTACATAATAGTCATGTTGTGAAAGACTATATTTCCCTTCATCTTATCTTGTCCTCCAGTTATTTTATTTTCTCTTTTGACCTTGCACCTCCTCAAAAGTGGTTACCTCTAATTACTCCCTCCTCCCATTTGCCCTCCCTTCTACCATCACCCTGGCCCCCTTATCCCCTTGTTCTTTACTTTCCTCTACTGTATGAGAGATTTTCAGACCAAATTGTTTGAGTATGTTATTCCCTCCATAAGTCAAATGTGATGAGAGTAAGCTCCATGTTTCCCTCTCACCTCCCACCTTTTCTCCTCCACTGAAAAAGCTATTTCTTTATTCCTTTGTGAGACATAATCTGCCCCATTCCAATTCTCCTTTTCTTCTCCCAATGAATTTTTCTCTCATCCCTTAATTTTAATTTTTTAATTATCATCCCTAACGATTCAACTCATTCTGCACTCTCTGTAAGTGTGTGTGTATAATTATTCCAACTATCCAAATACTGAGAAATATTTCAAGAATTATAAATATTATCTTTCCATGTAGGAATGTAAACAGTTCAACTTCAGTAAACATCTTATAATTTCTCTTTCCTGTTTACCTTGTCATGCTTCTCTTGATTCTTGTATTTCAAAGTCAAATTTTCTACTCAGCTCTGGTGTTTTCATTAAGAAAGCTTAAAAATCCTCCATTTCATTGAAAGAAAATTTTATCCCATGAAGTGTTATGCTCAGTTTTGCTGGGTAGGTGATTCTTGATTTAGTCCTAGTTCCTTTGACTATGGGATATCCTGTTCCAAACCCTTCGATCTTTTAATGTAGAAACTGCCATATCCCGTGTTATCCTGGTTGTATTTCCACAATGTTTGAATTGTTTCTTTCTAGTTACTTGCAATATTTTCTCTTTGACCTGGGAACTCTGGAATTTGGCTGCAATATTCCTAGGAGTTTCTCTTTTCGGATCTCTTCCAGGAGATGTTCAGTGGATTCTTTCAATATCCATTTTGCCCTCTGGCTCTCCAATATCAGAGCTGTTTTCCTTGATAATTTCATGAAAGATGATGTCTAGGCACTTTTTTTGATCATGGCTTTCATGTTGTCCCATGATTTTTAAATTTTCTCTCCTGGATCTATTTTCCAAGTCAGTTGTTTTTCCAATGAGATATTTCACACCATCTTCTATTTTTTTTAATTCTCTTGGTTTTTTTTCGTAGTTTCTTGGCTTCTCCTAAAGTCATTACCTTCCATCTGCTCCATTCCAATTTTTAAAGAACTATTTTATTCAGTGAGCTTCTGAACCTCCTTTCTCAATTGCCCCACTCTGCTTCTCAAATCATTCTTCTAAATGGCTTTTTGGATCTCTTTTTCCATTTTGCTTAGTCTATTTTTAAAGGTGTTATTCTTCTCAGCATGTTTTAGGTCCCCTTTAGCAAGCTGTTGATTTGCTTTTCGTGATTTCTTTGCATTGCTCTCATTTCTCTTCCCAATTTTTCCTCCATCTCTCTTACTTGATTTTCAAAATCCTTTTTGTGCTCTTCCAGGGCATGAGACAATTGCATATTTATTTTGGAGATTTTGGATGCATTGTTCTTCCTCATCCAAAAGGATGGAAGAAAATAAGTTTACCAGGAAACTTGTCTTCTATAGTCTTATTTATTTTCCCTTTCTTTGGACATTTTCCCAACCAATTGCTTGACTTTTGAGCCCTTTGTCAAGAGGAGCTTATACTCCGCAGTGCTCTAAGTTCTCAGTTTCTCCAAGGTGGCACAATCAAGGAAGAGTTTACCCCTCTCCTGGCCTGTGCACTGGTATGGGAGCAACCAAAAACTTTTCTGTCCAGATTCTCTGAGTAGAATTCCCTCAACACAATCACCTCCAACTCCATTGTGCCAGTGCTTCTCCTCACCCCATGACCACCACTCAGGGCTGAGACTCATATTATCAGCTTAATCCCTCCAGCAGCCTTATGTGGAGGGCTCTAAAAATGGACACTGCTATTATAGTGGCTGCTGCTGGCAGTTCAGAAAGTGCTCCCTTCTCCTGGGTGAAAGAGTTTTCTCTCTGACCTTTGAAGTTGTCTTTGGCAATTGTGGATTAACAATTTGGGAACTACTGCTGCTACTGATTCCCTGAAGCCTGTTCTGGGTCCTTTCCCAAATGCACAGCACACAAAGGGTTATACTTTGCTCTGTGACAAATGTGATATTAGCCTTCCTGGCTGCCTTGGGCTCAAAATCTCTTTCACTCTGTCATTTTGTGGCTTCTGCTGTTCTAGAATTTATTTAAAGTTATTTTTACAGGTATTTCATGGACCATGGGCGAGAATTTTTACAGGTCCATCTTTCTACTCTTCCATCTTGACTCTGCCCCCCTACATAAATCTACAACTAATACATTATCTATAACATGTCCATCAACTTTCAAGTCATCAGAATCTTGGTCCTTCCTTTGCATTCATTTTCCTACCTTTTTTTGACAACTAGAATGTTTAGTTTTATATTACATTTGGAGACAAGACTTATATCAAAGATGTTAGGCAACATGACATTTCATTGTCCTTGATAATCCTGTGTCATGTATAAATCACTTGCTACTCTTGATGTTTTCTAAGTTTATGCTCATTTCTATCAAGCTGCTGTATTTTCTTTGCAACATGGAATATGAGCTATATACAAAATTTTCATAGAATAATGAGTTATCTGAATTTTGCTTTTGCATCAGTCAACATTTATCTGGCACTCCTATCTATAAATCAATATCCAATTATGATATGTTTTCTCTATCAATAATTCACCACCAGAAGTATGAAGTCTTTAATATGAAATGTGTGATAAAAAATGAACTGTCAAATGGGAAGTGTATTTTTCCTTTCATGCCACTCTCCCTAATCCAACAGAATTATAAGCAATCGTAGTAAGTAATATAACAGTAGAATGAATCTATTTTTTTGTTTCCCATGAAAATAATTATATCAGCAATATTTTTCCACATCAAAATGAAAAATATATTTTAAAAGAGTCAAACCACAAAACTGTCAGCTCCATTGATTGAAAAATAAGAGAATACAAATACAATAGCATATTTTGAAGTCATTAATTACTCCTTTCTGTGTGACGAATTTTTAATATTTTTTTCAGGATTTCCATATGGATGGCATCTATTAATTAAGGATATTCCCAAAGACCCACTCTGCCTTCTATTCTCTTTTGCTTGAGTATCATTTTGCTTTATGATCTTATCAGCTGCCATGGATTTAATTATCATGCATATGATGATGACTGTCAAACATTTATCCAGCATTAAAAATCTTTCTTGACCTCCAGTTTCATAACTCAAATTTCCTATTAGACATACATCCCTGGATGTATTGTAGACATCTTAAGTTCAACATGTCAAAACTGAATTAATTACCTTCTCTATTGTGTTCTCCCTTTTTACTCTTTGAGAGTACCACCATCTTCTTAGTCACCCAGACTTGTAACCCAGGTGTTATTATCTATTCATCATAATATTTATTTGTCCATATTCAGTCAAGTACCAAATCTCATCAAATCTACCTTCCTATTATTTCTCATAGATATGGCTTTCTCTCATTTGACACTGCCATTACACAATTGCAGGCCCTCAGCACCTAACTCTTTCTGCGTAGCATCCCTGCCACAAGTCCATTGTAAATACATGAGATATATGTTTATCTCTGAAAGTTCATTCCTGCTAACTTCTAACTGAAAGTACCAGAGAGCACTATACACAAAGCCTCAAGTTCTAAGTACAAGAAACTTGGGACAGAGCCCTCTGTAACCTAGAAGCAGAAACCCACATTTAAAATGAAGAAGTGGCTATAATTACAGTCAGGAAGCAAACTAGAAAAGAAAATATATAATTTTACTATTAGGACAAGGGAAATGGAAATACTGAGGAGATCAGCCTTGAAACTGTAGTCCCATATGAAACCTCACAAGTGAATCTAAACTGATCTCAAGCCCAAATACTATTCTTGGAAGAACTCAAGGAGGATTTAAAAAGCAAATAAGAGCTGTAGTAGAAAAATTGACCAATGATTTAAAAAGTATGAAAAGGTTTTTCACAGAAGAATTTAAAAAGAACATTGTACAAATGGAATAGGAAGTACAAAATCTAACTAGAGAAAAAGCCCTTAAAAGGAATAATTGGGCAAATGGAAAAGGAGATGCAAAAGATAACTTAATAAAACAATTAATTAAAAATTAGAATTGGGCAAGTAGAAGGTAATGGCTCTATGAGACATCAAGAATCAGTTGATCAGAACCTAAAAAATGAAAATATAAAAGAAAATCTAAAATATCTCATTGGAAGAAACAACTGATCTGAAAAATAGATTCAGGAATGAAAACCTAAGAATTGTTATTTTACTATAAATCCATGACAAAAAAAGAGCCTGAACAATATTTTCCAAGAAATCATCAAGGAAAACTGCCCTGGGGTCCTACACCCAGAGGGCAAAATAGTCATCGAAGATAATCTGCTGAAAGAAATCCCAAACTGAAAATGCCCAAGGAGTATTATTGCTAAATTTCAGAACTATTAAGTTAAGGAAAAAAAATACTGAAAGTAGGTAGAAAGAAATAATTCAAATATCAAGGAACTACAGTTGGGATCATACAGGACCTTGCAGCTTCTACATTAAAATATCAGAGGGATTAGAACATGATATTCTGTAAGGCAAATGAGGTTGGACTACACACAAGGATCAACTACCTATCAAAATTGGGCATAATGTTTCAGGTAAAGAGATGAACATTCAATGAATTAATGGATTTCCAGACCGTCCTGATGAAAAGATCAGAGTTCAATAGAAAATTGGATCTTCAAATACATACCTCAATAAGGAATAAAAAGGTAAATACGTGGAAAAGCTTGTCATTCAATATAGACAAAATGTTTGCATCACTAAAAGGGAAGATGATGCTTGTTAATCTTGAGAATTTTATATTATATTATTTAAAAGTGATACAGATAGATAGAAGAAGTGGGTATAAATTAAATGATTTGATGATAAAAATGTGTTTTAAGGGTGTGAAGAGATTTTATCAGGAGAAGTGAAAAGAAGGAGGAGGCAGAAAAAGATTAATTGCATCACTGGAAGAGATACAATAACGTACTACAGTAGAGGGAAAGACGGAAGGGAGATGAGTACTGTTTGACACTTTCTTTCATCTTATTTGATTCAAGGAGGCAATAACATGCTCAGTTACATAAAGAAATCTAACTAGTTCTATAAGCAATAGGAGGGGAAAGGGGAAAGAAAAAAAGGAGGAGTTTAAAAAGAAGGGAAGAAGTAGAAAGGAAAAAGGGCAATAAAAGAGAGGTGGGCTGACAGAAGGGAGGGAAGGGTGAGGGAGGTGGTGGTAAAAAGAAAGTTCATTCATGATCATGCAATTTGATTTCCTATTTTTAAAATATAATTAGTTTATGTTAATATTTTCTCATAGTATTAATCTATACATTTTGTAGCTTATAAATTTTCACGCATTTCCTTTAAATGATCAGTTTTAATCTGATTTAGAAAAATAATTACAATAATTTCCTTTTGCCACCATTTGTTTCTACTATTTTTTTATTTTTGATACTAAAATTTTATTTTTTTCTTTCTCTTAAAATAAAACAGAATAAAAATGTAACTCATTAAAAATTAGATAAAATAGTGAAATGCCAAAAACATTAGTGATTTTAAAAATTAGCAGATGCCAATAATTGATAACTTAACTAAGAGATTTTTAAACAGCCCAGAAATGCAAGGTACATAAAATGGCAGATCAATGAGGAGGAGAAAATGAAAAGAGACTAGATATCTTAGAAAAGATAGTAGAAATATGTAAACAATTTGGAAAAAAAAACCCAGAAAAATACAATTATACTTCTATGTATATTCACTTGTTTATAAGGAAAATGTCCAGATACAAGAGATATATAATTGCATGGAGTCATCATTTTCATTTGGTTTGTTGATAGATTATCATTACTTAACAAAAATATACATAGAAATGTATAAATGTATAAGTGTATATATGCATGCCTATATTTATATTTATATATGGTATAAATATATACCTATGTGTGTATGTATCTAGATAGATTGAGCTATATACCTATCTATAAGGAGAGATATATGTGTGTATGTATGTATGTATGTGTAATCATATATACAATTAACCAGGAAAAAACGTCTAATAGTGATAATCGCTTAATAAACCACTTGGGGAAAATGTGAAAGATTTCTACATATAATATTATACAAAATTAAAAAAAAAGAAAACTTTCATACCTGTGAGAAGCATAAGAGAAATTTGAAATACAATTAATTTGGTTATCATTTCCTGAAAGAAAGAACAAAGTAAATCTCTCAGGAACATAATAATCACTGTCCAGATGTTACAAATTAAAGAAAGAAGAAAAAGTTAAAAGAACACAAGAAGAAGTTCAAATGCTCAGGTGACAAAATAATGTATATTTATAATTTTGTAGTTGTCATTATAAATGAGAAGATAACTTTAAATACAATATTCCAAGAGCTAAAAATCAGATAAACAAGTAAATGAACACATAAATAAGTGCAATTGAATGTATACAGAAATAACAATTATGCTCTCATGGAAGAAAATATACTTATAAGAATAAAAGATTTCCAAGCATTCCTGATGAACAGATCAAACCTGAAGTGACATGATCATGTAGCATTGAAGAAAACTATAGAACGGATATTATATTTATTTGATTCAAATGGAATAGATAATGGATGAATTATTTATATGTCAATATGATAAGAAAAAAGTAACAGCATTCCTGATTGCTTAGATCTTCAATGGTCAAGTAAAATAACAATAGCAAAAAAGACAGAAGACTAATCAATCATTTTGTTCCTTTTATTGTTCTTTTAGAAAACAAAAAAAAAAAGGAAAAGTGACTCTACTGCAGACACAAAGGAAACTGGAAATAAATCACAATTTCATCATAGTTTCACAAATTAAAAATATATCATTGTGCAGGAAGGGAGTAGAAAAAAAAGACATCCAATGTACCTCCCTATCTTTTTAAACGAATAAAGGAAACTTGAACAAAACCACTGTCATATACTATGCCCAAACACACACTCTCACATAGATCCAAAGAGGTTTTTTTTTTTTTTAATATTAATACTGAAGTTCAGGAAAGGAAAATAAGAACATAAATACAAAGGATAGGGGAGAAAATTATCTAATAACAGGGAAAAAATAAGTAAGAAAAGAGTCATAAGAAAAAATATTTGAGAAGAGAAGCATGAAGAGCAAATAAAGGGAAAGGAAGACAAAGTAAAAACTTGTCAGTGCCAGGAGGGTGAATGATTAAAAGAATTTTATTGTTTTCTGATAATCTTATTGTATATTTAAAAGGAATAGCAAGTTGTTTGTAGCAGACTTGCAATTTCATATGTAATCTCTTTTTATTATACAGTGTTACAGAAAAGCTTATTTTATTCCATAAATTTAAAATAAAACAAAGAAATTTTTTCAAATTTTTAAAATTTATTCATTTGATTTTCTACATTCATTTTCACAAAATTTTGGATTCCAAATTTTCTCCCCATTTGTCCCCTCCTCCTATACCAATACACCTAGCATTCTAATTTCCTTTATCACCAATCTGCCCTCTCTTCTATCATCCCTTGTCCCCATCTTCTCTTTTCACCTGTAGGGCCAGATAATTTTCTATTCCCCATTGCCTGTATTCCTTATTTCCTAGTAGCAAGAACAATACTCAACAGTTGTTCCTAAGCTTTGAGGTCCAACTTCTCCCCATCCCTCCCGCCCCACCCATTCCCTTTGGGAAGGCAGGCAATTCAATATAGGCCATATCTGTGTACTTTTGCAAATGACTTCCATAATAGTCACATGGTGTATGACTAACTATAATTCCTTCCATCCTATCTTGTCCCTCATTGCCTCTATTGTCTCTTTGGATCCTGTATCACCCCAAGACTGTTGATTTGAAATTGCTCCCTCCTCCCACTGCCCTCCCTTCTATCATCCCCACCACCAAGCTGATCCCCTTCTCCCTCACTTTCCTGTATTGTAAGATAGGTTTTCATACCAAAATGAGTGTATATTTTATTTCTTCCTTTAGTTGAATGTGATGAGAGTAAAATTCATGTATTTTTCTCATATTCCCTCTTTTTCCCTCCATTAAAAAGTCTTCTGCTTGTATCTTTTACGAGAGATAATTTGCCCATTCCATTTCTCCCTCTCTCCTCCCACTCCATTTGTCTCTCACTGTTTAATTTCGTTGTTTTAAGATATGATCCCATCCTATTCAATTCACTCTGTGCTCTGTGTGTGTGTGTGTGTGTGTGTTTACTCCCACTAACTACCCACATGTTAAAAAGTTTCAAGAGTTACAAATATTGTCTTTCCATGTAGGAATGTAAACAGTTCAACTTTAGTAAATCCCTTATGATTGCTCTTTGCTGTTTAACTTTTCATGCTTCTTTTCATTCTTTTGTTTGAAAGTCAAATTTTCTTTTCAGCTCTGTTTTTTTCATCAAGAATGCTTGAAAGTCCTCGATTTCATTGAAAGACCATATTTTCCCCTGAAAAAGTATACTCAGTTTTGCTGGGTAGGTGAATCTTGGTTTTAGACCTAGTTCCTTTGACTTCTGGAATATCATGTTCCATGCCCTTTGATCCGTTAATGTAAAAGCTGCTAGATCTTGTGTTATCCTGATTGCATTTGCACAGTACTGGAATTGTTTCTTTCTAGCTGCTTGCAATGTTTTTTTCTTGACCTGGGAACTCTGGAATTTGGCCACAATGTTCCTAGGAGTTTCTCTTTTTGGATCTCTTTCAGGCAGTGATTGGTGGATTCCTTGAATACTTATTTTGCCCTCTGGTTCTAGAATATCAGGGCAGTTTTCCTTGATAATTTCATGAGATGTGATGTCTAGGCTCTTTTTTTGATCATGGCTTTCATGTAGTCCCATAATTTTTAAATTGTCTCTCCTGAATCTATTTTCCAAGTCTGTTTTTAAATGAGATATTTCACATTATCTTCTATTTTTTCATTCTCTTGGTTTTGTTTTGTAATTTCTTCGTTTCTCCTAAAGTCATTATCTTCCATCTGCTCCATTCTAATTTTTAAAGTACTATTTTCTTCAGTGAGCTTTTGAACCTCTTTTTCCATTTGGCTTATTCCGCTTTTGAAAGCATTCTTCTCTTCATTGGGTTTTTGAACCTCTTTTGCCAATTGAGTTAGCTTATGGTTTCATGGTGTTATTTTCTTCATCATTTTTTTGGGGTCTCCTTTAGCAAGGTGTTGACCTGCTTTTCATGCTTTTCTTGCATCTCTCTCATTTGTCTTCCCAGTTTTTCCTCCACCTGTCTAACTTAATTTTCAAAATCCGTTTTGAGCTCCTTTATGGCCTAAGCCCATTGAATATTTATTTTTGATGTTTGGGATACAGAAGCCTTGACTTTTTTGTCTTTCCCTGATGGTAAGCATTGTTCTTCCTCCTCTGATAGGATGGAGGGAGATATCTGTTCACCAATAAAGTAACCTTCCCTGGTCTTACTTTTTTTCCCTTTTCTGGGCGTTTTCCCAGCCAGTTACTTGACTTCTGGGATTCCTCTCCACACCTGCCTCACCTCCTGGCTGAGATTCAAATGCTGTTTCCCAACCTCAGAGTTGCCAGTTGGGTTAGGGCTGCTATTCAATGTGAAATTGAGTTCAGCTGCACGGGTGGGGACAGGGCCACCACCAGGAGCTGAGTTCCCTGAGGGGCTTTATGTGGAGACCTTCAACAATGGATCCAAGCTCCTGCCTGCTGTGGGATCCCCTGTCTGCTGGTGCCTCCACTGCTGCTTCCCGAGGGGACCTGAGTTATGGAGACACCCTACTCCCGTCTAGACCAGCCAAAAAGGCTCTCTCACTGATCTGTGCACCTGTGGGTGGAGGGACTTACGCGGCCACAGGAGATTCCATCCGTGAAGCCTGCTTGGATCACTCTTCTTGATGCCACGTGGCCAAGGCACGACTTGGCTCTGCTCTGGGTCCCCAGTGCGTGATGGACCTTTGATGTCATTTTTCGGGTCTCTCTGGAACAGAAATCTCCTCCACTCAGTTGCTGTGTGGCTTGTGCTGCTCCAGCATTTGTTGGGAGTTTTTCTTTACAGGTATTTTATGGGCTGTGGGTTAGGAGCTAGCATATGTTAATCTTTCTACTCTGCCATCTTGGCTCCTCTCCACGAAAAGAATTTTAAAAATACAAGAAGTACATTTTGTAAAAGTTTTATTAATTTTTAATTGATTTCTTAATTTTATTAATTTCATTAATAAATCACATGTGACTGGCAAATTCTGTTAACACCTCATTTTTAAAAAAAAAATATGAGAGCAAAGAAATGAATCAGTAATTTCTTTTAAATAATGGGAGAAATATGTATTAAATAGTTATAATACTGAATGCAAATTGGATGACTGGATTCCTTAGACAAAATAGCATAATGCATCTGAACATGCAATTCAGCAATATATACTTTAGAAGAAGCACACCAGAAACAGAGATAAATGATAGACTACAACAAAACTTTTTCTGATTTAGCTAAACCAAAAAAAAGTTTAGTACTTATTAGTTCACATGAAGATGCAACAAACCATACATAAAATTAATGAGCAGGAAAATTACATTATAATAATGAATTAATGTCAAGTGTGTGTTTAAATGCACACAGGAAAAAAACTAATGGAAAAATTATACATACATATCTATCTATCTATATATGTATATATATGCATAAACACACATAAATATATGTGTGTGTGTATATATATAATATTTGAGGGGAGCATAATGAAACGCTTCAAGACTATACAAATCTAAAGAAAATAAAAAGGTCAAGGACTTGGATAGAACTTCAAAAAGTGGGACATAATTTTCTAGCAAAACTTGAATGGAAATATAAAGGAATTTATGTATCTCTCAGATCTCTATGATACATTAATGAAAAAAGTAACTCGAAAACTTCCGAGCATAAACCATAAAGACATCCTTAAAATTTAAGAAAGTAGAAATACTAAAAATATCTTTTACGGGTAACAATTAAATTAAGTTACATTCTTTAAAAATACTTAAAAAATAACAATTTTACGAAGTCATTAGAGACTATATGGCATATTTACTTTAAAAAGTTCTGGTCAAAGAATATATTAAAGAGGTAATATATCAAAACCTGGGGGATTGAGTTAATATAATCCCCCTCTTATAAGAAAAAATAGTTCTCCTTTTAGTCTATCAAAAAGTACAAATCAAATAAATGATAAACAAAATCTTTGAAAAATATTTGAAATTAAGTTAATATTCCTCAAGTAAACAATAAAGTATAAATTTTCAAAAATGAGGACATTTGTAGAAAGTAAAATACATAGAGAATTGAATTCATAAGTGAAAGTAACAAAACTTTTGTATAAAGTAAAAATAGAAACAAACCTCTAATATGATTTTGCAAAACACAAAATCTAAATTCCATGTAAAACATTTTAAGAAAAATATAAAACTTTTAAAAGTAAAATAAAAATATAAAAAATATTTGTGCAAATATATGCTAAAATTATAGCAGATAAAAGGATGAATAAAGTCTTCAAAGTAGCAAAAAAAAAGAAAAAACAATAGAGTATTAAATAGAGAAAAGAAAATTAAAAAATGCACATAGGGAACATTTTAATCACTTAATATTTATTTTTTGCAATTTGTTATGAAGATAATTTTCAAATTTCACTTTTATAAGATTTTGAGTTGTATATTTTTTCCCTCCCTACTCAACATTCCCAAGATAGCAAACAATCTGATATATACTTTATATGTAAAATCATGTTACACATATTTCCACATTAGTGATGTTGTAGCCAAAACAAAGAAGATCAGAACAAAAGGGGAATATCATGGGAAAGACAAGAAAAGAGTGAGAAAATAGGATGCTTCCATCTTCTTTCAGATTCATACTTCTTTTTCTAGAGGTGGTTAGAATTTTCCCTCATGAGTCCTTTGAAATTGTCTTAGATCGTTCTATTGCTGAGAGGGGCTAAATAAATCTATCAAACAAATAACACAACACTTTTGCTATTATTATGTAGAATGTTCTGGTTCTACCCATTTCCCTCACCAAACGTTCATGAAACTCCATATTTTTCTGAAATTTGCCTGTTCATTGTTTGTTTTGGCACAATAACATCTCATTACATTAGTCTGCCACAATTTGTTCAGTCATTCCCCAATTGATGGGCATCCCCTCAATTTCCAGGTGTCACCACAAAAAAAAAACTGCTATAAATATTACTGTACATGTAGGTCCCTCCCCATTTTAATGATCAATTTGGATTATAGAATTAGAAGTAATATTGCTGGATCAAAGAGTATTCACAGATTGCTAGTCCTTTGGCCATAGTTCCAAAATGCTGTCCAGAATAGTTAGATCATTTCACAACACGGCCAACAAAGCAATAATGTTCCAACTCTCCCACATCATCTATCACATCTATTTTTCCCTATTTTGTCAAATTAGCTGATCTAATAGGTATAAGATGGTACCAGAGAGTTGTTTAAATTAGCATTTCTGTAATCAATAGGGATTTAGAACATTTTTATATAATAAATAGTTTTAATTCCTTCATCTGAAAAATGCCTGTTCATATCCCTTAAACATTTATCAATTGGAGAATGACTTGCATTCGTATAAATTTGACTCAGTTCTCCACTTATTTCAGAAGTGAGGCTTTTACCACTATGTCTTCTTTCTAATTTTTGTTGCAATTGCATTCTCTGTAATCTTTTATTTTATTTTAACCTAATTAAATTATCCATTTTGCATTTCATAATGGTCTCTATCTCTTATTTGTTCTCAAATTCCTTTATTCATAGATATGAAAGGTAAACCATTTCCTTGTCCTTCTAAATTGCTTATACTATCACCCATTATGTCTAGATCTTATATCCTTTTCCATTTACCTTGGTATGCAGTGTAAGATGCTGGTAAAATGGTTTCTGCTATAGCATCTCCCAGTTTTCCCAGCAGGTTTTGTCAAATTGTTAAGTTCTTAACCCAGAAATTGGAGTCTCTGGGTTTATGGAGCAGTAGATTACTATAGTCTTTGAGTAGTGTTTTGTGTAGTTAACCTATTCCACTCATCCACCAATCTATTTCTTTACCAGTAACAAGTAGTTTTGATGACTGCTGCTTTTTAATAGTCTTCAAACTGGTCTCACTAGGCCACCTTTCAATACATTTCTTTTCATTAGTTCCCCCGATGTTCTTGACCTTTTTGTTCTTCCAGATGGTATTTATGATTATTTTTTCCAGCTTTATAAAATATTTTTGGTAGTTTAGTCAGTATGGTGCCAAATAAATAAATTAATTTAGGTAGAATTGCTATTTTTATTCTATTAGCTCAACATACCCACGATCAATATTATTTTACAAATTATTTAGATCACACTTTGTTTGAAAAGTGTTTTGTAATTATATTCATGTAGTTCTTCGGTTTGTCTTGGCAGGTATACTCGCAAATATTTTATCTTGTCTAAAGTTACTTTAAATATAATTTCTCTATCTCTTGCTACTAGGCTTTTTTATTAATATATAAAAATGCCATTGATTTATGTGGGTTTGATTTATATACTGCAACTTTGTGAAAGTTGTTAATTATTTCAAGTAGTATTTTTTAGTTGATCATGTAGAATTCTCTAAGCATATCATCTGAAAAGAGTGATAGTTTTGTTTCTTCATCATTTATTCTAATTTCTTCAATTTCTTTTCCCTTTCTTATTGATAAACCTAACACCAATCAACAATATTGAATAAAATTAATGATAATGGACATATTGTTTTTACTTCTGATTTTATTGGAAATATTGTTAACTTATCTCCATTATATTTAATACTTGTTTATGGTTTTAGATAAATGCTACTTATTATTTTAAGGAAAATTCCTTCCATTCCTGTGCTCTATATTCTGTTAAATAAGAATGGGTGCTGCATTTTGTCCAAAGCTTTGTCTGCATCTATTGAGATAAGCATATGATTTCTATTCATTATCTTATTGATGTAGTCAATTATTCTGATAGTTTTCTTAATATTGAACAACTCTACACTCTAATTATTAATAACACCTGATTATAGTGTATAGCTGTCATGATCCTTTGCTGTAATCTCTTTGCTATTTAAAATTTTTGCATCAGTGTTCATTAGATGATTGCTCTATAATTTTCTTTCTCTGTTTTGGTGCTTCTCAGTTTAGGTATCAGCATCATATTTGCATCACAAAAAAAGAAATGCTTAATCTATTTTTCCAAATAGTTAATATAGAATAGGAATTGATTATTCTTCAATTGTTTGAGAGAATTCATTTGTAAATCCATCTATCCCTGTTAATTTTTGCTTAGGGAATTAATTGATGATGTTTTCAACTTTTTTTTCCTAAAATGGGTTTAGATATTTTATTTCCTCTTCTCTTCATTTGGGCAATTCATGTTTTGTAAATATTCTTATATTTCACATAGATTGTAATTTTATTAGCATATAGTTGGCCAAAACATATTATAATTATTATTTTAATTTCCTCTGCACTGTAGGCAAATTCACCCTTTTCCTTTCTGATACTGATAATTTATTTTCCTTTTCTCTATTTTTAATCAAATTAACCAAATATTTATTTAATTTATTGGAGTTTTTTTTGACAAAACTAGCTCTTAGGTTTATTAGTTCAGTAGGTGTCTTGATTTAAGTTTTATTACTCTCTATTTTGACTTTTGGAATTTATATTAATTAGGAATTTGGAATTTGTTTCTTATGTAGATTTTTTTGATTGCATGCCCAGTTCATTGATGACTTCTTTCTCTATTTTATTCATGTAAGCATTGAAAGATATAAATTTCCCCTAAGAACTACTTTGGCTGCATCCCATAAATTTTGATATATTCTCATTATTCTCATTCTCTTTGATGAAATTAATTATTATTTATATGATTTGTTGTTTGACCCACTCACTATTGTGGATTAGATTATTTTGTTTCCAATTAATGTTTAGTCTCTCTTTCTATGGCCTTTTATTACATGTCATTTTTATTTCATTATGATGTGAGAAGGATGTATTTGATATTCCTGCCTTTCTATATTGGAATGTGAGTTTTCTACATCCTTATGCATGGTCATTGTTTGTGTAGGTGCCATGTACCATTGGGGTAAAAAAAGGTATATTGCTTTATACCCCATTCTTTTTCTCTGGAGTTCTAACATATCAAACTTTTCCAATATTCTATTCACCTCCTTAACTTCATTTCTCTTTATTTTGTGATTACATTTATCTAATTCTGAGAGGGGGAGTTTGAGATTCCAAACTAGTATATTTTTTGTTTTCTATTTCTTCCTATAAGTCATTAAATCTCTCTAAGAATTTAAATGTACCTCTGTGCCCTGTGTCTCTTGTAAACAACATGTGGCAGGATTGTTGTATTTCAACCACTCTGCTCTTGTTTCTGTTTTGTGGGAGAGTTCATTCTACTCATATTCATAGTTTTGATTACTGTGTCTTTCTCTCTGTTCTATCCTCTGGGTTTTTCACCAGGAACGATTGAAGGTCCCCTATTTCATTGAATTATTATCTTTTCCCCTAAAAGATTTTGCTCAACTTTGCTGGATAGTTGATTCTTGTTACAATCCAAGGTCCTTTGTCTTCCATAATAACATATTCCAAGCCCTCTGATCCTTTATGTAGAAGCTGCTACATCTTATGTAACCCTGACTGTGGCATCCCAATATTTAAATTGTTGTTGATGTTGTTTTGTTTTGTTTTTTCTAGCAACTTCGAGCATTTTCGCTTGACCTTATGATTCTGGAATTTGACTACAGCATTACTTGGGCTTTTCATCCTGCAATCTTTCTCAGGAAGTGATCAATGGATTATTTTAATGACTATTTCAGCCCCTGTTTCCAGGATATTTTGGGTAGTTATACTTGAAAAATTTCTTGAGGATATGCTCCAGGCTCTATTTGAGATCATGGTTTTCAGGTAGTCCAATATTTCTTAGATTCTCTCTCTTGCATCTATTTTCCAAGTCAGTTGTTTTTTCAACACAGTATTTTCTTCTATCTTTTTTTTCATTCTTTTAATTTTATTTGACTAATTCTTGATGGTTCATGGAGTCATTAGGTTCCACTTGCTAAGTTCTAAACTTTAAGAATTTTTTTCTTCAGTTAACATTTGTACCTTATTTTCCATTTGAACAATTGCTGAAGAAGACCTTGCCATCAGAGAAATGACATGACTTGTTCTTGACTTTGCTTTGAGTGAGGGAGGGCTGTGTAGGTCTCCAGCTTCACTTCTCCTCCAGAGTCATCTGAATCCAGTGACCAGATATTCATCAGGATGACTGGAGATGAGCCAGGATGATGCAATTTTTGAGGCTAAGTGACTTGCCCAAGGTCACACAGCTAGTGGGTGTCAAGTGCCTGAGGTGAGATTTGAACTCAGGTACTCCTGACTCCTGCACTGGTGCTCTATCCACTGCACCACCTAGCTGCTCCAAAGGGATGATAGAAATCCAGGGAAGTCACAGTGATCAAATGAAACCAACAGAAAAAAAAAAACTGGTTTCCTGATTATATTTTTCAAGAAGTCAACTCAGCCATGCCTGCTGCACACTGAAGCTTGGTAAGAATGGCCTAGGTCTGAAGATGGAGATATATCAACAATATAGTCCTTTCCTGAATTTTATTTGTACCTTCCCTGTCATCATAATAACTTTCTGTGGCCAATGTTCTTTTTTACTTCTTGCTTATCTGTTTTGTTCTGGGTTTTTTTTTGCATATTAAGTGGAGCTTTACTCTTATGGCAGACAGGGCATTGTTACAAGCTTCTTATGTTGTGGATTAGGGCGTTGGTCACTGTTTTTATGTGTTAGCACCTCAGGTGTGGATGACTTGCTCACTATGCTGAAGTGCTCCAGCCTCCTCATCCCTATTCTTCCCTCATTTCTGAGGCTGGCAACTTGACTTCTGTGCTGAAACTGCCCTCCCAGCTGGCCATCTGTACCACTGGCCTGCTGAGGCAAGACTAGGGTACATGCATCATTGACCTATGCTATAGCTAGGAGCCTATGACGGGCTTACCCAGATGTGCACTGAGCTGGGTTGTGCTCCTCCTTTGCCCAAATGAGACCATTTCCTGCAGTCTTGCTAAGATACCTTGAGCCAGAAAATTGATTAACACCATCTTTTTGTAGATTACGTTTCTTCAGAATCTGAGTAGAAGCTTGATTTAAAGTTCTTTCCAAAAGAAACTGGGGATGCCTCAGACAACTTCTTGGCTTCTGTTCCCCATCTTGACTTTGTCCACAAAAGACCTTTCAAAGGATAATGAAGCAATATTTCAGGTGCAGAAGGATTTACAAGGCAATTTAAATGTGCATTTATTTGTTTATTAGAATAAATATTTGCAATAATTATTTCTATGTCTTTTTATGATACAGATATTATTTTGATACCTATAGCAGGATAAAGTAAAGCATAACTAAACTTGAGAAAAATCAAAGACCTATTGAACACTGCTTAAACATAATTAAGTATTATCAAATAGACAACAACAATCCATTAGAAATACAATACTCAATGACCAATTTGGATTTTCCTTATTAATTTCTGTTAGATTCCAAAACATAACAATAAATTGTTCATTAAATTTATAAGATTAACAACTACACACCAAGAGATAAGACATCAATGTATGGATAGATTTTTCAAGGAAACAAACTCACAATCATATAAAACACTATAAATCACTTATAATTTGTGAAATGCAAATTAAACCAATTTTTAATTTCCTTCTCACATCCAAAAAAGTTGACACAATCAGAAAAGTTGTAAATGACAAAAGTGAAAGGGCCTTATTATATCAGATACATTAGTACATGTTTTGTAGAACTGTGACCTGATCCTATCATTTTAGAAAGCAAATTGAAATTCTTTTCCAGTATTTACTAAATGGAAAACACATTGACCCATCTAAAATATCCAAAGGAGACTAGAGAAAGAAGATACATTATATGTGTGTATTTGCATATGTATATGTATATATAGTTGGTATGTATGTGTGTACACATGTGCATATATGTGTTTATATAAATATATATTTTTTCTTATTTTTCTTTCAGTCTTTGAATTTGTTTTACTATTTCTTATTGCCTCATAGAATTTTTATCTTCCATGTGGCCTGTTCTAATTTACAAGAAATCTGTTCTTTGTTTGCTCATTTTTCTAGTCTGTTTTCCTGACTTAAGACAGAACATAAGGGACAGCCTCTGTGAATTACTACTATAAATGTCTGCATTCATATTATTGGTGCTGTCTTTGATATAGAGTGTGGTTCTATTTCAGCATCTCAGGAATGTCACTTGAAGTTAGGGACATGCAAACTTTCAGTACTCCCAAAATTGTTTGATCCATGGCAAAATCAGATCACAATTTTCATGATTTAAGCTTATTGCTCTAGCACTGCTAATCTTTAGGAGAACAGTTTCAGTTTGTTTTAGAGGTTAGAAACCAGGAATTGAGATGTAAATCAGATGTAAGAAAAGTGAAGGCCAGTATGACAGATGTTTTTTCTCCTCTAGGATTTTCTGGAAGGTAAAAGAAATGTGGAATAATTGTACCTTATATTCCGAATTCCTTGCAGAAAATGAAGTAGAGAGAGGTTACAAAACCTCAATAAAATCTTCCAGAACTATAACATGATATCTAGCAATAGCAGTGGGAGGAAAGAGCAGTCTGTGGGGAATGTCAAAATATCTTGAAATGTATAAGTATAAGAAATATATCTAAGTGACTTTAGATTAAGAAAAAGCAGTGTATAAACACTCATGGATTCTTAAGAAACTGTTTTCGTGAATAGCAAAAACACATTAAAAATGATTTATATTGTATTGGAATAAAAGATAAAAAGAAGATGGAGGCAAATAAAAGAAAAAATACTTCCTTTTAAATAGAAAATACTAGGTTTCAGACACCATTTTAGGGGGGGAAAGGCAGAGCTAATCAAAAGACCTGAGTCTTAACTTTGCTTCTGCTGCTCTTTGAATTGGCACTGATGACATATTCTCAGAACAGTTTTCTTATCTATAAAATGAGGAGTATAGATAAGGACTTTTCTAATTTCTCTTCAAAATCTAAATCTATGATGGTATTATTCTAATGGTATGTGTGTTAATGCTCTTTCTAAGGAAGAAAGATGACCATGGAGGGGAAGAGAGATTGTTTCTCAATTTTACATAGAGAAAATTAACTCTAAGGATGAGAACTTGGAGAAAAAAGAGCATGTACCCATTGACTGGGGCCTGCCACTGAACATAGCTCAACATTTAACTATCTTTGAATTAGAAAGTGAATCAGTGAGGATTTGATTTATACAAATTTACTTTAAAACCTACTTTTCAGGGCTTCAAGCACAGCTTTAAGAAAAACATATTTATATGTATCTTCCTTCTTTTCCTTTTTCTTGTTTTCATTATTAATTCAAATAGTCCTTCTTTCTACTCACCCCCCATTCTGTACCTTTGGGGTGGGGAGGAAAAGTGACAGAGACAAAGCATTAAAAACAATAAATGTATCCTATTTTTTGTTTGGATATTTGTAAAGAAAAGAAGACATAGTTGATAAAACAACAATAATCTTTTTTTTTTTTTTTGCTTTCTTTTGGGAGGCTTCTTTGTACTTACATTTGAGAATAAACTTATCTCAAATAAATCTAATTCAGAATACTGCAATCAAAATAATGAAATTGCAATCAAAGAATTGATTTACTGGCACAGGAAATATACAGTGTACTCATGTTGTATCAGATCTAATTATTTACAATGTTTCATTCTACTAGATAATAGTTTAAATCATACAAACAATGCTAATGCACTAATAGAATGCATTAAGTGTACTTTAATTTGTAATATTTCAGTATTATAATTAGAATCTAGGGGCATTATAAAGAAGTACTTCATGGGTTGTTTATATTTATCAAGTCAGAATGACAATTGGAAGACCTTGAAATATAATCTAATAAAATTTTTCATATCTCCAGTACTGAAATCTGTAAAATGGGGTTCTGATAAAGTAAACCTCACCTGAGTTTGTACCTGATTAAAATTTTATAATAAAGCATATATTACATTTTAAGGAAGGAAAAACAATTCACTCTCATTTATTGAAGGAAAGGGAAATATTGATATCTGAAAAATCCAATGAAACAGACAGAGACGGTAAAATTATATTTTTTACTTCTGTTTGTACATGGAAAAGCAAAAATGTCAGTAAAAATATAACAAGTTTCTTTTTATTTTTAAAGGAATGCTATCAAACCAGTAGAATGAGAAGGTCAAGTTCATGACTGGATGCTTCACTGCACCTGTTTCCACGTGGACTTGCCATTTTATTGAAAATATCAGGCCTGTAGCTCAACATGGTTTGGAATCAGATTATTAAAACTGATAGGAAAAAAAAATCTCTAGTCTTTTAGCAAGGTTATTGTAGTACAATAAATCATGCCTTTAAAATGTAGTTCAAAAGAAACCTTTTCTAGTCTGAAACTACTGTCGACAGTCCTAGAAGATAAAATAGGTAATAGCCAAACAATCACAAAAAGCACAATCACAAAAAACACATCCAAAATCACAAGTAATGACTGTTTTCAAAGTCAGTGGTGAGGTTCAAATAGTTTAATTAGTTTTTCAAGTTTTATTTTTTTCTTTATGATTTGTTGGTAAGATTTTCTTAAACTCCTAAGTAAACAAAAATAAATACAAATTGGGAAAAAAAATGACATAAGTGTATCTGTGGCTTACTAGAATAAAAGTTATTTGAGGGTTTTCTACAAATGCCAATGATTTGCTTTTCACACAGTCATATATCTGAAACTAAACATTTGCTAGAAGTGCAGTTATTCAGATAAGCCTGAAAAATAGCACTGTGGTAAGTCCAAGCTTCTGAAATGCTGGCACAATCTATGATTCAAATTATGCAAATCTGTTGAAATAATGAAATTTTCATAAGAGATACACCTTATTTATGCATTATTGTTTTTTATTGTGTCCTTTGGGGCAAATAACATTTTCCTATTATAAACTTCAGCTCCTTATCATATAGTGCACATTGCAGTTTTCCAACATACTCACATGTATTATCATAGTTAAAACTATTTAAATCATTCAGTTTTCTTGACCAGGTCTTATAAGTAGGGCAGCCTTCTTACTAGATAACTTGTTTGGACCATGACTGATAAGAGTACATCACTTCCTATGCTACAGTTTTGAAAGAAGAATGCTCGTTTTCTTATTTCATCAAGAATTTTCTTTTTGTGCTGTTTCTAATGTTTCATGGGGAGGATAATTAAAAGCACTAAATTTTTGATGCTATTACAAATGAAGATTCTTTCCTACATACTCCAATTGAAGAAAACATTAAAAGTCAGTTGTATAACTTGGAATTTTTCCTTATTGATATAATGTCACCATGTAGAGTCAGAGGACATGGGTATGATTTACAACTCTACTTATTTACATTCCTTTGGTGTTTCATTTATTGGCTCCTTCTTTTATCTGGATATATAATTCTTGCCCTCCTCTCCTTTTTTTGCCCTTTCAGGTAAATAGATTCCTGTTTTCCTTCCTCTTCAATTAATCTTTTTCACTGGCTGTTCTTTTGTAAATTTCATTTTTGCTTCTATCTCAAAAAATAATTTATTTAGTTCTCTCTATTATCAATGTTCTTCATCTATCTACTCCAGCCCTTCACTCTCTGACTCACATCCCACATAATTGTCTGGTATCTCTCATCTGTATTTCTCCTTAAATAAATACTTGCAAGATTCCAGCTATTTCTACTACTGCTTTGTAGAACTTGCCCTAAGGATTTCTCTTTTCTATTGTGCCTCCCTACTAAAACAATGCAAATTATTGTTAAGTGACCAAAAGGATACTGTGTCAGGAGAAGACCACTCCCCCAACTTTAGCCTGATTATACAAGTTTCTTCTGATCTATAACCTCCCAAATTGCTGCTGGTCAATCATTTCAATCTGGTCCAAATTCTTCATGATGCCATTTGGGGTTTCCTAGCAAAGATAAGAGTGGTTTACGATTTCCTTTACCAGCTCATTTTATAAAAAAGTAAACTGAGGTGAGCAGGATTAAGGAATTTATCCAAGATCAAATAGTTGGTAAATTTCTGGGGTCAGATTTGAAATCAGGTCTTCCTAACTCCAGGACAGGTAATTTACACAGTGCCATCTAGCTGCCTTGACAACTTCCCTCGGGTATCTCTTGCCTCCCATTTGCGTCAAAATCTATCTAGATCCATTTGCTAGGTGTCAGTTGTCCCCAAGATTTCCAACTCCCTCCCTCCCTCTTTGTTTCTGAATTGAACACTTAAATTTACCAACTCTGTGTTTTACAGTTTGGGGCCTTGGTGTTTCCTCTCAACCACCTCAAAGGTAGTTTGTCAATTCTTTCAATGGTGTTCTATGTTCAAAAGTTCTACTTAATTATTTTCTATCCTTTTCTGTATTATGGGGTGAAAGTAGTTTGCTTTGCCATGTTTTTCTGGTTTGTTTGTTTGTTTATCTCATATATCCTGTCTTAGAGATCAGTAAGTTTTCCTTACATTGTGAGCATGATTTGTTCTAATGTTTTTGTTTTGTTTTATCCCTTTTCGTATAAATATGTACGTATGTATATACATACATACATTATGTATATATGTACATGCATATAAATGTGCATACATATTTACATACTCATATGTGTATATGTGTGTGTATTTATGTGTTGTATCACCAAGGCACTATGAATACGCCAGTGTAGTTCTCAATCATAAAGTATAACAGTCTCATCATATAGAAGGCAGAACAAGGAAGACATCAGAAAGCCAATTTCTAATACTAGACATTCAAATCCATCATGATAACCAAGAAGTCAGTACACCTTAGCACTGCAAGGGACAAGGGGATAAAGTCATTCTCAAGCCTCCCCATCTCCCCTTTTCCCCAAGGGATCTTTCCACAAGCAAATACTCACAACACTAGCTGTGCCTGCCTTCCTGCAATGTCTCTTTCACCATAACTGCTCTGACCAACTTCCTCCAAGTTCTGTTCTATCCTTCCTGTTCTACCCATTCAGTATGCTCCTCCTACAAAATGTGACTTAGATTTCCATGTGATTTAAGCAGCTCACATGAGCTTATTAATGAATGAAAAGATCTCCCCATGCAAATCACCATTATATATGAATACACATACATATATATGCACATATACATACTATACACCTACATATATGCATAGGTATATATATATATATATATATATATATATATATATATATATATATATACATATATTTATGCTAGCTACAAATTCTGATCTAAAACCTCTTATTTCTTTCATTTAAACTGTTCAGGAAAAGTACGCTGTGATTCTCTATTTTCTTAACATTTTACAGGGTCCTATGTCTTATTAATTTTTAAATTATTTCTCTTTATTTTGCATTATTTATTTATTTAAAAGGTGCCTATATTTTCTTCTGTTGTTAATGTTTTTACCCTCTTGATTTGCCTGCTTACATTCATAGTCCTTGAGTTATCTTCTGGCTGAGATCTTTGATAATTAGTCTTTTTTTCCTTGTTTTCTTCTATTCACTTTCTGAGTCTATTCACTATGAATTTTTTTTTCCTTGAGAGCTGAATCTCAAAGTGACTCTCAGCTTTCTTCTGTGCTAGACATTTCATGGTTCACTACCAAGGTCTCTTCCCCAAAGGATTCTCAGATAGTCAGCACTGGCACTAGCTGGATCCTGTGAGATTTTTCCCTTATATTTGGTGAAATGTTGCACAATGGCCTGTCCCAACTCCCCTGCTCCTCACTTTTCTAATCCAGTAATTATAGTTCAGAGTTCTGTTTTCTTGGTGCAATGGTGTTGTCCATGGTACTGGCAGTTCAGAGGTTTACCCCAAACAGGCTTTGCTCATGTAAAGATACTGCCTGCTGTACTGTCTCTCTGTTTTGGTGAAGGCAAAATTCTGGGACCTAGAATTATGTGGGCATAGATAATCAAAAGATGGAGGAAAGATCAAATGCAATGAATGGTTTTGGTTGAAACTATTTTTCAGATCCATTGATCTCCCCTAAGCCTTCCTATCTGTAGATTGAGAGGTGAGGTGAAGGCTGCTCAGTGAGTGACCATTGGATTATGGGTGTATTTTTGTTTTGTTATGCTTATTTGTTTGTTTTTACATTTTTAGTTATCTTTGACAATTTAATGTGGGTGAAATGAAATTTCTCACCAATTCTTTAATTTGCATTTTGAGTATTCTTTTACATATGACTGTTGATACCTTGCATTTCTTCCTTCAAAACTACCTGCTAATGTCATTTGATCATTTATCAATAAAGAATGCATTTGTTTTAAAAATAAATAGATGATAAACCAGTCAGAGAAATTATAACTGGCAGAGACAGAATTTAAACTCAGGAATTTAATTTTAAATTAACTGCTTTGTATCTCATGCTTCTGAGTTTAGATAGGGTATTTCTTTTTCAGATTAAAAACAAACTTTATTTCTTGCTATTAAAGTGAGTATTCCTAATCACATTGAAGAAGAGGTATGTATTTTTAAAAATTTTCTCTCTTGATTTCTATTTTTTTCCCTCTTTTTCCTTCCTTTTGGAATGCTATCATCCATTTGTATCAGTTTGTAGGAATGCTGCAGAGCTTAACCCAGTTAAATGATTTATCGGGTGAAAATCAGTTCTGAAAATGTAGCTTTTGCTGAAATTTATGTTTTTACAAATGTGAAAATAAAAAATGGACACAATAGCCGATCCAATAACACACAGTCACATCAAAAGAAGTTTTTGGTTGGGATTTCCATACAATGGACTTCTTAATATTGATACAATGATTAAAAATTTGAAGAAGATATTTATTTTGGTAAACAACTTGTATATCAAATTTTCATAGAGGGTAATAGGCAATGAGTGACTTGTTACATGCATGATAAATACATAATTTCCCCCACGATAAGAAGGTTAAATAATTTTAAAAACCACTGAGCCCAATCCTTTAGAGTTGTGATCTAGCATAAAGAAAATTGAGAAGAAAATAAGTACAATCAATAAGGAATGATTTTCACTATCCATTGAGATCATAGGATTTATAGCTGCAAACATTTTTAGAGGTAATCTATCTTAACCTTCTCTATGAATTTAGGTATAACTAGGTCGCAGTTTCCTCTTCTGTGATATGAAAAATTTGTTCAGGGTCATATTCCTAGGAAATAGTTCAATCACAATTTGTGCCTAAGTCCAGTGACACCAAATAAAATTCTCTTTGTGTTATATATTGCTGTCAGAGTCAGTCAATAAAAAAAAAAATTATTAAGGACATATTATGTGCCTGGCTTTGTTCAAAGCAGAAATTCCAAAGATATTTCATACCTCCAAAGAGCTCATAAACTGAAAGATATGATAATAAGCAAACAAATATTCACAAATTATAGGGAGCATAGTAAATAGAGATCTTCACCTGGAGTCAGAAAGAACAGAACTCAAATTTTCCTTCAGATGCTAACTGTGTGATCCTGGACAATTAACAGACTTTCTTTTTTGTCTCAGTTTAATTATCCATAAAATAGTGACAATAATAGAACCTACCTCTCAGCATTTTTTGTGAGAATCAAAGGAGAGAAAAAATAAGCATTTAGTACAGTGTCTCACTGTAACAGCAAGCAAAGTAACATTTTTTGCTCCTGTTCTGGATTGAGTTTTAGTCAATCAAGTGCCTTTGATTGAGTCTTGCCCTTGACTGGATCAATCAAGTAATTCTGATTGGAAACCTTGGAGAGAGAGCAGAGCAGTCAGAAATAGAGTTGTGAGAGTTGAGCATGAGTTGGCTAGGGGAACTTGCTTATGAAAGAGTGTTTGTGATGTTGGGAGCCTTGTCCATTGATCTATGTTAATTCCTCAGACAGGAGCTCATATGCCTTCATCTGTATTGATTTCCCTTACAGAAGACTTGTCTGTTGGTCTCTGTTAATTCCTCAAATATAAATGCTCAGATCACAAGTATTCTGTCTGTCAAGCCTCCCCACAAGCAAGTTCCCCTAGCCAACTCATGCTCACTTATCTCTCTCAGCTCTGTTTCTGACTGCTCTACTCTCTCTCCAAGAAATACGTTATATGTACTGTTTCCAATCAAAAATGCTTGATTGATTCAATCAAAGGCAAGACTCTGTCAAAGACACTTGATTGACTAAAACTCAATCCAGAAGAGCAGCAAAATGCTTGCTGTTATACTAGCATATAGTATTCACCATATTAATGATAACTATTATATATATATATATATATATATGTATGCATACATACAAATAAGAGTATATGTGTGTATATATATATATGCACAGACGCATATATGTATGTGAATATATATGTATATACACATATACATTTTATGCATACACATAATATCACTTTGGATCTCTGAAGAGAATAGATTGTAATTAGGAAATATTTTTCAGTATTTTGAAAAATTAGGAGGTTATGGCAGCACTCTAGGTAAGATGATGAGAGTTTGAACAATGGTGAGGAAGCAGGCAATGGGTTAGAGATAGAATTTAGTGTGAAAGATGTGGATTAAGAAATTTAAAAAAAAAAAAACAGGGGCAGAGCCAAGATGGAGGAGTAGAAAGACTCACATTTGCTAGCTCCGAATCCACAGCCCATAGATTTCCTGTAAAAAGAACTCCTGACAAATTCTGGAACAGTGGAAGCCGCGCAGCAACACAATGAAGGAGGTTTCCGTTGCAGAGAGCCCTGAAAAACCGACCACAAAGGTACCCCAGACGGGAGCGGAGCCCTGCCCTGCGGAGTCCTCCCCTACCCCTACCCCAGCCACAGAGCTCTGCCCAGCCACACCGCACTGAGAGGAGCGAGCAGAGCCTATCAGGCATCAGGGACCTGAATCTCCTGGTGGCCGCGATGGTCCCTCCACCCACAGACTCACAGGTCAGTGAGAGAGACGGGCTGAGAGGGGAGCGGGGTATCTCTGGGACTCATACCCCCTCGGGAGGCTGCGGCCGAGGCAGAGGCAGAGGCCACATGGCCAGAGGCCCACAGAGCAGGCAGGAGCTGTAACTCAGCTCCATTAAAAAAAATCTCTGCATAAACCCCCTGAGGGAACTGAGCCTGAGAGGCGGCACTGCCCCCCCACCTGAGAACCAGCAGATAAGCTCCCATTGAAGAGCAGTCAGGCCTGCTGCCAAAAGCTCTGAGGCTGGGGAGCAGCATTTGAATCCCAGACCCAAGCACTAGCTGGGCAGACCTAGGCCAGGGGGTGGAGAGGACTCTCAAAAGTCAAGTAACTGGCTGGGAAAGTGCCCAGAAAAGGGAAAATAACTAAGACCATAGATGGATATTTTCTTGAGAAGATGATTCCTCCATTCCTCTCTGACGACGACGAAGAGATATGCTTACCATCAGGTAAAGACATGGGAGTCAAAGCCTCTATATCCCAAATATCTGAAATAGATACCCGATGGGCTCAGGCCATGGAGGAGCTCAAAAAGGATTTTGAAAATCAAGTCAGACAGGTGGAGGAAAAACTGGGAAAAGAAATGAGAGA
>CM053769.1:631539691-631577250 GCA_028658325.1 Potorous gilbertii
CGGAAATCTCCTTCACTGTGTTGCTGCACGGCTTCCACTGTTCCAGAATTTGTCAGGAGTTCTTTTTACAGGAAATCTATGGGCTGTGGGTTCGGACCTAGCATAGGTGAGTCTTTCTACTCCGCCATCTTGGCTCCGCCCCCCGCACCATCTTTTATCTCCTCAATTTCAAAGTTTTGTAATATAAATAAAGCTCTTATAAGTAATTTTGCTCATGTGGGATTTTTATTCTTTAATCTCTCTGAATTTTTTTAAAACACGTTGTTTTAGTAAGAGTGTCACAATATTTAATAAAATTTACTAGAGTTCCAAATTGTTTCCAAAATGAATTTACCCATTCATAGTCCCACCAACATTTTTTCAGTCTGTTTCTTCTACCGACAATCCAACAATGCTTATTTTCTTTTATTTTTTAACATATTTTGCCACTCGGATGAGTGTGAGGTGAAACTTCACAAGGCACTAACAGGCAGTGGGGTTGAATTTTTTTCTCAAGTTAAAGTTAAATAAACTCCTAGTGTATCAGGAAGAGGGTCAAAGGAGTCTGGAAAGATCACTTGGGTCCAGGATATGTATGGCTTTGAAATCCAAATAACTGAGCCTATTGCCATTGCCACTGTTACTACCCCTGCTACTTCTTATTTTGCAAAGATGAGTGATATGGTTACATTAGCATTTAAAAAAATATAACAAACCCTGATAGCTACATAGAGGATCAAATGGGAGAAGGAATATATACATAAAAGGTATTAATTAGGAGACCAATGCAATAATCTGGCTGAATGTGGACTAAAGTCTGAAGTAAAGTTGTGGCTCTATGAGTAGAGTAAAACTATATTTTCTACCTATAAACAGAAGGTTTATAGGTAGAAAAAAACAATTTATTTGGATATGTGATGTAAAATTTTGTGAGGTATGGACCTCGGAGATAAGAAAATGGCAGTGCCCTAGCCAGGGAAATTCAAAAGAAGGAGATTTTGTGGAGAAAGAGACTGTTCATCAACATAGGAAGTGCAATTATTATTCAGTATTTACATAATAATGCAAGATAATATTGTAAAATATGTCAAGAGAGAGTGAATAATTAGATACTAATAAGAGTTTGAAGTATTAATTGAAAGATGACTCATAGCATTTGCTATTAATGAATTCTGATGCTCTAAAATTTTATAATCTCCAAATTTCATAGACAGCTACACATGTCCATATTTACCATCAGTGAATTTTTATCTAATACTACATAAATGTTTTATCAAGACCGTTATTGACGTCTATGAGATATACAAAATAAACATGCTTCAAAAATTAATGATCTTTCCACACTGACACTGATGATTGCATTCTTTAAAGCTTACAGTTGAAGTCCCAATTTCATGAAAAAATATTTTATCAAATTGTACCAACTTGGCTAAAACTAAAACAATTCTTGTCTCTTGTATAAACTAGTGTCATTAGACATGGTTATGAAGGATATACTAGGTAAACTTAATTAACCAATCAGGAACCAGTGTTTTATTCAATCTATCAACAACTGCTTCTCATAAAATGCAGTGTTTTCTCTATCTATATTGGCAATCAGTTTAATGTTTAAACCATACACATTCTCAATTATCATTGTCAGTATCGAGGATTAAAAGGAACCACTCACAATTCAGATGGAAGATGGAAGCTTAGCAAAATGATTAGAGACAAGTATATAACTTCTGATCAGTGATTCAAGAAGAAAATGGAACATTGACGGGGGAATGGAAGTTGGATTTCTTCATAAGATGACACAGAAAATCAATTGACACAGCTCCCTTTTGCTTTAGGGGTTTGGTGGAACTTAGATAACTACAGATTAAATGTAGCTGGCAAAATGTTGCTGGATAATGTAGGAAAATACAGAAAATAGCAACAAATAATTGGAAAGATTTGCCATAAGAAGCACCACATACTAAGCTATAATGATGAGAACTCCCACTTTACTTCCCCACTCCTCCCTCCACTTACATTTATTACATCTGTTGATAGGGTAAAAAACAATTTTCAGAGAAGTTAATAATAAAAGCTTGTGAGAAAAATCCTACAAACTGAGTCCTTCAGTCAATCAATCAATAAACAATTATTATGCATTGTTTAGTTTCCCAGGCACTATTCTAAGGGAAAAATAAAAAAGAAAGGCAAAAATACTGCCTTATTTATCAAGGATCATGCCTTCTGATAACAACAACATGTCAAATACTGCAGAAAAAATAATGAAGGCTGGAGAAAACAGAGATCATAATGAGGATAAAGGATAAGCTTAGAGATTATTATATATATATATATAGATATCTATATATATAATATATAGAGAGAGAAGAAATAATAATATATTATGATAAAATAAAGCAATTTAAGAGCTCATAAATATGTAAGTGAAACTCATACCTTTGAGTGATGAGAAAACATGGGGCATAGCCATTCCTATGTGTAACTGAGGAAGAGAAGAGGAGTAGGCATTTTAAACAATATCTTGTGAGTTTGGAAAGTTGGGGTATATAGTAGCAACATTAACATTTGGGTGGAAGTATCTTATCACGAGACGAGTGTTTTGTGTAGAGAAGTAGGGGATTAACAAGACAATAAACTCAGGAAGGAGATATATTTTTTATGAGGTTTAATTCTGTGTGTAGTTTCCTTAAAAAAAAGTTGAATAGTGACAACTATTTAATAGGAACTTCACATAGCAATTGAGTGAAATATATTTCTACCCTTTGAATGTGACCAATTAGTTTATTGACTGAAAGATATGAATTAATGTGCAGTTCCTGATGCAAAAGATAGAGGAAGAAGGGAAAGAACAAATATTTATTAATCAACTACTGTAGACTAGGCATGTACTAAGCACTTTACAGGTATTGTCTCACTTTATCCTTGAAACTACCTTATAACATAGACTTATCACTAACCTCATTTTACAGCTTACAAAACTGAGCTAAATAAAAGTAAAATGATTTCACCAGGGCAATGTAGCTAATGAGTATCAGAGGTCACATTTGTACTCAGATTTTCCTGATTTTAAGAGAAGTGGTCTTTCCATTTCACCAAATAGTGCCTATGGTTTTAGCAAATATGGAAAGTGAGAGAGGATGTTGATTAGATTGTTTCCATATCCTTTACAGCAGAATATGAAGAGGCTACCAGATTGCCATTCTAGTGCATAGCATAACAGGGAGAACAATTCTTTTCCTGGATCAACTAATCACATCAAGACAAAAATAAAGAAAAATTTCCAAGTTGGAAAAGCAAACCAAATGTGTCAGAAGATGGAAAAATGGAAAACTGTGATACAAGAAACACTTACAACTAGAATAATGAAGATAAGGCCCCTGTAAGAGAGGGCACCCAACCTGAGTCTAAAAGTATGCTATTCTATGAGGCAGAGTTGAGTGTGTAGTCAAATGTGGTACCTTCCATATAATTTAATGCAATGGAGATATTTGACCTGGAGAGAAGTTAAGCATAATTCGATAGCATTCTTCAAACATTTGAAGCACTATTCATTATCAAAATGATTGAATTTATTCTAGTTATCCACATAGCATTCAATGTAGAAGCAAAGAATGGAATTTTCAAAGTGGAAATGATCAAATTGATTAAAAAAACCCACCTGAACTTTTAGGGTTACCGAAAGTGGACTACCTCTGTTGATACTGAAGTTAACATATCTGGAAGTGTTCAAGTGCTGTGAAAGTGCTTAGGAATCAGTAGCTCTGACCATGACTAGATGATCCTGGAAATCCCTAGCAATGCTTGGGATTGGATTAAATGCTTGGTACTTCAAAACTGGAGCTAAATTTGGTTTCATTTTCCTTTAAGTTGTACATATAACCTGCTTTTTCATAAGCAAACAAATTATGTTAACATTTCAAATGTCAATTTAATCTATATGGAAAGAGTAAGGTTTAAAAAAGTGCTCAGGAATACAAATACTTATTGCAGATACATGTATTAACACACAAACAATTTACTCATAGCTCTTTAATTATCAATTAAATTATCTTACTATGTCTTAATTTCTAAAAAACCCACAAAAATCTGAACTATTTAAACGTATGAGAAGAGGCTGATGTAGACCACTACTCTCATTTCAGTAAGAAAATAGCACAGCAATTAGACAGCAACATGTCAGAGAAAGAAATACATGCTTTCCAAAAATGAAGCCAAAAAAATAAGAAATACAAAAATAACTTCCAAAACCTCTTACCTTATAATTGTTGGCTGTTGATAAATTTCTACCTTTATTTTAGGAATAATGCAAGAATAGGAAATCATGATTATGAACATGATCCTCAACTTTATCTGCATTGCTCCTAACTTGTTTTTTACTCATCGATTGGAGAGGAAGAATTGCTTTACTTCTGTCTAGAAGAGAAATTTATATGGCCATTGCCATTTTGCCAGCAATAAAAAAAGCTTTTATAGCTAGATTTAGAAGCAAAGATAAGCTAATTCTAGAATAATTTCTTAAGTATGTAGTATTTTCCAGGCTCTGTAAAATTTTGATCAAGATCACAAAAATAAATAAATGAATAAATGAAAAATCATTCACGTATCTACTATCTTTAAAATTCTCCTCCAAACAACTTCATAATGAAGCCTTAAAACAAATCCTGAGAAGCAGAACCAATAAAAGGATGGGTTGAAACCATTTTCTAATGTAAGACACATTAGACTTTAAATAGAAAATTTCTGTTTCCTTGAGGTGAGAGCATAGTACATAGTCCAATGTAGCCTAGGGAAGTTTGGAAATGCAGCAGCAGGAATTACTCTAACAAGACAGGAGAGACCACACACCTGGTAAGAACTGGCATGAAGACTCCCATCTTGGGACAAGGCAGGCAGCAGTGAGGCCACTAACTAAAAGTAAGTTAATGGAAGGCTCACTCCTAGCAAACCAGTACAGGCCTTTGATGCAACTGAATCAGCAGCAACTGCTTCAGGAACTCTCAGCCCATATATAGTACTGGAGAATGTAAAATTGATCAGACAGAGATTACAGGGAGATTTTGCTGGCATTAGTTGCATTACTCTGTTACATTTTCCAAAAATGGATCTAGGAAAAAGACCCTGATTCTACTTTAATGGTGATGAAAATCATAAGCACACCTCAGTGTGCACTTGCAGGGGATTGGGAATTTTCATAAAATGTACAGGATGGAAAAAACTCCTTGTGGTTATTCACAAAGTAGAACAAAAGTTAGTAGAAGTTTGACCACAAAATAAGACCATATAGGCAGAGATGGTGGCCAGAAGAAAAATTCTCATGACCAGAGAGAGAGAGAGAGAGAGAGAGAGAGAGAGAGAGAGAGAACACAGTAAAAGAAAGGAAGAAGGGAAATAGTAAACATATAAATAAAGATAAATGAGATGAACTTATCCATAAAATGGAGTACAGCAATATGTTGCTTAGAATAAATACACTTGAGCCAGAATGATACATACAGAATAAAGGTAAGAAAATGAAGCAAAATATATTATGCTTCAGCCAAAGAATAATTCTTTTTTAATGTGAGGCAGTAATTGTGATCTCAAACAAAATAAGAACAAAATGAAATTTAATTAAAAGAGATAACAATTGAAATCACATCTTACTAAAAGGTACTGTAAGGAAGGAAGGAAATATTAAACATTTATTCATCAAATAGTATACCAACCAAAATCTTAAAGGAAAAGGGAAATGAGTTATGGGAGGAAACTATATTAGTGTGTGACCTTAACTTTCATCTCTCAGAACTAGACACATTTACCAAAAAAAAAAGCAGGAAAGAAATACAGGAGATGAATAGAATTTTAGAAAAATTAGAGATGAGAGAATTCAAGAGAAAATGGAATGGACATAGAAAGGAATATAATATTTCTCAGTGGTACAAGTCATCTACACAAAATTGACACTTTATTATAGCATAAAAACATCTAAATCAAATGAAAAGAGACCAAAATATTAAAGTACTACTTTTTCAGCTCATAATGCAAGAAAATGTACATTCAATTAAAGACTGGGTAAATGGATTATAATTAATTGCAAACTAAATCATTTAATCCAAAAGAATAAGTGGGTCAAAGGACTCGTCATAGAAAAAATCAGAGGCAGAACAAAGATGTCAAGGAAGGGAATCGCCTGAGCTCTCTTCTCAAAGCCTCCAAATATCTTTAGAAATGACTCTAAATAAGGACTGGGAGAATAGAACTCATAAAAAAGGTGGAGTGAAACAAATTTCCAGGCCAAGACAACTCAAAAGTTTGACAAGAAAGGTCTACAGCAACAGGGTGAGAGAAGAGCACTGTACAATGCAGTCTCTGTCAGGACAGAACAGGCCCCAGTGAATACAGAGCAGGCCTCAGAGTGACTGAATCAGTGGTCGCATTGGTGGTTTCCAGATGTATTAACAACAGACATCAGTTGATATATTGTCAAAGGATATGAAAAAATGAAAAAACCAAAGCTACTGATAGTCATGTAATAACTCTGCAAATCACTATTTATTAGAGAAATTCAAATTCAAACAATGCTGCATTACTATGACATCCTTATCAAATTAGCTAATAGGATAGAAAAAAAAATAAATCTTGAAGTGGACATGGAAAAATTGGAAAACTAATGCACTGTTTGTGGACTTGTGAAGTGATTAATCATTCTGGAGAAATATTTAGTACTGTGCTGAATGGATGATAAAACTGTGGGTATTTATGCTTTTACTCAACAATAACACTGACCTGCATCCCAAAAAATTAAAAAAAAAAGGAGGAGGATCTTTATGTAAAAATTATTTATTGCAGTTCTTTTCGTGATTGCAAAGAAATGGAAATTGAGAGGATACCTACTAATTGGGAAATCACTAAAAATGTTGCAGTATATAACTGCAATGGAATACTATGTCGCTATAAGGACCTATACACAGGATGGTTTTAGAAAAACCTGGAAAACTTTAAATGAATTTTTGCAAAGGGAAATGAGCAGAACCAGAACATTATACACAATAACAGTACTATGATATGATGATCAGCTGAATAACAGATCTTCTTAAAATACAATGATACAATTTTGAAGTACTTATGGTAACAAATACTATTCACATCTAGACAAAGAAATGATAAATTTTAAATGCAGATTGAAGCACAGTATTGTTTTTCACTTTCTGTAGTGTTTGTGTTTGTTATTTATTTATATTTTATTTAACAATGTGACTAATAAACAAATACGTTTTGAATGATTACACATACATAATCCATACCGAATTTATTGCTTTCTCAATTCAAGGGGGAAGAAGAGTATTTGAAGTTCAAAATTAAAAATATAAAAATTATTTTTACATGCATGAAGAATAAAATATTATTTAAGACTGGAAAGAGTACAGAAGTTTGAAATTATACCCAATCTTCCAAGTTGAAGAAGATAGTTATTATTTGAAAAGGAATCACAATAGGAGAATTTGTAAGGTTGAATTCAAGCCAATATCTTATTATAGGCAAATGGAATGAGTAATACAATTAGAATGAAGAATTATGGTCACAAGTCATGAAAAAATAGATTTTGCAATAGAGACAGATATATATATATATAAATATACATATATATACATACACACATACATATGTGCATGCATATATAGGTGTATGAATGTGTGTATATATATATAAATATAAGTACTTATCTATATAAATATGAATAAATATACTATATAACATAATATGTAATATTATATATACACAGGTATATATGTGTATATATATATATATGGGTATATATATATATATATATGTATGTATGTATATTTTTATGTGTGTGAATAGATAGATATACATACATACACATGGGAAGAAAGAGAGAGATAAAAAGAGAGAGAGATTGATTGATTGTGTTAGACAAAACTTTTACAAGAGAGCCACATCTAGATTTGGATGACCAGTGTTTTGTTCTAAGTTCTGAAACTGGGGGGTACATTTCCTCCCTAAAGCTCTTGAAACCCCTCCTTCTGCCAATTCAAGCCCCCAGTATCATTTCCATGCCATGAGCCAGAAAGTTCTATTTCCTTGGTTCCATTTTCTGAAGGCTCAAGTTCCTCATTATAACTCTCCTCTGCCCAAACCACAGTAAACTACAGAGCAGATTTCATGATCTTATGTTTCAGTAGTGCAAAAGATTTTCAGCTGAGTTGTCAACTGCTCCATGAATGCTCCCCTGCCCCAAATCCCACCAAAGGAATTTGCTCTTGAAGGAAGTTTTTAACCACATGTGTAAGGTGGAGGAGTTTTCAAATAGTCTGGCTTGTGCAAGCTATTTCTTTTTCCTTCATCTTAAAGGGACAGACATTCTAGAGATGAGATCCTACATATACTTGGATTAAAAATAGAAGTAATGTAATAAAGGAGGAACACATAATTTTCTTTTCTTTTCTTTTTGGTCTTAAATTAGCCTATTTTTTGGCAATCCACTGAACAGAAAAATAAACTTTATTACACATAATAGGTTTAACAAATGAAGTTAGATGTATAAGTTTAATGAAGACAGAAACTCCTAGGTGAAAGAACAGTTTTCCTCATAGTTGGTCAGCACCTTCAAAGCAAATTACAGACTTTAAAGTGGAATTAATTTTTGTTACTAAACTATGACACTGTGTGATTTAGTTATATGTTCCAAAGGACCTATGCTTATAGGTGACTAAGGAAATAGAAAATTGGGCCTTGCATTAGGAAGTTTTGGTTTCAAGTCTGGTCTTAAACACTTAGTAGCTATGTAATGCTGAGTAAGTCACTTAACCTGTTTCTTCATATATAAAATTGGGTAATAGTAACACTCATCTTAAAGAGTTTTGAAAATCAATGAAATATTTGTAAAGCACTTTGAAAGTCTTAACACATTACATAAATGTCAACGATTTTTATCAATTATTATACATGAGAGAATCATCGTGACTATTATAAAAATATTTATTAATGTGTAACTGCTTATGATCATAACAATTAAATGAAACATCACTATGAACTTGAAGCTTATAAATACTGATCAGTAACACTAAAGAAGAAAAGACATAAGGATATTTAGATATTTTTATACAAAATTCCAAAATAACTGAGTAAAAAGCTAAAAATCTCACTTTAAATTTTGTGCTTAAATAAGGTTAAAAATTCTGTTTAAGAATGCTAAATTACAGGTCTAGATCTGAAGGTTCATGACAGGTCTTCTAATCCTCTTATTTTATAATGGGAAAGCTGTATTCAGGAGAGGTAACTGAATTCCTCTGTGTCACAGAAGCGTTAAATTTCCAGGGAAAATTTGGACCTAGGGTCTCCTTTCCCTCAAATTTTATGAATTTATTTACTTTCAGTTTTTAATAGTCACTTCTGTAAGTACCAAATTTTCTCCCTCTCCCTCCCCCTTCTCTCCCCAAGATGGCATGCAATCTTACAAGGCTCTACACATGCATTCTTATTAAACAAATTATCACCTTAGTCATTTTGCATAGTTTAATTAAAATAAATGTGAGAAATCATGAAGAAAACAAAATAAAATATAACAAAGGAGAGAGTAGTCTGCTTCATTCTGCAATACACTTCCATATTTCTTTCTTTGGATGTGGATGGCATTTTGCATCACGAGTCCTTTAGTAATGTTTTAGATCCTTCCATTGCTGTTAAGGGCTAAGTGTCTCAAAAACAGTCTATGCAAAGTATGGCTGCTACCATGTATAATGTTTTCCTGGCTCTGTTCGTTTCACTGAGCATCAGTTCAAAAAACTCCAGGCTTTTCTGAAGTGTGCCTGTTTGTCATGTCTTACATGTCAATAATATATTATAATCACAAACCACAATTTGTTCAGCCATTCCTCAGTTGATAAGCATCCCCTTGATTTCCAGGTCTTGGCCACCACAAAAGAAGCTGATATGTGTATGTATGTATGTGTGTATGTATATATACATATATGTATATACATATATACATAATATATGTATGCACACATGTATATATGTGTTTTATATGTGTGTATATATTTATATGTACATATTCGTACATGTGGATCATTTTCCTATTTTTATGATCTCTTGGGAATACAACCCTAGAAGCAATATTTCTGGGTGAACTGGTAGAACGGGTATTCACATTTGTATAGTCCTTTGGGCATAGTTCCAAATTGCTCTCCAGAATGGTTGGATAAGCTCAGAGCTCTACCAACGATGAATTAGTATTCCAACTGTCCCACATCTTCTTCAGCATGGATCGTTTTCCTGTTTTATCATGTTAACCAATCTGATGCTTGTGATGAGCTATCTCAGAATTGTTTTGACTTGCATCTCTGTAATCAATAGTGATTTAAAGCATTATTTTTCGTATGACTATAGAAAGCTTTAATTTCTTCCTCTGAAAGTGCCTATTTATATCCTTTGACCTATTATCGTTTGGGGACTGGCTTATATTCTTGCAAATTTGACTAACTTCTTTCTGTATTTTAGAAATGAGGTGTCTGTCACGGACATGAGTTGTAAAAATTCTTTCCAAGTTTTCTTCTTCCCTCCTAATCTTGGTTGCATTGGCTTTATTTGTGTAAAATCTTTCCAATTTAGTATTTTCTAAGTTATCCATTTTGCATTTCATAATTTTTTTATCACATTTTTGGTTATAAATTCCTCCATTCTCCATAAATCTGGCAAATAAACTATTCCTTGGTCCCCTACTTTGTTTATTGTATCAGTGTTTATACCTACAATCACACATCCATTTGGACTTCATTCTTATATGCAGTGTCAAGCATTGGTCTATGCTGAATTTCTGCAATTTTCCAGATTTCCTGGCAGTTTTTGTCAAAGAGTGAGTTTTTATCCCAGAATATGGGCTTCCCTGGGTCTATCAAACAGTGGACTGCTATAAACACTGGTGTCTTGTGAACCTAAATTATTCCTCTCATATACCACTCAATTTCTTAGTCAGTGTCAAGTGGTTTTGAAGATTGCTGATTTATAATTCAATTTAATATCTGGTATGGCTAGGCCACATTCCCTGGTGTTTTCTTTTCATCAACTCCCTTCATATACTGGACTTTTTCTACCAGAAAAATTTAAATATTATTTTTTCTAGTTGTAGAAAATAATTTTGTGATAGTTTGATTGGTATGGGCCTGAATAATTGTAATGGTAATTTATGAGGGAAGATCTTTCCCATTCATTAACAGTCTCATGTGAACTGTTTAAATCACATGGTAACACAAGTCACATGTTGCGGGAGAAACTTGCTGATTGGGGGCAAGAGGAAAGTTGGAGCAGAAGTGGGAGGAAGTTGGTGAGAGCAGTTAGGGTGGAGTAGAGAGGACAAAGGCCAGTAGATGCAGCTAGTTTCATAAGAGCTTTCTTGTGGGAAGGCCTGGGGCATGGGGAGGAGGGGAAGGAAATCTTAGGAATGCTTTTATCCACTGCAGTGCTAATGCGTATTAACTTCTTGGTTACAATGACGGATTTGGCTTTCCATAGTTGAGATTTGGCTTTCTGCTGACTGAATAAGTATTTTTCTACTGCCTTCTCTATGGAGAATCTGGTGTACTTTGTGATTCAGAACTACACCAGCATATTCTTAATCACCCTCAGTTCTGTGAATATTGCCTTGGTGATAGATTTGGCATCATGAACAGGATCACAAGGTATAAAATTTCTTTTGGGAGTCAGAAAGGCTTTAGAGGAAGAAATGGATATTTCAGGATGGGAAGATTTACCTTATTCATCCCTAGCAAAGGAATGGGCTAAAAGCACTTGACCCTGTGAAAATTAGGAAGTGAAGTTGCAGAAGGGGGGACCTAGAGATATGGCAATGTATTTGCAAGGAATACCTATAAAACCAGGGAAAGAACTGGCAAAGGTGTGTAGGAGAGGCTAAATTTTATTACGAGGCTATTGTATTATATGTAAAAGCAGAGATGAACTACTGAAAGAAAAAATTCAGATATAAAAAGAATTAGCTAGTTTGTAAGGAAATTCTCAATGTCTAGACTCTCATTCAAAAGAGCAAGCTGAGGGGCCTCAGGTGGAAGAAAAATGCTGTTCATTTGGCTCAGAAGAAATGAAAGGCTGGCAAAAAAGTGTGCATACAGCCTTTCTACAGACCCAGTCTAGTTGCCACTTCAACAACTTCCAGGAAAATGACTTGGAGGAAAATGTAATAATGTCAAAGTTGGAAAATGAAACAATATTGCATGGACAGAATTCTAAGGCAGAAGGATGTCCTATACTAAGGAATAAACAGGAGAACCAAGGCAGAAATACAGTGTTTAGGGAGATAACTGAGGATTTTACTCATGAAAAGGTCACAAATATTTTGAGTTGGTTCACCCAAGTTGGCAAAATTGTTATTGTGTTGGATGGTGAGAATTAGTGATGAAGGGGATGAAGGAGTATCAATAAATGGTGTGGATTTCTTGAAATGTATAGATATTAGTCAGAATCCTTTTGTGCAGTCATTTTTTAGAGGTTGTAGGCAACAATATGACTAATCTATTAGTTTTGGCTGCAGAAGGATACAGTAAGCAGTATCCTACTGACTCTGCATGGCCTATTAGAGACAGACCCTGGTATTCACTTAGGAAGCCTAAAAGAAAGTTAAAGGAAGAGGTAATGATGAGTGCCTTAGTGATCAGAAATGCAGACATATACTATGATATTCCTTTTGTAGTTTATCATAGGAATATAATGGTGAAGATAGTTCTTTCTATTAACAAGTATTTAATTTTGGCTCTAATAATTGGGGAAATAGATACCCTCTTTCAGAGGTGCTGGACAAGATATCACAGTTAAATGACTTAGGGGACTGGGGAAAAATAGAAAATTCCTAGAGAGAGGGAGTAAATAGAGGATTAAAAGTCGGAATAGATTGACTAGAAAAGAATTGTTTACTGCTCTATTGAGAGCAGGGATAGATTTTGAAAGATGGTATTTAGATGGTATTTCAACTAATGAATTATTCAAAATGTACTGAGAAAAGGGACTTACTATTAGACAGAATAGAGAAACAAGAACTTCCCCTACAGATACTCCTAACCTGGAATTCAAATTTTTCACACCTTCAGGGAGAATAGGAAATTGACTGAATGCCAGCACAGATTAAAGTTTAAAAATGACAAAGAGATTAAAAAGATTAAAGAAACAGGATTACAGATCCTATATCAATTTGAGCATATATTGGAAAAATAGATTACATTGAACCCATACCTCAAGATACAGGATGCAAATTTATATGTTCTTGGGATGACAACTGTTGAGTGGCTTGTCCCTATAAGAATATGATGCAGAAAAACAGCTGTAAAACTCTAGGTATCATAAGTCTATATTATGGAACCCCAATGCGGATTCAAAGTGACAATGGGTCACATTTCAAAGGTAATGAAAGGAAGAGATATTATGTATTAAACAATGTAGAGTAAATATATCATTTTCCATATTATCCACAATTGTCAGGGTAAATTGAAAGAAGAACGGATTATTGAAAGAACACTTAAGGACACAAAGCTCTAACAATTCCTACCAACGTTGGAAAGGCAATTTGTTCACTGTCTTATGTAATTTGAATAAGGGAATGTTGCTGTTAAGTACACTTCTAGCCAGAATAATGACCCCAAATCTGTAAATTAGAAAAGAACAACACATAAAATTCCAAGTATTTGAGCACAGGACTGTATGAAGTCTGATTCCCCAGCACTGTATACAGGGATACCTTGTTTGGTAAGATATAATTTGCCTTCTTTAGAGGAGTTTTGGTTGAATAAAAAAGAAATAAGAAAATCTCAACTAGAATATGTATCAGAATACCTAAAAATCATTTTCGATGGATGTTACCTAATTCAATATTAGTAACTCAAGGAAGACATGCAGTGGCTGGAATGATAGATTCTAATTATCAAGAAGAAATTATGTGACATTCTAAAATTTAGATGAAGAACCCATACAGTTTTGTAAAAATGATAGAATAGTTCAAATGATTATTTTTCCTTGCGAAACAATACGCCTTATGGAAATTGGCTTTTCTTCCAAAATAGCAAGCAGAGGAACTGAAGGTTTGGGTTCTACTGACAGAAAAAAAAAATTAAAAATGGAAGTTAAGCTGTGGATAAAATGGAAGCAGACAAAGGCTGAAGAAATTATTTGCTTGTTCAAGAGAAGATGATTACCAGATTTTACCATCAATGCATGTATTGTACCACGAATGAGGCTATGATAGACGGTTCATAGACTTCACAAGCATGGTTGACGCTATATCTACCCTGGTTCTGGTTAAGGCCTCCACGTTTCTGTTTGGAATTTATTTGTTGTAATTGTTTGCTAGATTTGTTTCCTAAGGCTTGGCACCCTCTACCAGATGATGCCAAATAGCTTAAGCCTTATGCCACCCTCTGTCCACAACTATAAAGTGTCACTCCTGGACCTGGTGTCAACTAAGCTCCGAGTGTCTGCTAAATAATTGGCATTTCAAGTGGGAACTTTTAGGGCAGGAATAGCCCTATGTTCAATTTTAGCAGGAAGTAATTATAGAAGAAGATATATTTTTCCCTTATCCTAATATTAGGACTCATTCATTTGAGCAGAGAATGATGGGGTACTTGTTCTCAAGCCTCATCCTAAGATTTAAATGCTTACTGCTATCACTGTTATAGGGTAGTAAAGTTCTGTTGACACCAGTTGTCTAAGATATTGTTTTATGTGCTTATTTTCTGCTATCCCTGTAAAATTGTTGCTACCAGTTGCCCTATCAACTTACATAATGAATAACAAATGTCTTGAGGGCAAATATAATGATAATTTAAATGGGAAGATTTTCCCATTCATCAATAGGCTCATGTGACCTGCCTAAATTTCATGGAAGTCTAAGTCACATGTGTTGGGAATAGTTTGCTGAAATGGTGGTACAGGAAGGGTGGAACAGAACTGGGAAGAAGTTAGTGAGAGCAGTTAGGGCAGAGGAGAGAGGATGCCAGCAGGTAGGCACAGCTAGTCTTGCGAGTGGTTGTTTGTGAGAAGTCCCTAGACAAGGAATGGAAGGGGCAAGGCTTGGGAATAACTTTTTTAGACAGTCAATTCCGAAGGTGTACAGTTAAGTAAAGGTACTGCTCCTGATAAGTAAAGTTAAGAATGTCTTGACCCTGATTGTATACCTCGAGGTTGTTATACAAGATGCTATGAATGGTCAGATTAGTACTGCCTAGACATGACAATCTCATGATGGTAACTACATGGAATGGCTTGATGATGAGAAGAAGCTGGTTTTAAAAAAAATTTAAAAAAAGTGAAACAATTGAAATGCTTTCAAAATCTACAATGACTGGGTTGTTTTGGTTGTTCAAACTTTGTAGAATGTTTCCATTAGTTAATTTTTTTTATCCTGTCAGTATATTGTGTGTGTGTGTGCGTGTGTTGATAGAGAACAGGATTTAGAGATTCAAATGTATTTGTTCAGAATGAACCATCTTTAAGCACTCATTTGAGGTGTTAATTTGGGCAGAAAATAATGTCAAGGAGCCTATTAGTTGCTAGTCTTTGTTAGGTAATATGAGGTTGTCGCACAGTCTTTCAAGTATTGATCTGAATGCTGCATTCTTCTCAATAGTAACAATGTTCAATCCCCCAGAGTGTGGGCTACACATACTGCTTTGCCAATCACTTTGAACTACACTGAAGTGTAGTTGGTAGAAATCTGGAAAAATGATGATATTATTGGATGAATCTACATTTTAAAAGATACCTTCACACAAAGATTTAATTTTCTCTACTTCTGTTTCCTGCCACCGTACATAATAGATATTTTTCTAAATACCTATAGGTTATTTTTGCCAGGTAAAAGGAACTAATTAGTAAACAGTGCACAACAGATTCCTGGAGTTCGTGGAGTTTTCAATTTTCCCAAAAGATTGAAAAAAATTGAACTTATTTTTTTCAACTTGTTGAAGTATTTTGTTGTCAATGTAAAACTTTGTTTCTCTAACTCCCTTGCTCAAGTTAAACAATCAGTAGGTGTAACTGGATTCATACATTCCAGTTGAGAAAATATTTTCATTAATTAGTTAATTGCCAAGAGAAATGCTGACGGGATTGAATTCTATATTTTAATTATTCCCAAGTATATTTTTAAATAGCAGTTATTGCCCCATATGCTGTAATTGTCTAAGGGAATAAAGCCTATAACTATTCCCTTTGATATTGTTGTTCAGAGTTTTTTAGTCATATGTGACTTTTCGTGGCACCACTTCTGGTTTGCTTAGCAACGGTGCTAAAGTGGTTTGTTATTTTCTTCTCCAGCTTCAATTTACAGAAGAGAAAATGAGGCAAACTGTCTGAGAACAAATTTGAACTCGAAGATAAGTTTTCCAGATTAGAAATTGGGCACTCTATCCACAGCACCATTTGGCTCCCTCCTATTTGACATTAAACATGATTATTTCACCGTGCGGTGTCCATATGAGTCTTTCTCCAGACTTCTTGAAATTGTAGCTATTCCCAAGTTATGGGCATTCCTTCAGTTTCGAATTCGTTGCCACTATAAAAAGAGCTGCTACAAGTGTTTTCTATATCCAATTCTTTCACTTTTATTATGATGTCTGTGGGATACAGATCTAGGAGTGGTACTGCTGGATCAAACAATATGTACAGTTTTATTGCCCTGTTCACATAGTTCCAAATTGCTCTACGGAATGGTTAGATTGGTTACTAACTTCACCAACAATGAATTTGTGTTTTTCCACTACCCTCCCACATTCATAATTTTCCCTATGAAAGATGTGAGTAGGTAACAATTAGGTTTTTTTATTTGCATTTCTCCAATCAATAGTGGTATAAAGGATGTTTATAAGGTAGCTTTACTTTCTTCCTCTAAAAACTGCCTGTTCATACTTTTTGACCATTCATCAGTTGGAGAATGATTGCTTTCTCATATATTTGACTAGTTCTTTATATATTTGAGAAATGAGACCTTTATCAAACTGACTGTAAAGAATGTTTCCTAGCTTTTTGCTTTCCATCTAATCTTCACTGCAGTGGTTGTGGTTGTAGAAAAGCTGTCTAGTTTTATCCATTTTGTAATTCGTAATTCTCTTGTTTGATCATAAATTCTTTGATTCTCCATATATCTGACAGGTAAACTATTCCTTACTCTCCTAATTTGTTATGGTATCATTTTTATGTATAAATAATATAGCCATTTTGATCTTATCTGGGAATATGTTGTGAGATTGTGGTTTGTATGTAGCTTCCTCAATACTCTCTTTTAGTTTTCCCAATAGGTTTTGCCAAATAGTAAGTTCTTATCCCAGAAACAGAAGTCTTTAGGGTTAATCAAAAAAGAGATTACTAAAGTAATTTACTAGTAAGTCTTGTGTAATTAATCTATTGCACAGATTCACCACTTTATTTCTTAGCAAGTAGCAAAGAGTTTTGATGTTTGTGGCTCTAAATTATAGCTTTAATAAGGTCAAGTTCCCTTCTCTTTATTTATTTCCTCGACTGAATGTTTGTTCTATCTAATATGTCACATTGCCTCTCTGCTGGTTGTAATTGCTGTTGCAGCAATAGTTATGGTTGTTTCTTTCAGAGTCTCCATCTTATCAATGGTAAAGTTTGATTTAATGACCTTGATGTAAAAAAGTCCTTTGCAAATCCAAAAATTCTAAGATTACGTTATGATGTATGCAGTAAAGATCAAACATTCGTTTCTATATTCCCTCACACTATAAATTCACAGCTCTCAAAAGTATCAATATAAAACAGAACAAGGTTAAAATGTAATTAGGAAATATTTTACCAAAGAAATAAAAATGTTAACAAATAAAATAGAGGTTCAGATTTTTTAGGATGATACCACTGTTCTTTACTTTTTTAATTGATTTTCTTATATTCTTGATCATTTCTTCTTCAAAATAAAATATTGATTAATATATTTTATGCAACTATTACATAAATGTATAAAATAATCCTGTAGTTTCATTGGTATTCATTGGTATTTCACTGAATAAGTACATTAATTTAGTTAGAATTGTCATTTTTATTTTATTAAGGTTGCCCATCCATGAATAATTGATATTTTCCTAATTGTTTAGATCTGGTGAGTAAAGTGTTTGTAATTGCTGTTTTGTGATACCTGGGTTTGTCCTTCCAGATAGATACCCAAATATTTTATTTGATCCTAGTTATTTTAAAATGAATCTCTCCTTCAATCTCTTGCTGCTGGGCTTTGCTGACAACATGCAGATGATTTATTTGGGATTATTTTGTATTATTTCAAGTAGACTTTTTGCTTGATTCTCTAGGATTCTCTAAGTATATTATCATATTATATGCAAAGAGTGATATCTGAGTTTCTTCTTGGTCTATTATAATTCCTTCAGCATGCTTTTTTCTCTTTTGCTAAAACAAACATTTCTAGTACCATTTTGAAGAACATTGGTAAGAATGGACATCTTGTTACATCCTTGATCTTTTTGGAAATTTATCTAGTTCTTTCTTATTACATATAATGCTTGTTGATAGTTTTAGATAATTATTATTGCTTTAGGAAAAGTTTCATATATTCCCATGCCTCTCCAAAGTTTTCAATATGAATGTACTTTGTCAAAAACTTTTTCTGCATCTATTGTGAAAATCATATATTTCTGTTAGTTTTGCTGTTGATATGAACAACCATGCTGATAATTTTCTTAATATTTAACCTGCCCTGCATTCATGGCATAAACTCTATATGATCACAGTGTATTATTTTCTTCACAAGTTTCTTTTTGCCAATATCGTATTTAAAATTTTTCATTTATATTCATTAGGGAAATTGGTTTATAATTTTCTTTCTCTGTTTTGACTCTTCCTGCTTTAAATTTCAGAACCATGTTTGTATCATAAAAATAATATATTAGTATTCTTTCTTAACCAATTTTTCCAAACCATCTATACAGCATTGGAATTAACTGTTCTTTAAATAAATGTTTGATAGAATTCCCTTGTAAATTCTTCTGGCCCTGGAGATTTTTTCCCAAGTAGTTCCTTACTGGATTGTTCAATTTCTTTTTCTGAGATGAGTTTACTCAAGTATTTTACTTCCTGTTAATCCCGGCAATTTGTATTTTTGTAAATATTCATCTCTTTTACAAAGATTGCGAAATTTATGAACATAGGCAAAGTAATTTCTAAATATTGTTTTAATTTCCTCGTAATTGTTGGTGAGGCCACTCTTTTCATTTTTGATAGTAATAATTTTGTTTTTGTTTTTCTTTTTTGAGTCAAATTGAACAAAGCTTTATCAAATTTGCTGCTTTTTTTTCCCAAAAAAACAGCTCTTAGTTTTGATTATTATTTCAATAGTTTTCTGGATATCAATTTTATAAATGTCTCCTTAGATTTTCTATATTTCTAATTTGCTATTTAATTAGGGATTTTCAATTTGTTCTTTTTCTAGCTTTTTCAGTTGCATGCTCAATTCATTAATCTCCTCTTTCTCTATTTTATTCTTGTAAGCATTCAGAGATATAAAACTTCCTCAAAGAACTGCTTTTGCTCCATCCTGTAAGCTTTGGTAGGTTGTCTCATTATTGCCATTCTCTCGAATGAAGTTATTGATTGTTTTATGATTTTTTTGTTTGATCCACTCATTTGTTAGGATTAGATTATTTAGTTTTCAATTAAATTTTGGTTTATCTTTCCAAGACCTTTTATTACATATAATTTTTATTGCATGATGACCTAAAAAGGAAGCACTGACTATTTCTGCCTTTCTGAACTGGATTATGAGGTTTCTATGCCCTAATACAGGGTCAATTTTTGTGTATTTCCAATGCACCACTCATAAAAATGGTATATTCTTTTCTATCACTATTTAATGTTTTTCAGAGATCTATGATATCTACCCTTTCCTGAATTCTATTCATCTTTTGAACTTTATTCTTTTTTTTGTGGGTTAGATTATCAAGTTCAGAGAGGGGGAAGGTGAGGTCCCCAACTAGTATAGTTTTGCTGTCCATTTCTTCCCGTAAGTAGCTTATCTACTCCTCTAAAAATTTAGAGGTAACATCACTAGGAGCATATATGTTTAGTAGTGATATTATTTCATTGTCTATGTTGCCTCTTAGCGGGATATAGTTTTCTCTTCCTCTTCTCTTTTAATTAGATCTATTTGCACTTTTGCTTTGATATCAGAATTGCTACCCTTTGTTTTTTACATGACATAAGTATAATATATGCTACTATAGCTTTTTACCTTTACTCCGTGTGTACTCCCTTGTTTAAAATGCGTTTGTTGTAAACAGCATATTGTAGGATAATGATTTTAATCCATTCTACTATCTCCTGTTTTATGGAAGAGTTTATCCTATTTGTATTTAAAGTTATGTTTACCATCTGTTTCTTTGTCTCCATCCTATTTTCTCTGTCATTTATACTTTTATTTCTCTCCTCTCCTTTCCCTGCTCAAGAGTTTTCCTTGGACCACTGCTTCACTCAGTCTTGCCTCCCTTCTATCAGCCCCTTCCATTTCCTCTCACTAACTTTTCCTTCCCTTCTAACCACTCATCCCTTTTCTTTCCCTTTCCCTCTTACTTCCTGTAGGGCAAGTTAGATTTCTGCAATTAACTCAGCATTTTGTTCCCTTCATCAACCAAATCTGATGAGAGTAAAACTCAAACAATGCTCATCTCATTTTGTTCTTCTCTTGAATATAATATGCTTTGATGCCTCTTTATATGATGTTATTTACCTTTTCCTGTCTTCTTCCCTCTTCTCCCCTTCCAATAGACCATAGATTTTAATTATTTTTTTAAATCTTCACATCAGTTAATTAATATCCATTCTCTCTGTCTATGCATATCCTTTTTAAATGACATAATAAAATAGAATTTTCATGATTAACAAGAATCATCCTCCCACACGGTGAAAACAGTTTGCACATGTAGAAAAATATGTTTCCCAGTTTGCATTTTTGTGCCTCTCTTGTGACTTGTATTTGAAGATCAGATATTCTATTGACCTCTGGCATTTTAATTAAGGAGGTCTGGAAATCCATTATTTCATTGAGTGTCCATCTCCATATCTGAAATATTATGTTCAATTTTTCTGGGTAGTTCATTCTTGGTTATAACCCAATCTTATTTGCCTTGTGGAATATTGTATTCAAATATCTCTGATATTTTATTTTTTAAATTATATTATTAGTTTTAATTGTTTTACAATCACTTACATTTATCTTAGATTTTTTTCTTTCTCTCTCCTGTCATCCACCTTCCCTCCCCACTCCCTCCCTGAGATGGCATACAATTTTATATAGGTTCTACACATACATTATTATTAAACATATCTCCACTTTAGTCATTTTGCATAGAAGAATTAAAATGAATGGGAGAAATAATAAAAGAAAACAAAACATAATACAAAAGAAAATTTTCTGCTTTATTCTGTGATCAAATTCCATATTTCTTTCTCTGGATGTGGAAGGCATTTTTCCTTAAGTGTCCATTGGAAAGTTTTTAATTCTTTGCATTGCAATGAAATACTAAGTCTACAAGAAAAATTCCTCCCACACTGTGACTGTTACAGTGTACAAAGTTCTCCTGATTTTTCTCCTTTCACTCAGCATCATTTCATATAAGACTTTCCAGGCCTTTCTGAAGTCTTCCTGTTCATCATTTCTTTTAGCAGTGTGGTATTCCATTACATTCATATCACATGATTCATTCAGCCATTCCCCAACTGATTAGCATCCCCTTCATTTCCAGGTTTTGGCAACCAGAAAGAGAGCTACTACAAATATTTTTGTACATATGGGACCCTTTCCCATTTTTATGATCTCTTTGGGAGATTTTGAAGGGAGATCCTAGAGTCCTAGAGGCAGCATTGCTGATTGAAAGGTATACATATTTTTGTAGCCCTTTAGCCGTGGTCCCAAATTGCTCTCCAGAATGGTTGAATCAAATCACAGCTCTATCAACAATGAATTACCATTCCAAATCTCTCACATCTTGTCCAACATTTATCACCTTTCAGTTTTTAACCAATATCATAGGAGTGATGTGATACCTCAGAGTTGTTTTGATTTGCATCACTCTAATCAGTAGTGATTAAGAGCATTTTTTCATATGACTACGGATAGCTTTAGTTTTTTCCTCTGAAAACTGCCTGTTTATATCCTTGGACAATTCATCAATTCAGAATGACTTGTATTCTTATATATTTGACTCAGTTCTCTATATATTTTAGAAAGGAGGCCTTTCTCACAGACACTAGCTGCAAAAATTCTTTCTCAGTTTTCTGCTTCCTTCCAAATCTTGGTTATCTTGGATTTATTTGTGCAAAAATTTTTCAACTTAATGTAATCAAAATTATCCATTTTGCACTTAATAATATTTTCTGTCTTATTTAATCAAAAATTTCTACATTCTCCAAAACTCTGACAAATACACTATTCCTTACTCCACTAATTTGTTTATAGCCTCATTCTTTATACCTAGCTCATGTACTTATTTGGACTTTATTCTTGTATATGTTGTCAGGCATTGGTCTCTGTCCAGTTTCCTCCTACAGTTATCTAGCTTTCCCTGAAATTTTTGTCAAACAGTGAATTCTTATCCCAGAAGCTGGGGTTCTTCTGTTTGTCAAACAGTAGATTGCTGTATTCATTGACTACCTAACCACTGGTCTACCACTCTATTTCTTACCAAGTACCAAATGATTTCCATAATTGCTGCTTTACAAAACAATTTAAGAACCGGTAGGGCTAGGTCACCTTCCCTAGAATTTCTTTTCATTAGTTCCCTTGATATTCTGGACCTGATAGAATAGAATTATGATTTTTTTTTAGCTCTAGAAAATAAGTATCTGATAGTTTGATTGGCATGGTACTGAATAAGTAAATTAATTTAGGTAAAATTGTCATTTTTATTATATTGGCTCAGTCCACTCACGATGCAACTGAGGTTTTTCCACTTAGTTAGATCTGACTCTATTTGTGTGAAAAGTGTTGCATAATTATGTCTATATTTGGATTTGTTTTGGCAGGTAAACTCCCAGATATATTACAGTGTCTACCTTAGATTTAAATGGGATTTCTCTTTGTATCTCTTGCTGTTGTTCTTTGTTAGTAATATATAGAAATTCAGATGATATATGTGGGTATATATAACCTGGAACTTTGCTAAACTTATTTATTATTTCAAGTAGTTTTTTACTTCACTCCCTGAGGTTCTCTATGTATATCATCATATCATGTGCAGAGCAATAACTTAATTTCCTGCTTGTATATTCTAATTCCTTCAATTTCTTTTTCTTCTCTTATTGCTACAACTAACCCTTCTAGTATCATATTGAATACTACTGGTAATAATGGACATCATTGTTTCACCCCTGATGTTATTGAAAATGCATCTAGCTTGTCCCTATTGCATATACTTGCTGAAGGTGTATTTAGGAATTGCTTATTGTTTTATTGAAAGTTCCATTTATTCCTATGCTCTCCAGTGTTTTCAATCAGAATTGCTGTTGTATTTTGCCCATAGCTTTTTCTGTACCTATTGAGATAATCATGTGATTTGTGTTAGTTTTGTTGTTGATATGAACAATCACGCTAATAGTTTTCCTAATATTGAACGGGCCTTACATTTCTGGTATAAATAATACCTGATCACAATGTATTATTCGGCTGATAAGTGCTGTATTCCTTTTGCTAATATGTTATTTAAAATTTATACATATATATTCATTAGAGAAATTGGTCTATAATTTTCTTTCTCTGTTTTAGCTCTTCCTGGTTTTGTTCTGAGAATCATATTTGCAACCTAAAAAAGAAATTGGTATGACTCCTTTGATCTCAGTTTTCCCAAATAATCCATGCAGTATTGGAATTAACTGATCATTAAATGTTTAATAGAATTCACTTGCAAATCCATCTGGCCCTGGAATTTTTTTCCTGCAGAGTTCACTGATGGCTTGTTCAATTTCTTTGTCTGTGATAGGGACAAGTCTTCAATTTTCTTTTCTGTCAATATTTTTTGAAATAATCATCCATCTCATTCAGATTGTTGAATTTACGGGCATAGAGTTGGAATAAGCAATTTCTGATTATTGTTTTAATTTCCTCCCCCTTGTAGGTTAGTTCACCCTTTTTATTTTTGATATTGGTAATTTGCTTTTCTTCTTTGTTTCTTAAAATCAAATTTACCAAAAGTTTATCAATTTCTTTTTTTCACAAATCCAACTCTTAGTTTTATTTATTAGTTCAAAAGTTTTCTTAATTTCAATTTTATTAATCTCTTATTCGAATTTTGGTAATTCTAATTTGATATTTGCTTAGGGATTTTCAATTTGCTTTTTTTTCTAGATTTTTCAGCTGCATGCCCAATTCATTAATCTCATCTTTCTTTATTTTATTCATGTAGGCATTCAAAGACAAAACTTTCCCTAAGAACTGCTGTTGTAGTATCCCAAAAGATTTGGTAGGTTGTTTCATTATTGTCATTCCCTTTAATGAAATTATTGTTTCTATGATTTGTTGTTTAAATCACTCATTCTTTAAGATTAGATTAGTTAAATTCCAAACAATTTTTAGTCTATCTTTCCATGACCTTTTATTACACATATATTTTATTACATTATGATCTGAGAAGGATGCAGTCACTATCTCTACCTTGCTGCACTGAATTGTGAGGATGCTATGCTCTAGTACATACTCAGTTTTTGTATATGTGCCATGTACCACTGAGAAAAATATATATCCCTTTCTATCCCCATTCCATTTTGTCCAGAGATCTATCTTATCTAACTTATCCAGAGTCTTGTTTGCCTCTTTAACTTCTTTCTTGTGTATTTTGAGGTTAGATTTGTCAAGTACAGAGAGGGAGAGTTTGAGGTTTCCCATTAGTATAGTTTTGCTCTTTACTCCTTCCTGTAACTCCCTTAATTTCTCCTCTAAGAATCTGAATGCTCTACCATTTAGAGTATATATGTTTAGTAATGATAGTGCTTCATTGTGCATGGTGCATTTTAGCAGAATATAGTTCACTTCCTTATGTCTTTTGATTAATTCTATTTGTACTTTTTCTTTGTTTGAGATTAGCATTGTGACCCCTGTCTTTTTTACATCAGATGAAGCACAATACATTCTCCTCCAACCTCTTACCTTTGCCCTGTGGTATCGCTCCATTGCAAATGTGTTTCCTGTAAACAATGTATTATCAGATTATGCTTTTATTCTGATTATTCTGATATTCATCTTCTTTTATGGAAGAGTTCATCCCATTCACGTACACAATTTTCTGTGTCTTCCCCTCCATCCTCTTTCCCTCTCGTTTATGATTATGTTCTCCCTTCTTCCTCCCCCTCCACAATAGAGGTTTAATTTTTAATCATTGCCTCCCCCAGCATTTCCTTCTTTCTTTCAGCCCTCCCCCTCTAATCCCCTTTACCATTAGTACTTCTTCCCTTCAGTTTATTCTCTCTTCCCTTTTCACTCGTCCTTTCCCTCCTACTGCCTATAGAGCTAGTTAGATTTCTATACTTGAGTTTGTTGTTCCCTCCTTGAACCTAATCAGATGACAGTAAGTCTCAAACAATGCTCATCTCCTGCCCCTCTTTCCTGCTACTGCAATATATTTTTGTTTCTCTTCCTGTGATGTAACTGACCATTTTCTGCTTCCTCCTTTTCTCTTCTTCCATTACAATTTTGTCGCATCCTTAAATCATATTTCATCATCACATCAATTATTCACAATCATCACATCAAATCAAATATTCATTCCCTCTTTCTATGTATATCACTTTTACGTGTCATGATAAATATACATTTCTCAAGATTAGCAAGTTATTTTCTCCCTTATAGAGATGTAAACAGTTTGCCGATATTGAATAACAAGATTTCCACCCCCTGTGCCCTACGATTACTTTTATGCCTTTCTTGAGACTTGTTTTTGAAGATAGATTTTTTTCTATTGAGTTAGGACCTTTTCATCAGGAAGGTCTGGAAATCATTTATTTCATTGAAGGACCATCTCTTTTCCTGAAATGTTGTGCTCAACTTTGCTAGATCTTTGAATGCAGTTCCTGTTTCTTTGTCTTACAAAATATCATACTCCAATATCTTTGATCTTTTAATGTAGAAGCTGCTACATCCTTTTTGATCCTGACTGTATCTTCTCAATATTGAAATTATTTCTTTCTGGCTGCCTGCAGTATTTTCTCCATCAATTGATGGTTCTGGAATTTGGCAAAGATATTTATCGGTATTTTCAGCTTGGGATCACTTTTAGGAGGAGAACAGTGGATTCTTTCGATGATTCTTTTGCCCTCTGTACCTAGGAATTCTGGGCAATTTTTCTTGATGATTTCTTGGATGATATTGTCCAAACACTTTTATTCATCATGGCTTTCTGGTGGACCAATAATCAATACATTTTCTCTCCTGGATCTATTTTCCAAGTTAATAGTTTTTCCCATTAGATATTTTACATTTTCTTCTGTTTTTTTCATTCTTTAGATTCTATTTAACTTATTTTTGATGTCTCAATTTGTTTTCTTAAGTTAACTTTTACATCTCCTTTTCCATCTCTCCAATCAATACTTTTAAAGTGTTATTTTCTTCAGTTAGTTTGTGCACTGTCTTTTCCATTTGTTTGATTTTCCCAGTTAAATTTGGACTTCCTTTTCCCTTTGTCCAATTTTCCTTTTAAATTTTTCTGGGATTAATTTTTTTTATATTTTTTAAAATCGTTGTACATTTTGTTTTGCTTTTAAAATCCTTCTTCTGTTCTTCTAAGAATTGTCTTTGGACTTGTGTACAATTCACATTGAAAAAGCTTTCTCAATACTCTTTTAAGAGAAATAATTTGCCCTATTCCATTTTTTTCCTTTCACCTTCCAATATATTCCTCTCTAACTCTTAATTTTATTTTGTTAACTATAATCCCTTCCTATTCAACTCACCTTGAGCCCTCAGTCTAAATATACATGTGTGTGTGTGTGTGTGTTTAATCCCTCCAACTACTCAAAACTGAGAAATATTTCAAGAGTTACATATATTATCTTTCAATGTAGGAATGTAAACGGTTCAAATTTAGTAAGTCCCTTATGACTTCTCTTTTCTGTTTACCTTTTAATGCTTCTCTTGAATCTTGTGTTTGAAAGTGAAATTTTCTATTCAGTTTTGGTCTTTTTGTCAAGAATGCTTTTATGTCCTCTATTTCATTGAATGACCATTTTCTCCTCTGATGTATTATACTCAGTTTTAGTGGGTCATTGATTTTTGGTTTTAATGCTTGTTCCTTGAACTCTGGAATATCATATTACAAGCCCTTCATTCCCTTAATTTAGAAGTTGTTGGATCTTGTTCTACAATGATTGTATTTCAACAACACTAGATTTGTTTTTTCTTTCGGGTTGCTTGTAATATTTTCTCCTTGACCTGGGAACTGTGGAATTTTCTCCAGTATTCCTAGGAGTTTTACTTGGTTTATTTTTTCGGATCTTTATGAGGAGGGTGATCAATGAATTCAATCAATATATATTTTATCCTCTAGTTCTAAAATATCACAGCAAGTTCCCTTGAAAATTTCATGAAAGTTAATGTCTAGGCTCTTTTTGATTACGGCTTTCTGATAGTTCCCTGATTTTTAAATTGTCTCTCCTGGTTTTATTTTCCAGGTCAGTTGTTTTTTCAAGGAGATATTTCACATTGTATTCTATTTTTTCATTCTTTTGGTTTTGTTTTGTAATTTATTGGTTTCTCAAAAAGTCATTAGCTTCCATCTGCTCCATTGTGATCTTTGAAGAACTATTTTCTTCAATGAGCTTTTGAAGCCTCTTTTCCATTTGACTAATTCTGTGACGACCCTCCTCCCTTTTCACCCAAGTGAAAGAGCTTACTCCCTGACCTTTGAAGCTCTCTCTCTCATTTGTGGGTTGAACTATCTAGGAACTGTAGCTGCTTCAGGTGCCATCTTGAAGCCTGTTCTGATCCTGTCTCTTCTGTGCCACACAACCAAGGGTAGGATGCGCTCTGCTCTAAGACTGGTGCTGTAGACTTTTCTTGTTGGTCTTCTTGGCTGCCTTGGGCTGGAAATCTCTTTCCCTCTGTTGTTTTGTGGCTTCTAAAGTTCTAGGATTTGTTTGGAGTCATTTTACAGGTATTTTATAACCTGTGGGAGGAGTAGTTCTACAAGTCATCCTTCTACTCTGCCATCTTGGCTCAGCTATGCAAAAGGTGAAGTCTTTCTGGGTCTCCCCACAGTTGCCTTGGATCTAGCTACTTAGTGAGATAGATATTGACTGGCTACAGCAAGCCTCTTTTGCTGAGTTAGAGCACAGGCAACCTCAATGGTTTGTGATCCCGTCTGCACAAGTGACTTCCCAATTCCCCTGGGCTGCTGAGGCATGCCTGTAATTCTGGTGTTGGCAGCTGAGAATTCTATTCCCCTGGGGATCAGAGTCTCTTCCAAGTTTGCTGAGGTGGGGCTGTCTGGGACAGCTCTGCATTGGTCGCCTTCAGCCACAGCATGAGGAAGCCTCCTTAGCTATTTTCCTAGCCTCATGTGCTAAGACCCAGTTTACCCCTTGACTGATCTCACTGTTTCAGGATTTTTCCGGGGGAGATATTTTATGGGGTTTTCAAGGTCACAAAATGGAGGGGGAGAGAATTTAATAAGCACTCTGCCATCTTGGAACCTGGAAAGTTCAAGTGGGTGACTTACAGACATTTAATCTGTGGTCTGATAGCCTCAGGAGCAATTACTGCACATCCCTGGAGCATTGAGCCTCTCAGTCCCTCAGTTTGGCTGGACTCTCATATTGGGCTGATATATCCAAGATTCCACAGTGTGGCCAATGCCTGAGACTGTCCAGGACTTCCTGCTCAGCCCCGTTGCAGGAAGAAAGCTCTGGTATAGCATGAATGCCATGGGCAGGGTGCTCCTCCAGCCCCATGCAACAGATACTTCCCGTCGACCTTCCAGTCTGTCTTGGGTTATGAATCTGCCACAGCCTGCTTTCTATTGGATTCTGCCTGTCCAAAATCCATTCAGATTCCTTGTTAGATATAACTGAAGGAGTTGTTGAGAAACTAAGGTGAGTAGTTGCTCTCAATCTGCCATCGTGGCTCTGATTCTCTCTGATCTTTTACTGAAGAAGTTGAAGGTCCTGTGTGATCCTCATTATAGTTCCTTGATATTTGAATTGTCTCTTTCTGGCTGTTTGCAGTATTTTCTCCTTCACCTAATAGTTCTGAATTTTGATAACAATATTCCTTGGCATTTTCAATTTGTGATCTCTTTCATCAGTTCATCAGTGGATTCTTTCAAAAACTATTTTGGCCTTTGGATCTAGGACTTCAGGGTACTTTTCCATGATGATTTGTTAGGAGATATTGTGCAGGCTCTTTTTTTCATCATGAATTTATGGTAGAGCAATATTTTCTCTCATTGACCTATTTTCCAGGTCAGTTGTTTTACCAATGAGATATTTTCCATTTTCTTCTGCTTTTTGTCATTCTTAGGTTTTGTTTGACTAATTCTTATGCCTCATAGAGTCATTAGATTCTACTTGCTCAACTCTAATTTTTAACAAATTGTTTTCTTCAGTTATGTTTTGTCCTTCCTTTTCCATTTGTCCAATTTCTCCAGTTAAGTATTTTACCTTCTTTTCCATTTGGCTAATTTTATATTTAAGAAGCTCACTTCAGTGAATTCATTTCATTTTCATTTTGTCAATTGAACTTTTTAAAAATATTTGGACATATTTACTTATTTAGTTTCATACCAATTAAACTATCTGGTAATTACTTTCTAGAGCTGGAAAAAATGATATCAAAATTCATTTGAAAGAACAAAAGGTCCAGAATAACAAGGGGACTAATGAAAAGAAATGCTGGGAAGATTACCTTGCTCTACCAGATCTCAAATTGTGTTATAAAGCAGCAACTATTAAAATCACTTGGCACTGGTTAAGAAACAGAACGGTAGAGAAGTGGAATATGCTAGGTACTCAAGACACGGTAGTCAATGACTATAACAATCTATTGAACCTATGGACCCCAGCTTCTGGGGTAAAAACTCATTATTTGACAAATTTCCTGGTAAAACTGGATAAAAGTGTGGTGGAAACTAGGCATAGACCAATTCCTGACACCATACACAAGAATAAAATCCAAATGGGTACATGATCTAGGTATAAAGATTGATACTATAAACAAATTAGTGGAGCAAGTATTAGTGTATTTAACAGATTTAGGAAGAAGGGAAGAATTTTTGACTAATGAAGAGACAGAAAGCATTATGAAGTGCAAGAATGATAATGTTGATTCCCTTAAACTGAAAAGATTTTGCACAATCATATCCAATGCAACCAAGATTAGGAGGGAAACAGAAAACTGGGAAATAACTTTTCCAAATAGTGCCTGTGATAAATTGCCTCATTTCTAAAGTATATAGGGACCTGAGTCAAATGTACACAAATACATGTCATTCCCCAATAGATAAAAGGTTAAAGGATATAAACAAGCAGTTTTCAGAGGAAGAAATTAAAGATAGCTATAATCATTTATAAATGCTCTTAATCACTATCAATCACTCTCTAATCAGAGAGATGCAAATCAAAACAACTCTGAGGTACCACATCATTCCTATCAGATTAACTAACATGACAGTACAGTTAGATGATAAATGTTGAAGATATGGGAGAGTTGGAACACTGATTCATTGTTGGTGGAGCTGTGAGCTGATACAACCATTCTGGAGAGCAATTTGGAACCATACCTAAAGGGCTACAAAAATGTACATACCCTTTGACCAAGCAATACCACTTCTTGGAACGTGTTCCCAAGGGATCATAAAAATTGGAAAGGGACTCACATGTACAAAACTAATTATAGCATCCCTCTTTGTGGTGGCCAAAAACTGGAAATCAAGGGGATGCCCATCAATTAGGGAATGGCTGAATAAATTATGGTATGTGAATGTAATGCAATCCTGTTGTGTTATAAGAAATGATGAACAGGAAGACTTCAGGAAGACTTATATGATCTGATGCTTAGGGAAGGTGGCAACACTAGGAGAACTTTGTGCACAACAATGACCACAGTGTGTGAGAGTTCTTGGAGCTTCATTTCAATTCAGGGACTTAAAAAACTTCCCAATGACTTTTAAGGCAAAATGTCTTCCATACCTGACAGAAACAACTTTGGAATTCAATTGCAGAATATAGGAGATCATTTTCTTTTGTATTACATTTTGAGTTCTCCCATTCATTTTAATTATTCTACATAACATGACTATAGTGCAAATGTATTTAATAAGAATGTGTGTAGAGAAACTATGTAAAATCGCATGCCAACTTAGGGAGGGAGTGGGAATGTAAAGAGGAGGGAGGGTATAAATAATCTAAGTTACATGGTAGTGATTGCAGAACACTGAAAACAAAATTAATATAAAAAATAAAATAAAATAATTGGACATTTTTCTTCTTATCTAATTTTACTTTTAATATCCTTCTTGAGCCTTTCCAAGAATCGTTTTTTGGCTTGAGACCAATTCATTTTCCCTTTTGAGGTTTCAGATGTGAGTACTGAGTCAATGCTTTCCTGTTCTGAACTCATATTTTGATTTTCCCTGTCCCTATGGAAAAATTGTATGATCTTTGCTTTTCTGATTTTCCTCTTGCTCATGGTGATTACCTTTTTCCTGACTTTTAAAAATGGAATTCTGCTTCTGGAGCACAGGGGGCTCTCTTCTACATTTTTTATGCTCAGAGTTTGTGGCTTGGTTTCTGACTTTGTGTGTTGTGGCCTCTACTTTTTTTCAGCTAGAAGTTAAGTATTGTTACAACTTACTTGGTGCTGACCTGACTGGTATGTTCCAAGGCTAATGCCAGGTGAAGTCTTTCTGAGTTTCCCTGGGGTTACACTCAAGTTCCTGTAGTGATATGTGCGGGAGGAGTGCTTTGACTGTGGAAAGTCTCCTCCCCTAGGTCTGTGGTAAAGTACAGAAAGGCTCAGTGACTAGTAAATACTGCCTGAGCTTGTGTCTGCCCAATTCCCCTGACTGCACTAAGGCCTGGCTGGGGTTTTGTTGTTGGAGTTTACCATCTCCCTCTCTTTGCAGCTCAGCATCTTCTCCTAGTACACTAAGGTTGAGCTTGCTGGGATGCTTCTTGTCCTGCACTAGTCATCTTCAGCCAGAAAGGATATCTTCCCATTAATCTCTCTAGGTTCATGAACTAACCCTTCTGCTGGCTCCACTATTCCAGGGACTTTCCTGGGGAAATATTCTCTAGATTTTTTGAGGTAAACAAGGGGAGTGTGAGACCATTTACAGTTTATTCCACCATCTTGGCTCCCTAAAGTTCAAGTAGGTGATTTTCAATCATTTAGCCTGTGGGCTGATTTCCCAGGAGCAGCTGCAGCTTCTGCCTTGGGCCCTTCACTTCTATCTCATTCAGTTCCTCTGTACTCCTGTCCCATACAAAGAGGCTTGGGAATTCATATTACTGATTCTGATGTAGGCTGCCCGAGGTCATCTCACTCCACTATGTCTGTGGTTCAGTCTACACTGGGGCAGTTAGCAAGCTCTGTACTCCCTCAGTCCTTTGTAACAGATTCTTCCCATCAATGTTCTGGGTTGTTTTGGGATGGAAATATGCCACATTCTGTCTCATAGTGGATTATGCCATTCTAAAATTTGTTCAGATTCACTTTTTAGATGTATCCGAAGGAGTTTGGGACAGGGCTCAGAAGAGTCTTCATTTTCACTTTGCCATCTTGGCGTCACCTCCTTTAATATAGGTTTTTTTGTTTTGTTTTTATTTTTGTTTTATTTAGGGAAACTGAAGAGCTCAAGCAGCTTCCTGTCTCTTCTCTGACATTTTAGCTCTATATTCTCCCCATTGGTTGTGATATTATATTTCTTATATAACCTTATTTAAATTAAGTTGGAATTGGCTTGCTGTTCTCTTTTTTGCCCCTAGAATCAATGGCCTCCTCCTTGAGATCCTTCTTTCCCCTGCTATTCACATTGTCTGCTATCATAAGTTTAAGATCATGCCTTACTTCCAAAGTTTGTCTATAACCACTGGTTTTGTTGAAGAACCTTTCTTAAAGCTCCTCACTCTTAGATATTTTCTTGCTCTTTTTGTTACAATGAAAAGGTTTCAGACTGTTTCTGAAAATGTGTACCAGCAATGAATATAGAAAGCAATGAATATAGAAACTGCTGGGAAAGATCCAGGGCCCTGAAATTCCCAGAGTTTTTTATACTAGTATCTTAACTATATTTCTAGAGTTTTATTAGGAATTCCTCTCTTGGACAGGGAAGTCTAGAGTTTCTTCTCTAGCTTTCAACAGCTTCATAGAGCCCTGTGTCTCTAAGCTTCAATACAAGTTGTGCAAGGAATCAGGTTTATTTTTTATCCTGATATCTTTTCTCCCCAAATTAAAAAAAAGATTAATAATAGTGCTGCTCAGCAGTTGCATTTATTATAATCATTAAATGATAGAATTAGAGGCTGGAAGGGGATTTAAATGGTACCTAGTATGATTCCCTCATTTTATAGATGAGAAACTAAGATCAACAGAGACCAAGTCACTTGACAAAGGGCATACAGATAGTAAGTGACAGTCAGGATGTGAACCCAATTTCTGTAACTCTTAAGTTGAGAATTTTTTTCCTCCTTGGTAGAGTGCCCTAAAATTTCCATTTTCTGGCCTATTGGCTTATGCACATCAAACATCACTACGTACTCTCTTCTACATTCTTATTTAACTTAGACGTCAATTTTGATTTGAATAGAAATGTGTGACACGTAGATTTAAAGTAAGAAGGGACCTGAAGGATCGTCTATTCCAAGCCTCTCTTTTCAAAAAATGAGTATGCCAAAACCTAGAGAAAACTCATCATTTGATAACACTGCTCATTAACTATTTCATTGTCTTTTTTCAATCCAAGGATCCTTGGTGTAGAAAGAAGGTAAACAAAGGTTTAATCATGTTTTCTCTCAATGATATATAATCATTTGCTCATGCATCATGAGATATGATTCTACCAATTCTTTCAACCATTTCATTTTGCCATTACAGATATTAAAGCAAAACAAAGCAAAAATCTTTTAAGTTGCCCCTTAGAGAAGAATACAATGATTTCTACAACCTGTAGGAAAGTTTTCTGTTCTGATTACTTAAATCTCTCAAATGGCTATTTTAGTGGCAGTTAGTAGAAATGACTGTTTTTGTTTATTTTTTTTTGTTTTGATCTTTCCTCCCATAGTTTAAATAATCACTAAGGTGTTAAATTTATACTTCATTATTTTTGTGACAGCATCCAGCTGTGAGATTGATTATATATCTTGACTGAACCAACACATTTTCAAAAACATCAAAAACATCAGACTCATCAGAAAATAGAAAATGGCCCAAAACCATTAAAACTATGCATTCGTTTTACTTCTCTAAAGGTATCTTGATGACGAAAATGTCATGCCCCTGTAGTGCATGAAATCCTGTACTGTTTTTTAGGCTAAAACAGAGAAGAGCTATATTAACATGAAAATGATATCAAGGACACCTAACAAATTATGCCTTTATTAGCTATGACTACTTTTGCTTCAAGTAGTTTATTGCACCAGTAGTGCTATTCCCTAACAGGTTCCTGAATGAGTACAATTAGAAATATCCTTTCCATCAGTCAAAGCTGAAAATGATCATGCCATTACATCAGAGGGAGTACCACATACAGGATCTTGGGAAGGATTAGGGCACATAAACATACTACTAAGGCACTTGAATGGAGAAGTCCAAGAGGAATGTAATAGTACAAGAAAGAAAAATTTTGTAACCTAACAACTGTCTTGAATCTGGAAGGAGTCCTTTGAGAGAAGTATTTCCCTTCTCCCCACCCAAGCTGAAGTTTGGTATACCTAATAAATATGAGACTCTCAAATGCAAAAAAGCAATATTTTGTTTATAGAGATCACAATAAATTCCTAATCCATTAAAATTTGTTGGAAGAACTCTTTACAAATGTTAATACATACATGCATGCACACACACACACACACACTTATGTGTATATATGTATGTGTAAATGTGGTATATATATATATATATATATATATATATATATATATATATATATATATATATATATGCACACACCCATGTTATTATATTATATTTCCTTTTGGATTTAATGTCTGTTTGGAATTTTTTTTTAATTTTAGTGGTTTTGAGGTTGCTTTAGGAACACAGAGCATTTTTTCATCAAACCAATTCAATTACTAAAAATCAATGTCTAACTGAGAAACTGGTAAGAGGAAATTATCTGACTGACAAAATTTTTGGAACTTTGAGGATTGACAGGCTTAGAAGTTGAGGAGTTAAATGATAATGAGAACTGATCGGCAATTTCAACAACTGGTGAGATTCTATATTCTTTTTTTCCCCTTCTATAGAATGGGCAGTTTTAAAAAGTAAACATCACTCTGTGTGTCATTGTGATAAAAGTAGGGGATGTGTGAAAAATATGCATGTCTACTGGCCTTGAAATTCAATTGCCTTAAGTCTAATGGAAGACATCTTTTCTTTATCAAGGTATAATTAAAACCAGCCGTAAAAAAGCAGGGATTCTGGTGTGTGCCTAGTTCTGCTTGAAGACAAATACAAGCAAGCAAAGTGAAGGGATGAGTACTCAGTACTGAAAATTTTCTCTTGGCAATTTAAAACCAAACCATTTTCACTCCCCCTATACCTAACAGAGTTGAAAATTAAATGAATTTCAAATGAAGTCAGGTGACATCATTGCATATTCGTGACCCACTGTCCATCATACAGAAATGTGAGTATTTGAAAAAGATGATCCTACTATCTGAAAATGACATGGGCAAACCATGTTTAGTCAGACTTTATCCACGATACTGATATCTCAGTAAAGAATAGCACATACCTAAATTATAACCCATTATTTAAGAAAAAATATCCAGTCTGAAATACAAGAAAAAACTGTAACAAGAAAAAACTGTAATTAACCCATGTCAATTTATTTTAATTGCACTCACCATTTAAAGTTTATAAATAGCTATCCCTAAAAAGCTACTTTAATTTTAAATTGAATGCAGGGAGAATAGAGTCTTAAAAAGACATCCACTTCATCTACACTATTAACCACCTCGTGATTTTCTTTTTCATTTTCTTTTTTTAATCAACAAGCATTTCTTAAAAGCTTATTTTATACCAAATACTATGCTAGGCACAGAAAATAAAAAAAGACATAAGTAAAACAATACCTACCCCCAAGGAGCTGGCATTCTATGAAGGAAGACAACCTATGCTTATATAAGTAAATTATTTACAAAATAACTAAATTTTATAACTGAATTTTGCATATGAAGGCACTAGAAGTGGGAGTGAGGAGGGGAGGAGGAGGAAAGACTAAAAATCAAAGGTCTTAAATATAGGCAGGGCTGAACTGAGCTTGGAAGTGAGTTAATTGTCATAATAGGAAGAGGGATAAGGGAACTTATTCCAGGCAAGAAGGACAGATGGCACACAGGCATATTGGTGGGATATGAGTAAGGAAAGTCAATAACGGCTGCTGTTAAATACCTAGGGATTTACTTGTGGGGCCATTGGTAGAAATCATAGTGTGTTCTACCCAGAGATTGGTTCACAAAATTTGTTCCAAGTTATCATCAGAGGAGAAAGCTTTACTTAATACTAGCAGAACTAAGACTAAGAAAAAAGAACAGGAATCAGCAGAGGGGCACAGGAGAAAAGCAACAACCAAAGTAGAGTAATTATAAAAGGACAGTCAATGAATAGTCTGAGAGATAGAAACTTGTGAAAGGAGACTTTGCAGTGTTCTATTTTATGCTTTGTCATTCTATTCCATTCCACCATTTTTGTTAGGAGGACTTGCCTGGCACAGTGTACAGAAAAGTGACTTTTGTCAGGGAGATCTAGGTTTAAAGGTGACCTACACGGATAGAATCTATGGGATCCTGGGAAAATCATTTATTAACCTATAAGTATTCTAGGTAACTCTTTTTTTGTTATTTATTTAGTTTTAGTTTTCAATATTCATTTCCACAAAATTTTGAGTTCCAAATTTTCTCCCCATCTCTCCCCTCTGCCCATCCCAAAAGACCATGCATTCTGATTACTCCTTCCCCCAACCTACCCTCCTTCTATCACACCCCTAATTTTCCTTATCCCCACTGTCCCTCTTTTCTTGTAGGGTGAGATATAATTCTATGCCCACTACCTGTATTCTTTTTTTCCCAGTTACATGCAAAAAACAATTCTCAAAATTCATTTTTTAGACTTTGAGTTCCAACTTCTCTCCTTTCCTCCTCATCCATCCCCACTGAGATGTCAAGCAATTCAATATATGCTATATATGTGTAGTTTTACAAAAGACTTCCTTAATAGGCATGTTGTGTAAGACAAAGAATATTCCCCTCCATCCTGTCCTGCATGCCTTTTATTCTATTCTCTTTTTTTTTAAATAAATTTATTTAACTTTTTACATTCATTTTCACAAGATTTTGGGTTCCAAAATTTTCTCCCTCTTTGT
>CM053769.1:631577750-631608893 GCA_028658325.1 Potorous gilbertii
TCTCAAAAGCAGAATTAGCCAAGGGGAAAAAGAGGTGCAAAAGCTCACTGAAGAAAATAGTTCTCTCAAAATTAGAATGGAACAGATGGAGGCCAATGACTTTCTGAGAAACCAAGAAATCACAAAACAAAACCAAAAGAACTTTATATGATTTCTAAGGTACTATTCAGTTCTTGATTTTTATCTTATATTTCTGTTATATTAAAGTGTCAATTGAGTAGGCATATATTATTTTACTTTGCATATAAAATATTTTACATTATTAAAATAATATTTTAGATGTTATATTTTGATGACCTATAGCTCTTCTACTGATTGCTGGAGAGGTTAATAGAAGGGAAATGGGGTTTTACATGAATATACATATATACATATTCATTATGTGTATATGAGATTGTATAAGGGAAAGGATAGAGAGAATTGAGTATTATCATTCCATTGAAAAAGTACTCTAGAATATTTGCATTATCTAAAATGCAAATATAATAAAAATTTATACCTGAATTTATTTTTTTAAATTTTATCATGCATTTAGTGAATAGGAGAGAACTATATGTATTTGTGTTTCTAGAAAGTGAAATTATTAGCTATGAATGTAGAAATGGTAATTATATACAACCACACACACTAATCGCTCATTTTGCATAATATTTTATTAACTGAATTACTGAAAATTGATATATTTCAGTTTTGCTGCTATAAGTTTTTATAAAAAAGTAATATATCAGAGTCTTTTCATACCTCCCTTTTTTCCTGATCGTATTCTTCATTATCCTCATTTTCCAAATGAATTACCCCATGCAACACCCTAAAGAAATGTATTAAAAAGTTTTTTAACTAAGTCTTTCTGGTTATAAGTCCAACAACTGTAATCTAAACAAAAAGGAATTTGACTACTATCTTTTTTTTCATAGATTCACATGACATTTTGTCACATCTCTTATTCATACGTATACACATAGTGTGTGTGTGTGTGTGTGTTAGTGAAATATCCTAAATCTTGGATAAATTATATTTACAATTTCCTTAGGAATCCATCCATATTTCTCAGAAATTTTTCTAGTTTGATTTATAAAATTATAGATACAAAAATGATTTTGCTGTTCCCTGAGTGGTCCCTGTAGTTGTATTACCAGAAACATGTTCAATTTAAAAGTGGTTAAGATTCTTCATTGATTTATTTTTTTCTTGTAGTACAAAAATAACAGAAAGAAAACTGAGGACCAACACACATTTAGTTTTCTATATCTTAAGCACTTTTGTATAGAAAAATTCAGCATAATTCAAAATTTTTATATGTCGAATGTAGGTCTTTATTCTTTTTTATAACTTTTTAGTGGTCCACAGTTTCATACTATTTTTAGAACTTTAAAAAATTAGTACTGGAAAACCTTTCATTTCCATGACTTTTTTAAAAAAGGTATTTGAAAATGAAACCAAATTGCTGAAGAGTTCTTATTACTTTGTGATTCTTGCTCTTCTCTTTTGTCAAGATGTGTGACAATAAAAAAGAACTGATACGAATAGATATGAACTTAACCCTCAATCGTTTATTCACCCAAACAATAGACCATTTGTATCTTACCTAAGATTATTTTTTTATTTTAATTATTTTTAAATTTTCAACACTTATTCCTGCATGACTTTGAGTTTCAAATTTTCTCCCCATCTCTTTTGCCCACCCAACCCAAAAGATCATCCATTCTGATTACCTCTTCTCCCAATCTACTCTCCCTTACTTCACACTTCTCCCTCCTCTCATCCACTTACCCTCTATTTTCTTACAGGGCAAGAGAGATTTCTATAACCCATATCCTATGTGTCATTCCCCAGTTGAATATAAAAACAAATTTTTTAACATTCATTTTTAAAACTTTGAGTCACAACTTCTTTCTCTTCCTCACTCCCCACCTATTGCCACTGAGAAGGCATGCAATTCAGTACAGGTTACACATTTGTAGTCATGCAAAACACTTTCATAGCAGTCATATTGTGAAAACCTAACTATATGTCTTTCCATCCTATACTGCTCCACATTTATTCTATTCTCTCTTTTGACACTGTCCCTCCTCAAAAATAATTGCTTCTAATTATCCCTTCCTCCTATTTGCCCTTTCTTCTTTCATCCCCTCATCCCATACTTATCACTGATACCCCCCACTTTCCTGTAATGTAAGATAGATTTTCATGCCAAATTTACTGTGCATGTTATTCCCTCCTGTAGCCAAATCCAATATGGGTAAGGTTGATTCTTTTCCTCTCACCTCTCCCCTCTTTCCTCCACTGAAAAAGCTTTCTCTTGCTTCTTTTATAGGACAGAAAATTTACCCCTTTCAATTTTCCATTTCAATGTATTGCTCTCACACTTTATTACATTTTTAAATTTTTTTAGATGTCATCTCCTCATATTCAACTCACCCTGTTGCCCTATATCTATCGGTCTTTGTCCCCATAGCAGTTGACTCATTTTTCATGATTTTCTTGCTTCAGTCTCATTTTTCTTCCCAATTTTTGCTCTGCTTCTCTTTCTTGATTTTCAGAATCAATTTTGAGCTCTTCCATGATCTGAGATACATTTTTGTTTTTCGTGTGGGCTTTGTATATAGAAACTTTGACTTGGTTATCTTCTTCTGTTTGTATATTTTGGTTTTCCTTGTCACCAACATAAGATTCTAAGGTCTGATTCTTTTTCTTCTTTTTGGTTATTTCCTGAGTCATTTGTTTGATTTTTGAGCTCTTTGTCAAGCTAGTTCTCTACTGTCAGTGGAGCTTGGTAAGTGTACTGTAAACAGCTCAATTCCTACCCCCCCCAACACCCACAATCTGTGAGTCAAGAGCTGGAAAAACTGCTCCTGCTGTGACTGCTGTAGGTTCCCACACCTCTTTCATCACTCTGGAGCTAGGGTTTGACCACTCTACTCTCTCACACAGGTCTGACAGTTTTTCTTTCCACTGAGTTTCCAATTTGTCCTCAGTGTTTCGAGGTTGAGAACTCTGAAAACTGTCACAGGTGCTAGAGATTCGGTGACTGGAGGCCTGCTTGGGTCCCATCTATGCAAGGACAGCTCACTCTGGACTGAGCTCTGCTCCCAGGACAGAGCAGATAGATGCATCACATCGAAGTTCCTGGCTATCTTGAGTGGAGAATTGCTTCAATCCACCATTCTTTGAGTTCTCCACCTCCACAATTGGTCTAAAGTCATTTTTACAGATATTTGGCTGGGCATGGAAGAGGGCTATGCTTCTACTCCACCATCTTGGCTCTCTCTCCAAGATTTTTTTAAGTTTTGAATTTTAAAGGATTATTCACTTATATTTATAATTTAAAAAAATTAAATCTGAAGTGACCCACATGCCAGAAATCAACTGAATTATATTAAAAGAATCTTCTATTATTTTTAAAAGCTGATATTATCTACTCAAACTACCCTCACAAACACCAAGTTTTGTTAATATCCAAGTCATATTAAGTTCCTGATCCCAAATATGCTCTTCTAATATAGATTCACAATTTCAATACATTTATATCACCATGAGGGTTTATCCAGGAACATGAAAGCTTTGGAAAAGGGGTAAAAAAATCATCTAATCATGTTGTTCTTTGGTCTCCATGACTCTAGTTTAAAATAGATGATTTTGCAAGGTTGACATTTGCTATAAATGTTTGTTTTATGTTCACATTGTGCAACATATATTAATTAAAAGGAAAACATAGGATAAAAAGGTGTAGTTTCAATACTATTGATTTTAGGAAGTTTAACTGTTAGTATTTATTAGTAAATGAGTATTTAATTGTTAATATTTTGTTAGCACTCTGATTCCTTACCAACCAATCCTCAAGTCACTGAAGTGAGCCATTGTACTTCATGGATTTTTTTCCCACAGTATCATTTGAAGGACATAGATTAAGTGGAGAAAGAGAGCTAAATTATTTCCCTAGAGACTTCTCTTACTCATATTTTCACATTTCAACCTTACCATCATCAAGGGATAAGACAACTCAATGAATCTAATTTTGTTGCCTGTGGTAACCGTGAAGTTATTACAAATAATTTATTCAAAAATATTCAACGTTTTCATTATGCAAACAGAATCATTGATTTGATGGCATTCTTTAGTCTCTGTACTTATTCATGTATGGAAAATATAAGCAGAAAGATGTAACAGTATGCAAGCTAATTCACATGATGAATGAATATACAGCAGAGAACTTTACCAACCTAGAAGATAAAAGAGACAAAGCCATATCTGTGGCATTTTTATGAAAAATAACATTTTCCTTCATTTATGTAAGTTGTATATCCTCTGTTATTATTATATTTTCTTGAATTCATGAAAAATCAATAAGGCATTTTTTTTTGCCAACCACAATTCTAGTTACCTTTTGGGAGTTTTGATAACAGATTCTGGAACAAAGGCATCTTGTACTGGTCATCCATCTCTTAATATCAAATTGAAGCATTGTTGGTGACTAATGGGTAGTATTCCAATTAGAACCATAATAGAAATTTGGATATTTATTCAAAAGAAGCAAAGAAGCAGATAGAATTTCTGAAAAGTAATTTCATTCATTTTGGTAAGGCTAATTTTCATATAGTTCAGGCTTTAAGGTTTTCTAATTCTTATTTGAAATCCCTCAAAGAAAAACATGGCATGAATTTGTTTTAACTTATGTATGTATGTATGTATATATGTAAGTATGTATCCATATATATTTATATTCTCAGAGATGTATCTACCCATATCCAACATATTATATATATATATATATATATATATATATATATATGTGTGTGTGTGTGTGTGTATAGCATGTGAGTAACTATGTTTACATATATATATATATACATATATATGTATGTATCTGTTTGTGTATGTATATATTTAGAATAGAGTACCATAATAAATGCTAAGAGGGCTACAAAGTTTCTTTTTCTCATAGCATTTATACTTTAGCAGGGGGAAGTTAATTCAAGTTGATCCTGAGGAATGCTATTCCAAAGTGAATGTATTTATTTGAAGATGTCTCTTTGCAATTTCATAGCAAAAATATATACTATTATGAAAATACAAGTTAATTTTATAAATGAGTACCAGTAAATGACATTTTATTTTCTTGCAAAAGTTGTTGTTTTTGCATTTTTCACATTAAAGAGAAGAGGTGGTGGAAGTATATGTAAGTTTGACAAAATAGGATAAAAGAGGCATTCCCCCTGAGGTTAGAGTTGATCTCTGTTTATCTCTGAATTTGGGCACGATCAAAAATTGAAATGAGAGTGTTACATTTGACATTTATTAATATGATCCATTAGTATAATTGTGGTAATTTTTTATAGAATGAAAGGAATTAAATGGATAAATTCTGGCAGTTTCAGTTAAGTGTTCTCAGATGTGTGTGTTTATGACTGAATACTTTTGTTTCAAGGCTCACTATTGGATGTCTTTCTTGTACATGTTATTTGGAAAGTCTTAAAAAAAGCAAAGCTATATAACTAGCTGCTCAAGATATTGAGCATAAAGCATACATACAAGCTGTTGTGGTGATAAACTCTTTTCAAAAAGGAAGCAGCAAACTGTCCCTCATGGTCCTTTTTCATTCATATACTATTCTTTTAGGAATGGAAGACAGAAATTGGGAAATCTTGCATCCAAGGAACACCTTATAATTGAAAATATTTTGTGTCCTTATAGAAGAAGAAAAAGACTTAAAGAACATTTGCAACTTACTCTCTTACCAATATTTTGTAAAAGCTAGTTTGAAATATTGAAGTTAAGTGTTTTGGGAAAAAACATTGGAATATTAGGGTAGCAATGTGGTTTAGCAAATAGAGGACCAGTCCTGGAGTCAGGAGGACCCAAGTTCAAATCAGACCTCAGACACTTGACATTTACTAGCTTTGTGACCTTGAGCAAGTGCATAATCCTGTTTGCCTTGCCTTTCCCTCCCGAAAAAATTTGCAATATTGGGGAAAATGTGATTAAATTATTCATACATTTTACCCAAAATACACATTGGGTTATAGCTTAAACGGCTCAAAGAATGAAAGATCTGATATTTACCAAGATAGCAGCATTGATGGGGATGGAGAAAAGTAAGGAAGAACAGAAAATCAAGTGAGTCCATTAATCCTGGAGTGCCTGAATATGTAAGAATGCTCATGGTGTGGGTGAGACTCTGTGGTCTTTATTATGGTTGTTCACATGTGAACATGTGCTCATCCAGGTGAACATCTCAGTGCTGTTTTCCTTTCCACTTTGTGTTTCTTCGGCTGTCCTTACATCACCAAATAGTGAATCTAAACCTCAGCAGTTTAATAAGATTGCTTCTCAATCTCTCAGTCATTTTAGGCTGAACTCCTTTTCCTTAAAACTATTCTATTTCTCATAAGAGAGAATGACCATCATGACCATCACTAGCAGGATAAGCCCAAGCCTAGCCTCAGGTTCTCAAAAGGAATTGACAGTGAGGAACTTTTTAGATAGTGCCAAGTTATGCAGAAGATGAAATACCTGTTCATAAGTGCAGTTTCATGCACTTCATATCTGAATGTTTCAATCTGAATGTTTAATATATCCACCTTCTGTTAGAGTATGCTAGTTCTGCTTCACTTAACTGTATTTTAAACCTTCATCAGTACCTGATTATGAATTGTTCATGTTTTAAATATTTCTTCTGTTCCTAAGTCAATTCATGTCTTCCACCTGATCTACCTTCTATATTGAGTATTTTCTGCTCCTGTTTTGGGAGGTCATAGACATTAATTAACCAAACATAAACCTCATATGATTTTTTTCTGATTCTCTGTTGGGTAAGTATAAAAATCTAGGAAGTATGAAAAAAATAATCCAGCTCTCCTCTTTAGTGGTTACTTTCAACTAAGGCTAAACTCAGTACCTTACTGAGATGAGAGCTCTGGTGGAAAGGAGCAACTTTAGTTTGCATAGTCAGTACCTATCTATTGTTAATGCATTTTTCACAATAAATATTTCTAGGTAAATATAATCACATCACTCTGGGTATTTTCCTGATTTTTTTTAATTTTTTTGGGTCATTTTATTCCTTAAGGATACCAATGCATCACAAAGGCATCAATACTTCTGTCTTAACATGACAAGGTAAAACATGTAGTAAGAAAAAGTAAAATTATTATTCTGACTAAAACTAATGTAAGGAAAGAAATCTATTTATAGGATGCCAGGTGGTAGGAACTAAGGGGATAGAATGGGAGGATACTAAGACATCTATAATATTTTCCTTTTGATTTAATTTTTATGTATAGTACAATTTTTTTTAGTTTGTAATTTTCTTAAGATAACATACTAGCCTTTGGCAGGTCAGAAGATGTGAATAACACCTTAGATATTGTATAAAAGTCAAATAAGTTGGATGCTTTTTCTAAGAAGGAAAAACCATGCACCAAGAAAGCTATTACTGAATGCACTGAAAAACATTGCCTTTTTTGTTTTTCCATTGTTTCAATTGAAGTTTTTTTTCACTTAATTTTATTTTTAAATGATCAAACATTTCAAAGAAACAAAACACAAGGAAAAAATATGCTGGTAACAAACATTAGATACTCAATTACAATATATTTCCACATTCTCTATCTTTATTCTATAACTCAATTTACCTCTCTGTAATAAGGTGGGTAGTATTTCAGACTTAGTCCTTTGTAATCATTTGTCAGCAGTGTTAAGCCTCACAGAGTTTTGTGTTTTTAATAAATTGCTTTCTTGTTTCTTTTCCAGGTTCAATAATTCTTGCTTTAAACATCAGTATATAGCTATGATTATGGGAAACGGAAATGGGCCCCTAACTTTCATGAAACTGCTAAAGTTATTTCACGAGTGAGTTCCGTAAATTTTTTTTTAGAATATTCTACTTAGATTGAGTGTTTTAGAACTTCCATCCCTTCCTCCATTTTAAAGGGTTTGAAATACTGAGAAAAGTTTGATATTTACATCAACTTGACCTAACAACCTTTGCCTTGCAAATGATGATTTGATTCCTAGTATGATCTAATTTCAGGGTTGAATTCGTATATAGACTGCACTTAAAGCTAATGTAAGTAAATTGGCCTTTAAAAAAGAAGAAATTTATGATTGAAAATGACAAAAACATTGATTGTGGTAAACCTTATAATGGTTAAATTGTAGAAAATGTCTTCTTCCCACATACAATAACATTTTAAATCTATTTTGTAGGGTTTACATTGTCAATCGACAATGATAGGAGAAAGCCTATATCAAATCTATTTAAATACGTTTTCTCAACGGTTTCTAGAATTTGAAGATGTATGTATTATTGTAAAAGGAAAGGTAGTGGTCATGCAGTAAGGTCCTGGAATAAAATAGGAACATTGCAAGTGCTATCTTAATCATCATGCAATGATTGAAGTTATATAGGAAACCCTGTAGTATATTAGAGGAATATCTCATGGAGGATTTGTTGCAAGCAGAGCTATACTCAGGACAGTTGTATTTAATTGAGTGAAAGATAACTTAAAATTTCAGGGGGAACATTTACACTTTGGAAAACATTATGTGCTATAAATCAAAGTTGGGATTATTGTTTTTTTTTCATTGCTTAAATTTAAGGAAGCAATGGTTATGTTAATGCATATGAAAATTAAAAGTGTGTCATGTGTATATTCTCTGTTTTGTTTTGTTTTTTGGTAGAGGGAATGGGGAGGTGAAAGGTTTGTTAAACATGTACCATTATATCCATGATGAAAGGACAAGGAAAAAAATAGAGAGAGAAGTTGTGGGGTTTTTGCAGTCTACATAATTAAAGACTTTACACATATCAATAAATTAAAAAAAACTCCATAAAAGCAAGAAATATATATGAAAGAAAAGTAAAATATAACGCAACACAGTGGATTTAAGAAAAAAATTTCTTTTTGACATTAGAGCACCACTATTAAAAGTAACAACTTTTTCATACTTCTGTACACAATATTATTTTCTTCCCTCAAATTTAGCTTTTGAACAGTTAAGTGGAGCAGTAGATAGAGCATCTGGCATAGAGTCAGGATCACCAAGTTCAAATCAAGCCTCAGGAACTAGCTGTGTGACCTTGACCAAGTCAGACAATGCTATTTGCCTCAGTTTCCTCATTTTGGAGATTAAATAATTTGGAGAAGAAAATGGCAAACCACTCCAATATCTTTGCCAAGAAAATCCCAAACGGGGCCATGAAAAATCAGGCATATCTGAAATGAGTGAACAAGTTTAGTTTGTTCCTTTTAAAAGTAAATTTGATGTTTATGAGAAGTATTAAGTGATTTTAGAAAAATCACTTACTAATTTTCTTGCTTCTATTCTAGAAGATAATAGGAATAGCATAATGAATTCTCATTCTAGAAGTATATTCTTATACAATACCTGTTCTATTTTAATGTCATGAAAACTTCCTTCAAATCATTAGTCTTCCTAGAAGTAGATGCCCAGTGAGTGAAAAAAAAACGTGAAAAATTAAAAATAAGTGTTAGTAAAATTAAATTCCTTTGTAATATAAGGTTTTAGCTGGAGTAAATTGGACTGTTTCTAAACGTTTCTGAATTTATGGAATTATTTTGCAAAAATAAATTATAGGTATAGAAGAGAGATATTCATGTCTCTAAGAAGAAGTAAACAAGGCAATTAACTTGAAAAAAATACAGTATAATGTTGGTCACATGGCTTAATAGAAGAAGGCTATTAATGAGCTTTTAGAATTTAATCAGGTTTACATAAACAGAATGGACTGGGACACGAGTATACTTTACCTATCTTAGGTCATTATATTATAGATTCTGAGAGTTTCAAGGATCCTCAGAGAGAGCTGGATAGTAGAATTTGTACATGAGTATGAATTGTTCTTACATCACATGCACCAAGTGGTCATCCAGTTTTTTTCTTGTCTTTTTTTGGTGACTTCTAGTGAAAGGGATCCTACTTCCTCCCAAAACAGCCAATTCCACTTTAGCTTAGCTCTAAATATTAGGAAGTTTTCCTTGCATCAATCATAAATATGTCAATTTGAAACATAACACATTATTCCTCAAAAACATCACTATCCATAACAAATCTTACACTACTTCCACATGAAAGCACTTCAAAGACAAGAAGACAATGATTGTTCCATATAATATGTGATACCAAGGCCCATAACATTCCTGCTTCAATTCAATAAACATCAATTACATTGCTAGTTATAGTTAAGGAATTGTTCTAAATAATGTATCCCCATTTACAGATCTTCTCTGGCCTCAGAATGTGTTTCTAAAATGTAATATGCAGAACTGAATTAAATATAAAAATCCAGATGTCTAGGCCTTGAAATTAATACTTTCTTAATATAGCCTATGCTTACATTAGTTTATTTGAATTTCAAATCACAATTCTAATACCCAATTTCAAGTCCAAAACTCCACCAATCTCTTTTTTAGACAAATTGTGATCTAAATTTATCCATATATGTCTCATCTTGTACTTGAAAATGTGTCTGTAAATGCACATATATACTAATGAATACATGAAGATTCAAACTTTTGTATCACATATTTCCCCTGAGCACCACACCTACATTACCAACTTCTATCTCGACCTATCCATATTGAGATCTCAAATTTAAAATGCATTATCATAGTCTAATAATCCCCACCTCTTCACTTACTGCTCCTCCAAATTTCCTTGATTAAGGTTGATGACGTTAATACCTTTGGGCTCATCAAATGCTAAACAGTTGGAGACCTTCTTGATATTTCCTTCTTCCTCATGCACCAATCTAAACTACTTTGAAGTCTTACTAATTCCTCTTTCACAATATTTTTACATTACTCTTTTGTTTTCCATTCTTATCACCACCATTTATATTCAATGTCTTCTCATTTCTTGCCAATTTTATTTGCGTCATGTTTTACTGCAGGCAAATTATATTGAAAACCTCCCTAGTTTGGATGGTGGTGGTGATTTGAAAAGAAAAATAGGCCCAATAACTGAATCTGGTCCCTGATAAACTTCAAATTTTATTTTCCGTTTCTGATCTATTCATAATTATTGCAAGACTGATGGCTAAAGAAAGTGGTGATGTGGGAGCACAATTTTCCTTAAATCATTTTTCATTGAATTTGTGGTTCACAAGCTATCAATTAAGCCTGAAGTCAATTTATCATGAGTGTGACTTTCTGTTCCTTGAAATTCAGCCAAATGCTGAATTCCTTGAAAGCACTAGGCTAATTTATCTCCTAATTTATCTTCCAGCCTTTATGTTTTCCTTCTGAGGCTGCGATTTAAATGCTTGTCAAAATACTCTTCCAAATGTCACATACTGATGTTATCTTCATCCTTAAAAAATAATCCACTTCAGTGACCACTCTCCATTTGCCAATATATTATACTAGAAACTCCTTAAAGCTTTTCTCATTTCACCTGCAATATACCTATTGTTTCATATATCTTCCCTTATACAATCTATGTTTCAGGCCAAAAACGATTTTGAGTCATTCTGCAGCCTAGTCCAATATTGCCAAAATTCATGAATTTTGCCCAATTCCCTTGTCTGTAATGTACTCTCAAACATTTTCCTTCAAGGTACAGATCAGAAGGCACCTAAACAATGAAGCTTTACATAATGCTCCAAGTTAAAAGTATTGTCTTCTACTCACATTTTCCTAGGTCATTTTGCAAGAATTTCTCCCACTATAATTTAATTTCAAGCATGCTTTCTAGAAGCACATAACTGCTTATTAGTGTTCTCATCATACTCTCTCACTACCAATTAAATAAAAAAGAATTTTGAAGTCACTAATTATGTCATTTTATATATTCTAGTAGCTAGAAGTTAACTTTGCATATATAATAGTTGCTAAAAAAAGAAAAAAAGTTCAATTGAAGTCACAACTTCAGTCTTCTATAGAGGATTCATTATATATTTCAATATTCTACACAATTATATGAAACTCCCATAAAATCAGGGCCTTACAACATGTATATTGACCTTAAATAAGACAAATTGACATTATATTTTCATGTTTGTTTATTTACTTACTTGTTTATTAAACATTTCCCAATTAGATTTTGATCTACCTCACACCCACTCCAGGGTTGTGTGACCATATGAGACCCTCATTCTGTAACTTTGGTCAGTCTATTCTAGAAGTATTTCTCTAGTTATTTTAGTAAATGGAAGACTTCTATAGCACTTGACAAATTGATCTGATTTTTTTTCTTTCCTAGTATATTAAAGGATCACTTCCTTGTTCAGGTCTTTTAATTAAAACTACAATTGTGTGTTCAGAAGAGGGATGATAGTGAGCTCTTCCCTCTGCTTCATTGCTAAGGGTCTTTCTGCTCACACAGTCCTTAACAAAATCAACCCTGGGGTCATTTAGGGTAACTATTGCACTCTTTTTCTCGCATTTGGTTTCATTAGAATTCTAATTCATTACCCCAGAGAGCAAATGTTGAAACCTTAAGCTTGTCTAATTGCTGAATTCTCAACAAAGGGGATGGTGATCAAAAAGTATTTTAGTGCATGTTATAAATCAGGCATAAGCTTATAAGATTTATCTGCTATACAACAAAGAAATTATGGGCTCACATGTCTCTCATAAGTGTCCATTGACAAAACTTAATAATAATTTGGTGATGTCAGTCTCATTTCCATGCTAATTTACCGTTTTTGATTCTCAACATTCTCAATTTCCAGTGGTGACTTTCCCCTCTGATGGCAGAGCTGAAAAATAGAATAATAAACTCCTCCCAAATTTCATGGAACATTGTACCCTGTACTGGTATTGCATGGTAATAGCACCCTACTGTTCTGTTTCCTTTTGTGTGTTCTTTACTTTATTAGATTGTAGAGATGATCTTATATCTGAGAGTTATGGTGGCATCAGAAAGGACTGAGGAACAGGAGAAATGCCAGGAGCAGAACAGAGGTTGGTACACAAGGTATGTAGATCTGACCAAGGACTTTGACACTGTTAGTCATGGGGGCTTGTGGAAAATTATGTCAAATTTTGGTTGCCTGGAGAAGTTCGTGAGTATTGTACCTCAGTTTCATGATAGTGTAATTGCCTGGGTTCTGGATAATGTACAGTGGCCTTCTGGAAGGCTTTCATGCCTTCCCAGACACAGGTGCTCTATCAGCGACTACCACACCATCCATACATGGAACCATCAGTTACAATTAATGGAGAATCTCCCTCTGAATTTGATACTATTATGTAATGAATGAATGAAATTATGAAATCAATGAAATGGACAATGAATGTTTTTCTTTCTTTAACAGAAGATTAGGTATCAAATAAAGTTATTAAAATGTGTCATTTTGTTAATCATAACTGTGCTATTTCCAGTATCTAGGAAATAATTGAAATTGATGGGAGGAGGAAGTTTATGGTGATGAAAGTGCTTATTCTCAAGGCTTTTATACATTTAGTAAGTGAGTGAAAAGAAACTTCACATTTTTCAAGGTCAGTTAATCTTCAAAATCTATTGCACTATAAAATTGGTATTTGAACTACATATATCAAGATCAGTACATGGAGTTGGAATAGAGCATTGGCAGGAAAACATGCCTGATCTTCCCCCTGAACTTCAGATCATATTTTGACTCTGCCACTTAATTTTGGAGTCATGGAGGAAGGGTTGAAATCTTAAAGATATACCCCAAATTATCAGTAAATAAGAAATTCCTTTTTCACCTCTGCTTCTTCTTCTGTAAAACATGTGAAATAACAATCCTTCTCTCTAGGTCATAAAGTTTTAATGAGGAAAACTTTGCAAAAAAAATTACCTTAGAACACCATAATGGAATTTAGAACAAAATTAACTTTGAACCATCACTTTAGAGGCTATGGTTACTGAGGAAATCAAAGCACTTTAAAACTTATTGGATAGTTCATTAGCAAGGGATTCTAAGGATAATTTTTCATATAATATGACAATACTGTATTACTTTGAACTCCTGTCTAATCTTCCACTTATTGTCTAGTTTTCACTTCTGACAAATGAATTTCAATCATCTAATGTTTCTTTAAAGCTGGTTAAAATAATGTCAAAGTCCTGTCTTCATTTCCAATGATCATGAAGCCTGAGGTCTAATTAAAACTATGATTACTTCCATTTTGTGTATTCTTAAGGCACAAGCAGATGTGATAACCAGCTCTGGTTTGTAAAGGCTGTCAGCAATTGTTAACAAAACAAAATATTTCAGGACTTTACCTTCCTCTGCACTGACACTTTTAACTGTAGATATTCAGCTTACACCTTTCAAATGCTTTATTTTACATCTGACATCTAATTAGCATGATTTTTCTTCAAAATACATGACTATTTAAATGTCTTCACTGAAATGGCATATTTTTAACATCATTAACTGCCAAGTCCTTGTTATAATACTATTGTCATTTATAAAATTTGAACTAAATTGGAAGTTGGTCAGGTTTGTATTAGTACTCTTTGGGAATTTGTGCAGTTAATTCTAGAAGCAAATATTTTATAAATCATAAGCAAGAAATATTCAAGTAGCATATTAAACATGATCTGGTAAGGACGGTGGAAATCAGATAGTTTATTTTAAGCTACAGCATGTTAATTTGCTAGGTATGCATAAACTTGTCTTTTGAAGGATCCTCGGAAGTGTTTACTTTTTCTCCCTCATCATCTTGCATAATTGAAGACACATGGATTTTGAGTTTTTTAATACTGGTAGCTCTAAATACATTTGAAAATAACAGCTAGCGTACTTTAGAACACTGTGAAAATATTCATATTATCTTTTCCAAAGTCACGGGGGCAGAAGAAAAGAAAAAAAATCAACCAGTGTGTAAAAGAGAAAGAAATTAAATGTTCTGATCATACTAATTTAAATTTCCTAATCTTAAAGTAGACTTCATTAATCAGATTAATAATAATTAGTTTTTGATGTGTCTGCTGGTTCTAATTTTTGATTTATTTATTAATTTTTAGAATGTAACAGAAACATCCTTAATTTTATACTCTTTGTTTGCACCTGAAATGTTTATCCTTAACTCGTCACTACGGAGACAACAGACATCTCTCCTCTCTGCTATTTGGTCAAAAGATAATGGAAGCTTAGACTCATGAAAGTAATAACACTTTGGCCCAAGCCGAGAAACTTCTAGGAGGAGGAAAGGAAGTCAGGAAAAAAATATTTGCATGAGAATACAGAAACATTCATATTTTATTGTTATTAGGTATGTAGTTTGTTCTCAACTTCAATTTTTACCTGAGTGAATAATCTCTACTTCATTCATGCAATTTGTTCTAATATTCTTAGTTGGAGAGAAAGCTGGAAATTATGAATGAAGATATAGCCTTGGAAACTTGATCTGAGTTTAAGATCTACCTGTGCTACATACTGACTTTGTGATTCTTGGTGATTCATATTTTGGTGCACAAGGAAGCTTTTTAAGGCTTTAAGTTACAAGAAGATATTGTATGCATTGTTAGAAGGAATTTCATCAGTAGGAACTCCCATATATCTTTGAAACAGGGAAGTAGTCCATATCCTCTATCATGGTTTATCATTTATTAAATACATTTTGCTTTAACACCTATTATAAGCTATGTATTCAACAAAGTCCTGGATTTACTAAGAAAAAATAGAATATAATTATTTCTTTCAACAAAATTACATTCTTTTGGAAAATGTAAAATATATCCAGAAAAGTAACTACAAATATATAAGAAGGAAATAAACACAAAGTAATTGCAGAATGAAGTGAGAAAATAAAATATTCTCATCCCTGCAAATCAAATCCAAACCAACAAATATATATTAAAAACAAGAATATGCAAGATACTATGTGATGGATTTGGGATAGACTAAAAGTAAGAAAAGAATCTGTCAAAAAGTTTACATTCTACTGAAATAATTTACTCAGAACAGAAATTATTTTCTGGTTTCAATGTTATTCCATTCTTTCAGTTCCAGCGTATCAGGGAGAATCAACAATTCATAAATGCCTTTCTTTTCTTTTCCTTTTGTTTTTACTAAACTCTACATCCACCCAGAAAGACAATATCTATGAACTCTGACACTCTGGTGATGATTCTTCCTTACTGAGAGTATTCAATTTCCTCTGATTACTATGATTGCTCAGCTCAGTGTTTCTGTATGTGTGTGTGTGTGTATGTATGTGTTTGTGCATGTGTTTATATTTTTCCCTACAATCCTATCTGCTCCACTTTTGTATTTGTATTTCTTTCTGGCTTCTTCTGTTAACAAAATTTATTTAAAGGTTTTGTACTCCCACCCTAGTAGATTTTTGAGCTTTTTAAATAAAATTTAAATGTGCAGGATAAAATATACAATTTTAATCTCATTTCCAATTTTGACAGAATGACTAAATTTTATGTGGGGAATATTGGTCACATAGTTTAACCAGATTTTAGCAAAGCTTTTGATGAAGTGTCTCATAATATCATTAAGGAGATGACAGATAGGGACTAAATGACAATCCAGTTAGATGGATTCAGAAATAGTTGTATTTAGACAGCTACATGTTACAATTGATAGAGTGCTGGGTCTGGACTCAGATATATTTGAGTTCAAATCCAGGAGTGGACAATTTCAATCAATTTCCTGAGTACAAGTTAAGGAGTCTAAATAAGAAAATCATTGGTCTGAAAGCTGTAATACCTCGGGCAAGTCACATAACCTTTGTTTGCCTCCTTTTTCTGTAAAATAGGGTAATAACACCAACTTCCCAGGGTTGTACGGAAGAAATGAGATCATATTTCTAAAGTGCTTAGCACAGCTTCTGGCACATAATAAACATTATACAAATTTTAGCTGTTATTGTTTTATGGCTGTTCTCAAAAAGAAATTGTTAATGGTTTAATATCAATGAGAAAGTTAGTCTCTAATGGAGAATCCGGACAATTTGTGCCTGGGTCTGTATTACTATATATATATATATATATATATATATATATATATATATATATATATATATATCAGTGGGAAATAGCTAAAGTCATGGATGACATGATCATCAGATTTGGAGATGGCACAAATCTGGAATATGTGCCTGGATGAAAGTGTTAGAATTAAAACTGGTTTGGTTTTTTTTGCATTCTTAGTGCAATGAGCTGATTAATTGCTAATAAGCAATTCAATAGGGAGATAAAGTCTTATCTTTGGCTAACATGCACACAAACACACACACGCACACACACATATATATATATATATAAAGGATTTATGTATATGATCTAAAATATCATTTAAAAAATTATTAGATTGCAAAATCTAGATGAATCATCAGTAAAGTATGGTAGCTACGATAGGTATGGAAAATTTGATTGTGGTAAAAAAAGACAATTAGTGTCTCTCTGTAGTCTGTTCTCTTCAGGCCTTATCAGTCATATTGTGTTCAGTTCTGGTACCACATTGAAACAAAAATCAAGCAAAAAACTGCTATTGATTCATTGATAAGCTGTTAAAAGTCCAGAGGAGGACAAGGATAGTGAAAGACTTTGAGTTTGTGTCATTTTAGATACTTGAATAAACTAGACATGATTAGCCTGGATATAAAAAAAGTAAAATGATTTAACTTGAGAAATGATGGGCAGCCCTCTTGGGAGGACTTGAAAAAGAGACCAGATTTCCATTTACAAGATAATTTTAGTTGGGATTCTTTTCATGTATAGCTTCTATTTGGATGGTGATTAAGCTCTCTTCTAAATGTAAAAAAAAAAAGTATGATTCTGTGATTCTGATTAAGGAAGTTATGAATTGAAAGAAAAGATGCTTGGGAGTACAACCTAGGAATGAGGTTCAGGGAATTTGGTATCTATTTCTATTCAGAAATTGGAATGACATGCCCAGGATAATAGTGTTTTAAATAAATTGTTCTGCTTTCAGGTTAATTACAGCTAAGAAATAACTTGGAATAGGATCAGGCAAATAGCAGTTGCTTAGTGACAAAAGGAAAGACTTAGAAAAAATATCTCATGGCATTTAATTGGTACAAACTAAATTGAAGTTAATAATATTTCAGTCTATTTTTTACACCCAGTCACTAAACAGGTTTCTTGAGTTCCAATTTCCCTTTCGACTTTTGGTACCAAATATACTCTTTTGAAAGGAGGCTAAAATTTATGTATTTCATATTTTCCTCAATTCAATTTTTAAAAGTAATTAAAAAGGACTTAGGTTTGTGTTCTTTTCTGGTTGTTGAACATGCTCCAGTTAAAAACATGTTTCTTTTAGAGGTACAAGTAGAATTCTATTGGGTGTATCTATTTTCTTATTAGTTTAAAATGCACATGTACATAACCTATAAATCTTGGTTGCCTCATTGAAATAATAGAACTTCTCAGTCATATACTCTCAGTGGGGATTTAACCACAAAAATCCCATTAAATTTAGCATTAACTTTAATGAGAATTTTGCGACTAAACCCTACCATTATGCCTTGAAAAATGTTAAGTTCATAAATGTCCAACTTCCTTCCTGTACATGCTATTATAAAGTTAGTTGCTTGGCAAATGAACTTGGATGCACTGAAGATTGAAAGGTGTCATTACAAAATTAGTAAAGATACATTTAACCAGATGATGAAGAAAATAAGTTCCGAAAAACATTCACATAGGTAAGTCTTTGGAATACAAAAGAAACTGTTTTCCATAACCCATTTTTCTTCCATTTTCTCTGAGGAAATTCCTGCTTTTCTTTATGTTGCTAACCTGCTTGTTTTGTTTTATTATGTAAAAAAAATTGTATAATATTTGCAAAAGGCAAGGGGAAAATGTTTCCTTGATTCCAAATCTCTGGGATTCTTGCTAACAATATCTGATGTGAAGAAGATGGAAATACAGACTATTTAAACTATGAGGAGACACCAATAGATATCAAGTCTGCTTTGACGGAATGAGAAGGACAAAGAATAATAAAGCTGGAGTCATAAATTACATATAGGAAGGATCCATGCAATTATTAAAGGAGCCACAAGAAACATGGAAAGGAATTTTCCTCCTTTTGTTATGATCATGGATATACCTAGGATATTTGTACCATATGTTGTTAACAGGTAAGTAATGGAAAAGTTCTCAAATTGAGGGCATCTAAGTGACATGGTAGAAAAGAAACTAGGACCAAATCTGAGGTGATCTGAGTTAAAATCTGGCCTCACATATTTATTAGCTGTTTGAACATCGGCATGTCTCTTAAGCCTGTTTGCTCCAGTTTCCTCATTTATGAAATTAGCTGGAGAGGAGAAAATAGCAAACCACTCCTATATCTGCCAATAAAATTCCCAATAGAATCACAAAGAGTTGCATATGACTGAAAAACAACAAATGGTAAGGATGTGGAGATGTCTGTATGTGATTTGGCAGAATTACATACTCATTGCATATTCTTTGATACAATAGAAACTATGAGCTATCATGAAGAGTTGTCCAAGATGGATAGGTCATAGTGCAGAGTTCTGTCAAAAGGTAATTCATTGGAGAAAGAAAGGGCAAAGTACTACAGTATCTTTGCCAATAAAACATCACAGATATGATTAAAAACATGAAAAAAAATATGACACCAGAAGATGAGTCTTTCAGGTCAGAAGCTGTCCAAACCTACTTAGGAATGCTAGAAGACAGCTCTAAGTATATCCACAATTAATGAAGTATCTGAGTGAAAGCTAAAAGGGAATTCAGCTGTGAATATGTCTGGTGATGAAAGGCAAGTCCAGTGCTGTAAAGATCAACATTGAATGGGAACCTGGAATCTATGATCTATGAGACAAAGTAAGTTGAATGTGGTCAAACAGGAGATGACAAGATAATACATTGACATCTTTAAAAAATAAAACTTAATTAGCCTATCCATTGAATGGGTGTATCTCAAAGTGAGAATGCTGTAAGATCTTAGCCTGAAAGGGCTAGAGTCTCACATTTCATCCTGGACCATTGCCAGTAGTCCTGGTAAATATCATGCCACTGGATCCAGAAGACTCAGTAGAAGAAAGTGGGGTTGGTGACCTTGCAGAGCCCTTCCTCACTCAAATCAAAGTCAACTGCAAGTCAGGGCATCATCTTGATGCAATGGTCCTCTTTGAGAATGAAGGACAAACACAACAACAGCAATTGACATCTTAGACATCAATGAACTCAAGAGGATGGAGACAGGTTAATTTAAATGAGGTGATCTTTACACATACTACTGTGAGCAAGACTCCCTCAGGAAAAAAAAATGAAGTAGCCCTCAGAATCAATATAAAGAAGAGAAAAGCCGTGTTGGGGTATAATTTCGAAAATAATGATATTTGTTTGAATTAAAGGCAAACGATTCAACATTAGAGTAAAAGATGTCTATGCTCCAACCATTTATTCCAAAGAGGCCAAAGTTGGTCAGTTCCATGAAGGACTAAAACATCTTTTAGAAATAACACTAAAACTGTCACATTAGTCAGGAGATTGGAATTGTAAAAGACAATTAGAACAACAAATGTTTACCTTTGGAGTACAAAATGAAACAAGGAAGAGACTAAAAGATTTTGGTGAATTGGAAGTGATGAATAGCTTTAAAGAATAAGATCTAAAAGATAGAGTGTCTGAGGAAATGTGAACAGAGGTTTGCAATATTGTACAAGGGGCAGCAGCAGCAAAATCAACAATAACATAACATTCCAAAGGAAAAGAAGAGTAAGAAAACAAAATGACTACCTTTTGAGATTTTTTTTAAATTTCTGAGGAAAGAAGGAAGGTAAAAGGAGAAGGGCAAAACATACTCAGTGAATGAAGAAATCCAGAGAATAGCAAGGAGAGATAAAGTCTTCTTAAATGAGCAACATAAACAAATAGAAGAAAACAACAGAATGGAAAAAAAAGAGACCACTTGAATAAAATTAAAGATATTGAGGGAATATTTCATGGAAAAATCACCACAGTAAGAGACAAAATCTTGTAGGGACTTAATATAAGCAGCAGAGATTAAAAAGAGGTGGCAGGAATATACAGAAGATTGATACAAGAAGAATCTTAACATCACTGATAATCATGATGGCATGGTTGCTGATTTAGAGCTGGACATCATGGATAATGAAGTTAAGTGATCCTTGGGAAGTATTGCTAACAAAGAGGTTGCTTTAGTATTTCAGAATTCCAGCCTAACTAGTTAAAATCGTAAGTGTTAATTCTTTTAAAGTGCTACAGTCAGTATTTCAGCAAATTTGTAAAACTCACCTGTGGCCAATGCATTAGAAAAGATCAATTTATGTCCCACTCCTAGTAAAGGAAAAGAGAGACAATGTTCAAATTACTGAAGAATTGTGCTCATTTCACACACAGCAAGGTTATGCTGAAGATTTTGAATACCAGAGAGCAGAATGATTTTCAAAGGGCTGAAAAAATAGAAACCCAATTGCCAACAATCTCTGGGTTATAGAGAAAACAAGAGAGTTCTAGAAAAGCAACTACTTCTGGTTCATTGACTACACTAAAGCCTCTGACTGTGGATCACACCAAAATGTGATAAGTTCTCAAACAGATGAAAGTACCAGATCATCTTATTTGTCTCCCAAAGAACATGTATGCAGGGCAAGAAGCAACAGTTAGAATTGGAAATTCCATAAAAGATTGATTTGTGATTAGAAAAGCAGTATGATAAAGGTATATATTTTCACTTGATTTATTTAACATACAAAATACTTCATAAAAATGCTAGTCTGGAGTAATTAAAAACTAGAATTAATTTTGCTGGGAGAAATATCAACAATCTCAGATATATAGATAGTATCACTGATAGTAGAAGATGAAGAAGAATTAAGAAGGCACTTAGTGAGATTGAAATGTGTAAAAACTAGCTTGAAGTTCATTATAAAAACAAATAAAACTAAGTTCATGGTAACTGGTCTCATTACTTCCTGGAAAATAGAGAGTAAAAAAAAAATGGAAGCAATGTCAGATTTTATATTCTTGGGCTCTAAGATTACAGCAGATGGCAACTGCAGACATCAAATTTAAAGATACATGCTCCTTTCAAGGAAAGCTACAGAAAACCTGGACAGCATACTAAAAAGTAGATACATGATTTTGCTGACTAATGTCTATATAGTCAAAGCTGTGATTCTGTTGTTGTTGTATTTTTCCAGTAGCAGTGTGTGGCTGTGAAACCTGAACTTTAAAAGATGAGTGTCACAGAATTCATGGTTCCAAATTTCGGTGCTGGAGAAGATTTTTGAGAGCCCATGGACAACAAGTTGACCAAATCAGTAAATACCTAAAGGAATTAATTCAGAATATTCATTACAAGTTCAAACACTGAATGTGAAGCTTATAAAAGACTGGCCACATAATGAAAATATAGTACAGAAAAGATCCTAATGTTGGGAAAGAATGAAGGCAAAAGAACACAAATGCAGTCAGTTCTAAATAATTTGGAAAGCATCAGTTCCTCATGTGCATGTCTAGCTCATATAAAAATAATGACAATTCTACCTAATTTAATTTAATTATTCATACCAAACAAACTATCAAAGATTATTTTGTAGAGGTAGAAAAAATAATAACAAAATTTATTTGGAGGAACAAAAGTTCCAGAATATCAAGAAAATTAATAAAAATAAATGAAAGGGAAGGTAGTCTAACCATACAAGACCTTAAATTGTAATATAAAGCAGAAATCATCAAAACTACTTGGTACTGGTTAAGAAATAGAGTGATGTATCAGCGAAATAGTTAGGTACACAAGTCAAAGTAGTCAATCATGATAACAATCTACTGTTTGATAAACTCAAATACTCCAGCTTCTGGGATGAGAACTCATCATCTAACAAAATCAGTAGGGGAAACTGGAAAATAGTATGACATAAACTAGGCATACACTAGAATTTTATTCTGTACACCAAAATAAAGTCAAAATGACTACACGATTTAGATATAAAGACTGATATTAGAAGCAAACTTGGAGAACAAAGAATAATTTACCTGTTACATTTATGGAGAATAGAAGACTTAATGACCAAGCAAGAGATAGAGAACATTATAAAATGCAGAATGGATAATTTTGATTATGTTAAATTAAAATGTTTTTGAATAAACAAAGTCAATGAAATGAAGATTAAGAGGGAAGCAGAAAAGTGGAAAATATTTTTATAACCAGTGTCTCTGTTAATGGCCTCATTTCTAAAATATGTAGAGAACTGAGTCAAATTTATAAGAATACAAGTCATTCCCCAACTGATAAAAAGTCAAAGGATATGAACAAGCAGTTTTCAGAGGAAGAAATTAAAGCTATCTACAGTCATATAAAATGCTTTAAATCTATTGATTAGAGAAGTGCTCACATCTATCATATTGGCTAACATAACAAAATTGGAAAATGATAAATGCTGACAAAGATGTGGGAAAAATGGAATAGCAATGCATTGTTCTTTGAGTTGTGAACTGATCTAATCATTCTGGAGAGCAATTTGGAACTATGTACAAAGGTCTATAAAAGTGTACATACCCTTTTTTCCAGCAATACCACTTGTGAGACTGCATCCCAAAGAGATCATAAAAATGAGAAAAGAACCAACATACATGAAAATATTTATAACAGTGATGTTTGTGGTGACAAAGAATCGAAAATTTACGGATGCCCATCTGTTGAAGAATGGCTGAAGAAGTTGTGGTATATGAATGTAAAGGAATACTATTGTGCACTAAGAAATCATGAACAGGCAGATTTCAGAAAAACCTGGAAAAATTGATATTGAGTAAAGTGAGCAGAAAAAGGAAAACATTATACACAGTAACTGTCACATTGTGGGATGACTACTTTGATAGATATCTCTTCTTAGCTATGCAAGGATCTAAGACAACTCCAAAAGCCTCATGATGCCAAGTGCTGCCCACATTCATAAAAAGAACTATGGAGTCTGATTCAAATCAAAGCATATTATTCTCTCTCTCTCTCCCTCCCTCCCTCTCTCTCTCTCTCTCTCTCTCTCTCTCTCTCTCTCTCTCTTTCTCTCTCTTTCTCTCTTTGTTTCTTCTGCCTCATGGTTTCTCCCATTGCTTCTAATTACATGTTTTACAACATGACTAATGTGAAAATAGATTTAATATGAATGTCCATGTAGAGCCTACATTAAATTTCATAATGTGTTGGGATGGGGGAAGGGTAGACATGGAGAGAACATCCACAACTCAAAATCTAATGGAAGTGAATGTTCAAAATTATAAATAAATAAAAACAAGTAAATCAGGTGATTAATTAAAAAATAATTAAGGGTAAAGGAAAAGAGAACAGCAAAATATGAGATGGATAGATAATATGGAACAAAATGAACATGAACTTGGGTAGCCTTTGTGAAATAGAAGATGACAGAAGGACCTAGAGTGCCATGGTACATATGGTCATGAAGAGTTGGACAGGATTGCATGACAGAAAAGCAATAACATGACTGAAGAAAAAATAGCTTATGAATTATCTAACTACAAACTGAACAAATACAATGTTGGGTATAGGAATATGATCTAGATACCTATTAGTAATATTAATAGCTAAAGATAAAATATTTCTTAACATACTCACTTCCTCCATTCATCTCTGGTGATTTCTCCAGAAGTCAAATCAAAGTATCATTTCTGAATGGCATGATATGTTCCTGCAAAAGGATTATTTTTGTATTTCATCAATATGTCTTTTCCACAATGCTAAAATATGTTTTCTGGTTCATATAGGATACATAGAACCATAAATAACCCAGGTGAATTGGGCTTTCTCCTATTTTTGAAGGTGTAAAATATTTCCCATTAGAAGGCATATCTTATTCTGTCTGCTACTGCTATTCTGTCTGTCTGCCACTATCAGTCTCTACTTTATTCTTCTTCAATACTGGTGTAGGGTATAGGTAGGGTAATACCTCTTTCTTTAATTTTTATCATTAGTATTTTCTTTTTAGTACACTTACCCTAAGGTAGAACTTTTTCATGGCTAATCTGTTACTCTTCAAAGTCTTGACCCTGGTGAATATACCTCTAGTGAAATTTCTCTGTGTCTCTTAAAATGCAATTACTATATTTCATTAAGTCATTCCTGATTTGAAGAACAAAGTATAATTCCTACCTTCTAGAAACCTACATAACAATTTATATTTTTTCAAAGTGAAGTACTATGGCATTTTTGAACATTTTGAGAGTAGAACTGCTTATTTATTTTTCCATCTCCAATTATTTCAGTAATTGGTATCCCATATATTTCAAGTACTTAAATGAAATGTTATTAGAATGATTTCTGACACAGAGTAGGAAGTTGTAGTATATGGTTATATGAAGGTTCCTTCAAATTTTTGTATTTCATCACTCTGAATAAGAGGATTTTAAAAGGGTTCATAAAACACGGAACTTCACAGAAAAATTAGACTACAGACTAAAATTTTTAAGTTCTATTTCTATTCCATGTTAATTCTCTCTGTAGATATTTCCTTAAAAGGTAACACTATATTTAAGAATATAGTGTCTTGAGAAAAATATTAATAATAAAATTAATGTAATTACAATGTTTAAAACTCTGAAATCCAAGGACCAAGTAATGTTAATTATAAATGGATTAAACCAAGTCAAACCCCAAATAGAGGAAGAACATAAGTATTCTTACATGACCATATAATAATACATAATATAAATCTCCCTCTGTTAGGAGATAACATTTCAGGAATAGAGCACAAGAATTAAATGAACAGATCCAATTAAATGCATTCACAAAATGTCAGCCCTGTTAAATAACCTGAATTTTCATAAAATAAATTTTCAGCCAATTCTAAGCCTGACAACTGTAAGGCAGTCATTCGTGGAAAAGAAACTAATTAGCAAGGACCTCTGGGTAGTGGTGGGAGAACACTAAATATTTGTGATTTCTGTACATGATTGCTGTTGACAGCTCTGAAAAAAGGTCTTTCATTTAATGGAACCATTTGAGTTCAGAAAGGCTTTAAGTTTTAGTTTCTCTCATTTGTACCAGCAGTAAGTTATTCTTTTTTCTCCCAATTTATTTATTTATTTATTTATTTTGAGTTTTCAACATTCATTTTCACAAAATTTTGAGTTCCAAATTTTCTCTCCATCTCTCCCCTCTCTCCACCCCAAAACATCACGCGTTATGATAACCCTTTCCCCCAATCTATTCTCCCTTCTATCACACCATTCCCTTCCTTTAACCCCATCTTCTCTCTTTTCTTGTAGGGCAAGATAGTTTTCTATGCTCCATTACCTGTTTCCTTATTTCCCAGTTACATACCAAAAAAATTCTCAGCATTCTTCCCTAAAATTTTGAGTTCCAACTTCACTCCATCCCCACCCATCCCCACTGAGAAGGCAAGGGATGCAATATAGGTTATATATGTGTAGTTTTGCTAAAGACTTCCATAATAATCGTCTTGTACAACACTACCTATATTTCCCTCCATTCTATCCAGCCCTACATTTATTCTGTTTTCTCTTTTGATCTTATCCCTCCCCAAAATTTTACTTCTAATTACTCCCTGTTTTCATTTGCCCTCCCTTCTATCATTCCAGCACATTCCTCTTATCTCTTTCTCCCTTACTTTCCTGTATTGTAAGATGGATTTTCATACCAAATTCAGTGTGCATGTTATTCACTCCTTATGCCAAATGTAATGAAAATGAGTTTCAAATTTTCACTCTCACCTCCCCACTTTTCTCCTCTATTGTAAAAACTTTTTCCTTGCCTTTTTATGAGAGATAATTTGCCCCATTCCATTTCTCCCTTTCTCTTCCCAATACATTCCTCTCTTGCCTCTTAATTGTATTAATTTAAATATCATCCATTCCTATTCAACTCACCTTGCACCCTCTATCTACATGTGCATGTATAATCCTCCTAACTACAAAAATACTGAGAAAATTTTCAAGACTACCTAATACTGTCTTTCCATGTAGGAATGTAAACAGTTCAGCTAGCATAAGTCCCTTATGATTTCTCTGTCTTGTTTACCTTTTCATGCTTCTCTTGATTCTTTTGTTTGAAAGTCAAACCTCCTATTCAGATTTGGTCTTTTCATCAAAAATACTTGAACACCCTCTATTTCTTTGAATGACCATATTTTTTCTGACATGTTACCCTAACTTTGCTGGGTAGGTAATTCTTGGTTGTAACTCTACTTCCTTTAAATTCTGAAATATCATATTCCAGATATTCTTATACACATATATATATATATATATATATATATATATATATATATATATATATATGTATGTATGTAACCTTACCCTGCACTCCCTCACTCAAATCAAAGTCAACTGCAAATCAAGTTATCATCTCCCTGATGTCATGGTCCTCTTTTATAAGCAAAGGACAAAACACAACAATCAATTACATTGTATCACATGAGAGACGATCCATTTTGGAACAATTTCTTAAATGAGCACAAAGCCTAACAGAAAAAACTTGCTTCAACTTGTTCTGATTCTACCCTTTAAATAAACATTTCCCCTATTCTCTTCTATACTCAGTCTTTAGACAATTTAGCCCTGGATTCCTTCTTTTCAGAGTCAAGAAAGACATTTGAAGTCTTCACTCTGCACTCCTAAATTCAAACAGTCTTTGTAGCTACTAAGAGCTTTGGTGATAGCAGATCTCAAAATGCTTTGGTTCTCACAGGCTTTAAAGCATTAAGTACTTCAGTATATGTGGACTTGATTTATTTCTGACAGAAAGCAACTTGTTCCTCCCTGTTCCCTTTAGGCATCAAGTTGTTAATTAGGTCTGCAAGTTATCCAAATGAGCCATTCTCATGAATTTCAGGGTTTTGATGTTGCAGACTGAGTCTGTTTCTCCCCTGAATATCCTCTTCAAATTAAAATTATCTCTCTAAGCCCAAGGATGTCAGCATATTTTTTTCTGTGACTTTCAATCTCTATTCAAAATGGGACTGTTACCTATTGGTAATTGTGAGCTAAACGTCCACCTCAGAATTCTATAGTATGTAAACTACTATACATCTAGGCTGAATAACATAAAATAAAATACCTTGGAAGATATGAAGCATAAATCTTTGCATTCTATTGATATTTCTATGAGTTTTGCCATACTTCATCATGATTAAAATATATATCCTTTACTTTGAATACTATAAAATTAATTGTTAATTCTATGTTCTGTCCCCTTTTACCTTCTCTAACTCATTGAAAAACAGGAATATAGAATCAACTACGAATGAAAAATAAATTTCTGCAGTAATAGTAGTAGTAGAAAATAAATTTTCCTTTCAATAACAACAACAAAAAATAACACAGTCAAAAAGTTTGATGTTGGACCCTATAAATCTCTGTCAATAACTAACATTTACATATAAATATGCATGAAAGAAAAAAAAGTAAGGAGGAATCATAGGGATTACTACTACTACAAGAAAAAATAACTATGAAGATATCAATGACCAATGGTTTATTTTCCCTCTTTTTCTCCGATGAAACATCTTTATAATAAATCTATACATAAGCATGTATTAAGAGACTACTACATACTAGGGACCATAGTAAACTCTGGGCATACAAATAAAGAAGCAAAAGACTGATTGCCCTGAAGAATTTTACAGCCTAATGGGGAATTAATTACATGAAATATTCACTACACTACCTGATTTCAAGATCATGTAACAAAATGCCTCTCCCAGATTAAACTCATAATTTGTAATCTCATTAATATCCTGCTAATTGAAGCCTTGATTGATACCACCTTCCTTAGCCTCATTCTCACTATCCATTGGAGAGAGAAATATGAAACTTCTCCCAATGTCTTTCAGTACAAAGGGCAGTAGCTGGTTTCTTGGCCCATTTCCCTTCACATTTGCAGGTTTGTTTTTTGTTTTTTGTCTTTTGTTTTGTCTCCCTGATTTTAGTTCCATGTAACAAGATACTTCCACACCAGGTACACCATGTGTTTTGGAATTAATTGGGAGATAGCATACAAACAAATATATACAAAGTAAGCTTTATACAAAGTGAACAGAAATTAATAGAAGGAGAGCATTACGATTAAGAAAGGTAGGAAAATGCTTCCAACTAAAATATGAAGGTTTAATTGGAACTTAAAAGAGGTTAGGAGAATCAGTAGACAGAATATGGAAACTATGGAAATCCTAGGAATGGTCAGACATAAAAATTACCTAAAACTTAGAGATAAAGTGTCTTGTTTGTAGAATAACCAGGAGACTAGTGTTACTGGACTTAAAAATATCTAACATGCAAGGGAGTAACATGTAAGGAGAGGAAAGAGAGTAGAGGATTACAAAATGTGCATCAAATGGGGGTAGAGTCAAGATGGCAGAAGTATAGACCTGGAAAATAAAACAGGAAATGCATGTAAAAATGACTCTAAAAAATTTCTAGAGCAGCAGAAGCCACAGAAAGACAGAGTAAAAGAGATTTTCAACCCAAGACAGACAGGAAGGCCTGCAAGAAAGGTGTATAAGCTTGGAGCTGAGCACAATTCAGCCTTGGCCAAGGACAGGAGCAGACTTCAGCCATGAAATCAAGGGAAGTAGCAGACAAAGACAACTTCAAAGGTAATTGAGAAAGCTCTTTCACATGGGTGAGTAGGTAGCAAGGTCCTACCCTAGCCTGGTAACAGGGCAGCAGTAGCCACTGTGGCAGCAGAGCACTTAGCCTAAGGACCCAACTGCTGATCTGGATCTTAGACCTTAGTGCCAGTCTTGGGGTGAGGAAAAGGACTGAGATGGTGTAGCTGGTGGAGGTTCTGGAGATGGAATTCTATTTGCAGATTCTGGACAAAAAAGTTTGTGGTTGTTTCCAGAACAGAGCCCAGGCCAGGAGAAGAGTAAACTCTTCTCTTTTGATTTGCCACCTTGGAAACAGAGAGCTAACAGGTCCCTAGAGCATACCCTCCATTTGACAAAGGACACAAAATCAAGTAAGTGGTTGTGAAAATGCCCAAAAAGGGAGGGGTGGAAGACCACAGAAGGTTTCTTTCTTGGTGAACAGGTATTTTTCTCCATCCTTTCAGATGAGGAAGAAATAAAATTCAAGGATTCTGCAAAACCTCCAAAATAAATATTCAGTGGTCTCAGACCATGGAAGAGATCAAAAAGGATTTTGAAAATCAAGTAAGAGAGGTGGAGGAAAACTTAGGAAGAGAAATGATAGTTATGCAAGAAAATCATGAAAAATGAGTCAACAGCTTGCTAAAGGAAACCCAAAAATTGCTAAAGAAAATAACACCTTTCAGAACAGACTAACTCAAATGGAAAAAGAAATCCAAGGAGCAAATGAGGAGAAGAATGTTTTAAAAAGCAGAATTATCCGAAAGGCAAAGGAGATTCACAAGCTCACAAAAGAAAATAGTTCTTTCAAAATTAGAGTGGAGTAGATGGAAGCTAATGGCTTTATGAGAAACTAAGAAATTACAAAACAAAACCAAAAGAATGAAAAAAAACAATAGAAGACAACATGAAATATCTCATTGGGTAACAACTGACCTGGAAAATAGATCCAAGAGAGACAATTTAAAAATTATGGGACTACCTGAAAGCCACAATCAGAAAAAGAGCCTAGCCATCACCTTTCATGAAAATATCAAGGAAAACTGCCCTGACATTCTAGAATTAGAGGACAAAATAAATACTGAAAGGATCCATCAATCACCTCCTGAAAGAGATCCGAGAAGAAAACATCTTGGGAATGTTATAGTCAAACTCCAGAGTTCCCAGGTCAAGGAGAAAATACAGGCAGTCAGAAAGGAACAATTCGAATTCAATCAGGAAAACACAAGATCTAGCATCTTGTACAATAAGGGAAAAAAGGGCTTTGAATATGGTATTCCAGAAGTCAAAGCAACTAGGATTAATACTAAGAATCACCTGCCCACCAAAACTGAGTATAATACTTCAGGGGAAGAATGGTCATTCAATGAAATAAAGGATTGTCAAGCATTCTTTTTTTTTAATTTATTTATTTTTATTTAATTTTTTACATTCATTTTCACAAGATTTTAGGTTCCAAAATTTTTTCCCCATTTGTCCCCTCCACCCTCCCCAATACACTGGACATTCTAATTACCCATATCACCAATCTGCCCTCTCTTCTATCATCCCTCCCGTCCCTTACCCCATCTTCTCTTTTGTCCTTTAGGGCCAGATAACTTTCTATTCCCCATTA
>CM053769.1:631609393-631637422 GCA_028658325.1 Potorous gilbertii
CAAATGGGGAGAAAATTTTGGAACCCAAAATCTTGTGAAAATGAATGTAAAAAGTTAAATAAATTTATTTAAATTAAAAAAAATAAAAAAATAAAAATATAAATTGCTCAAAGGCTAAATAAATTTCTGGTTTCATGTTCTTTATCTTATAAGGCATTCAGAGTAAGTGGCACATCAGAGAATTTGGGGCTAGAGCTATCATTCCACCTCATCATTTTGTAAATAATAAAACTTGTCCCCCATACTGAATAGCAAAACTAGTATTCCACTTTTCATCCTTGCTCTCCAAATTGAATGTTCTTCCCCTAAACCCTAAGTAGTTCAACATCACTTTTTATAATTCATCAAATCTCATTTACTTTGTTCACAAATGCTAGATAGGTGATAAAAAAAATTCAATTTTGTAATGAAAATTTTCTCTTCCTTGTAATCTCTGTTCTGTTTTGATTGTTAAATATGTTTTGCTGTAGACTCATTCATTGCCTTATTGAGTCAATATTGCTAAACTTAATCACGAAGAAGCTAATAAGATTATTGAATAGTCACACTAAATGAGATCATCTTTTTGTAACATTCATACTTACTTACAAATCAGTAAGTTATATGTCTCTGTCAGGAGCCCATTGATATAAAACTGCCCTAAAATTTTGTTAAACAGGTATTTCCCTTTTGTAGAAGTAGCAAGTTCATATGTGTAACTCTTCATGCTTTTAAATTATTTAAACATATTGATATCGACAATTTTTCTATGAAATATGTAGGAATTTATTTTCCAACAGTCTTTTTCATTAGAAAAAAGATCTACCAAGGAATTGTTTCATTTTCTGTTTAATAAAAAGACTAAAGCAAGTTGTAGGTTATAGCTGTATTACTTACGCCTCTCTACCTTAGACTTTGACTCCATATTATTCATTCCAGTTGTCTGTCTGACTCTCTCAATATGTATCTATACATGGAGATATATAACTATAGGTATTTATAACTATAGTATTCTAGTTTTTATAATTGTGACTATTTGCAAAGTTACAGGATAAGTCATAAATGAATTTAGCACTAAATATAACGTATTCTTCTACTCTCTGCCCCTTATATTATTTTGAAAATATCAATATCCTCTTAATAATTTCTGATTTTATCTCCTAAAGGTATATGACACCCTTTAATTTTCAACTCTATATCTGATACTTAGAAGAGTTGTGATGACCCACACTCTATCACCAGCCAGTGCTATTTAATCTTAAAGACTTCTATCTCAAAAATTCTCATCTTGGACCACAACTTCATATCTTTTTTGTTATTCCACTATCTACCTCCCCCTGAATTTGTCCTCTATTTTTGTTCTCACCTATTCAAAATATGCTCATGGCTGTCTTGTCCTCTCAATTTTTGCAACATCTGCTATATAAGTTCCTTCTTCTCCTTTCACAGTTCTATCACGACATGCTGTATTGGTAATGTATTCCTGCTTATTGTTAATATAATTTTGCTTCTTAACAGGAAGATCTTCCCTACCCATAAATGTACCTAAGAAGATTTGTAGGAAGGCTCACAGTTATTATTAATGAGGCATTGGTCCTCAAGGTTTGTGATGCCCTCTAGCTCTGAAAAAAAAAATATAAGTATTCCAAGGTGAGTTTTACTTTGGTTTTAGTTTTGGAAGAAAGTTTGTGTGCCAGATGAGACTCTGGGAAGCCTCAAAGCCACCCCTCAGCTTTGAAAACCCAAGTATTGTTGCTTTTCTCTCTGGTAACTGTGTATCAACAGACAGCTATCTGCTTGCTGATTTGTTATATATGTGTTGCTTACTGTCAGGTAGTTGCAATCACTGTCTTGATTTTGATTTCTCTGTATGTTCTCTGAAGTTCTAGATGCTGACTTTTCCCCCTAAACTAAGTGAATGATACATGTGCTTGATTAAAGTGATTGTTGGCCCCTCAAAAGTTGCCTTTCCTTTTAGAAAAGCAGATAAAGCAACCTGTAATAGCAGGCCCTCCTCTGCATGTGAGGGGGTTTGCTTTTATACATGCTTAGAATTGACTGGTTAACCTCCCCACTTCAAGTTCCTTCTCACTTTCTATTCATCCTCTATTCAACTGCCTAGAAGATTTTCTTAAAGTTAATACATAAGCATACCTCTCTCTACTAAATAAATTGTAGTGAATCCAAATTACCTCTAGGATTAAATACAAAAGCTTCAATTTGTCTGAAAATGTTTTATAATCTGACCTTTTCCTATTTGTCTAGTCATATTTTAATTTCCTCTACATATTCTAAAATCCATATAAAACAGCATTCTTATTCTTTCTCACACAATAAACTTCAGTTCCCAAATCTTTGCTTTCTTATCAGCTCTTCCTAATTCCTGAAAGATTCTCTCTTAAGAAATCATGAACTTGTGGACTTCCGAAATAACAGCATAGACTCATATGAATTGATACGGAGTGAAGTGAGCAGAACCACGTGAATGTAAAAATAGCAGTCATATTATGTGAAAACTGTTTTTGATAGTCTTAGTCCCTCACAGCAATGTAAAGGCCTCAAATATTTCCAAAGTACTTGATGCAAAAAGCTATCCATAGCCAGAGGAAGAACTCTGGAGTCAGAATGCAGAATGAAGAAGGCTATTTTTTCTTTTGTTATACTTGGTTTTCTTTAGATTTACTCAATCTTTCTTCAGTTAGTTTAAATTCTTCTCTGAAACACAATGCAATAATAATTCATGGAAAAATCTTTCTCATTCACTAATAGGCCCATGTGACCTGCTTAAATCTGGAAACCTAAGTCACATGTGGTGGGAGGAGCTTGCTGAAGGGGTGGAACAGGAAAGGTGAAGCAGAACCAGGAGGAAGTGAATGAGAGGGGTGGAGCAGAGGAGAGAGGATATAGGCAGGCAAGCAGGCACAACAATTCTCAGGCTCATGAGTGTTTGCTCGAGAGAAGGTCCCTGAAGAGGAAGGGAGCCTTGGCAATTACTTTGCTATCTGTGGTGGTCATGTTTGTTGACTTCCTGGCTGCCATGACAGATTTAACTTTCTGGTTCCGGAATTTGGCTTTCTTGTGTCTACATAAATGCTTTTCTTCTACATGGAAAGTCTTTTATACTTTGTGAATAAGAACTATGCCAGCATATTCATAGTCAACACCAGTATTGTGAATATTGCTTTGGTGATACATATGACTAATGTGAAAATGTGTTTAACAAGAATGTGTGTGTAGAGCCCATATAACATTGCATATATTCTTGGGGAGTGTGGGGAAGAAAGTTTAAAATTTATGGAAGTGGTTGATAAAAATTGAAAACAAATAAATATATTAATTCATGAGAAAAAAAGAAAATTCAAAATTTTCCTTCTTTGTGAGGCTTTATCCAGTCCCATCCATCCTACCCCATATTTTGCATTCCTTATGATATTACATTTCACTTACACTGTCTATATCTTATACACACATATCTCTATGCATGATGACTTCCTCATCAGAATGTGTATCTCAAATGACTAGCATAATTCCTCACTTAGAGTAATTTCTTAAAAAATACTAAATGAATGTACTCTGGATTATTGATGTCTCTTACATTTCAGAAACTACATTCACTACTCTGCTCTTCCTTTCAGCCCTTGCTTGCTTTAGTAGGGTGTCTTATGTAGGAAAAAAGACATCTCTAGAATCTCCTAACACCTTCCCAATTCTCCAAGAGACATTTTACTTCCTATCAGAATAGGAAACAGAAATTTGGAGATAGACTTTGGACCTTTGTCCTTCTCAGAGAGTGGGGAGGGGAATATTGGGCTTTAAAGATATCATTTGTCTCGAGAATAAGTTTATAAGGTACAAGATAAATTAAAGATCACACATTATTTTTTATTGAATTAATTTATTTGATTTCAATTTTCAACAGTCATTTAAATGTCTTAAATTTTCTCCCCCTCCCTCTCCACTCTCTCCCTATTGCCTCCCTCCCCAAGATGGCATACAAACTTATATAGGTTCTACACATACATTTTTTAAAACACATTTTCACATTAGTCATGTTGCATAGAAGAATTACAACAAATGGAAAAAGTCATGATAAAAAAAGCAAAACAAAACATTAGAAAAGAAACTGCTTCATTCTGTGCTCCAATTCGTAGTTCTTTCTCTGGATGTGGATGGCATTTTGCTCAAGAGTCCTTTGGGGATGGTTTTGGTCCTTGTATTGCTTTGAAGGGCTTAGACTTTAGGATTAGTTTTTGTAGGGCATACTTCCAAATTGCTCTCCAGAATGGTTGAATCAACTCACAGCTCCACCAACAATGATAGTCTTCCAACTCTCCTACATGTTCTCCAACATTTATCATCTTTTTGTTTTGTCACGTTAGCCTATCTGATAGATGTGATGTGGTAGCTCAGAGTTGTTTTGATTTGCATCTCTATAATCAATAGTGATATAGAACATTTTTAAACTGAATTATTTTGTTTGTTTTCAGTGTTCTACAATCACTTTCATATGTCTTAGATTTTTACCCCTCCCTCACACTCCTTCTTCCCTCCCTCCCCGAGATTGTGTGCAATTCTATACATGTTCCACACATGCATTCATCTTAAATACATTTTCCCCTTAGTCATGTTGCAAAGAGGAATGGTAGAAATCATAAAAAACAAGAAAATGGTCTGCTCCATTCTTCTATCAAATTCCCTAGTTCTTTCTGTGGAAGAGGAAGACATTTTGCCTCGAGTCCACTGGGAATTTTTTAATTCTTTGCATTACAATGAAGTACTAAGTCTACCAGAAAAATTTCTTGCATACTGTGGTTGTTGCTATGTACAAAATTCTCCTTATTCTGTTCCTTTCACCCAGCATCAGTTCAGAATGGAAATCAGCTCACAACTCCACCAAAAATGAATTAGTGTTCCAATTCTCCCAAATCTTCTCTAACATTCATCATCTTTCTGTGTTGTCATATCAGCCAATCTGACAGGTATGATGTGGTAACTCAGAGTTGTTTTGATTTGCATCTCTCGAATCAATAGTGAATGAAGAAGGTGCATATGAAGGAGAAAGTTTGGCAACAGGTGATGATACATTTTTTTTTTGTCATAGAAGCTCTGACATTAAAGGATTAAAAATAAGGATGAAGAATTTTGTCAGAAGAAGAAATACAAATGTGATAAAAATAATGGAAATGACATTTTGTATCATTGGAAGTATCATTGGAACTCTTCCAAGTTTTCCCAACCATAAGTGATTTCATCAGTTTGGGAAAATTTTAATGTGGCAGCTGTCTCCAATAATGTAGGTTGTTTTCTTATTTAAGTATTTTTATTTTCTCCAGTTTTTATACTTTTATTACATTTTTAACATTGTTTTTAAAACTTTGAGTTCCAAATTCTCTCCCTTCCTTTTTCCCTACCTCTCCTTGAAAAGGTAAGCAATTTAAGAGAAGTTACACTTATGTAGTCAAGGAAAAGACATTTCCATATAAGTTATGTTGTAAGAGAAAACATAAAAATCTTTGAGAAATATAAAGAATGTTAAAAAATCAAGTGTACTTCAGTCTGTGCTCAGATACCATCAGTTCTTTTTCTGGGGATGGATAGCATTTTTCATCACAAGTACTTGAGAGTTGTCTTGTATAATTGTATTAATGAGAATAGCTAAATCATTAACAATGTGTTATCTTACAATTTTTATGTTATTTTTTACACAGTACATTTCACTTTGCATTAGCTCATGTAAGTCTTTCCAGATTTTTCTGAGGGCATCCTGATCATCATTTCTATCAGCAAAATAGTATTCCATCATAATCATATATCACCATTCAACCAGCCATTCTCCAATTTATGGGCATTCCTTCCCACCCCAATTTCCAACTTCCTTCCATCAGAAAAGATCTGCATATTTCATACAAATATTTTATACATATATCCTTCCTCCCTCTGCCTGATTTTTAAATCTCTTTTTGGGGGACAAACCTACTTGTGGCATTCCTAGATCAGAGGGCATTCATGATTCTATAGCCCTTTGTGCATAGCTCCAAATTGCTCTAAAGAATGGTTGAATCAGTTCACAACCCCACCCTTTCTCTTCAGAAAGTCAACAGTGCATTAATATCTCAGTTTTTGCACTTGCCTTCCAAGATATGGTATTTTCCTTTTCAATTCTGTTAGTCAATCAAAAGGGTATAAAATTGTTTTCATTTCTCCAGTCAATAGTGATTTAGAGCATTTTTTTTTCACATGGCTATAGATAGCTTTGGTTATTATATCGGAAAATTTTTCATTTCTCATCAAACAGTGAATGATTCGCATGTTTATAAATTTGACTCACTTCTCTAAATATATGAGAAATGATCTCTTTATGAGAGAAATTTCCTTCAATATTTTCTCAATATTTCAATAACTTCAATTTTTGCTAAATATTTACCTCTATCATATTACATCATTTGTTCTATTCTCTTTCTTCTTTCACTGTATCCCTCCTCAAAAGAGTTTTGCTTCTGACTACTCCCTCCCTGAATCTGCCCTCCTTTCTCTTACAACCGTCTTCTGTTACCCTTTTTCATAGCTTCATATATGGTAAGAGATTTCTTTACCCAAATTAGTTTGAATATTGTTCCATCTTTGAGCTAATTCTGATGAGAGTAAGTTTCATTCATTCCACCCCGCACCTCTTGCTCTTTTCTTCTACTGTAAAAACTTTTTTTTCCTATTTTATTTGAAATAGTTTACCTCATTTTCCCTTTTTTCCAGTGCATTCCTTTCTTATCTCTTGATTTTACTTTTTTAGATGTGATCCGATTCAGCTCACATTTTGCCTTCTATATTTACTCCTAAATTCCTTAAACATAAGAAATATCACCTTCCTATATAGGAATGTAAAAGTTTAATTTTATTAATTCCATTGCTTTGCCCATACACAGGTCTAGGTTGCAGTCCAAGGTGTCAAGCCCAGTGCTGCGAGTAATACCAGCAAACATAGTTTGAGGTGACAGTGGAGCAGGGTCTTCCTCATAGTTTCAGGGGAAGGTTACTACTTTTGGTTAGTCACATACCAGAGCACTATCTACAAGAGTAGTAAATACACCTCTATTTAGATAATACCACCTTGGAAGAAGTGAAAACTTGCATGACCCTCGAAGAATCTCTGAAAACAACTACAAATAACCCCTGTAGCTTGGGACAATGTGCCCTCTACCCTGGAAGCAGAGCCCAACTTTAAAAAAGAGTTAAAAATCAAGGAATAGACTTGAAAAACGAGCAAATAGAAAAAAAAAGTCTGACCATAGAAAGTTACTATGGTCAAAAGGAAGACTAAAACATACACTCAAAAGAACAATATAAAGTCAAAACTCCAACATCTAAAGCCTTCAAGAAAAAAATATCTGTATTTGTCTCAGGATATGGGAGAGCCCAAAAAGATTTTGAAAATCAAGTAAGAGAGGTAGAATAAAATGGGAAGAGAAATGAGAGTGATGCATTAAAATCATGGGAAAAAGTCAGTAGCTTAGTAAAGGAGACACCAAAAAAATTGCTGAAGAAGACAATAACTTAATAAATGGGCTAGGCCAAATGAAAAAGATGTATAAAAATCAACTTGGGGGAAAAGTCTTGAAAAAGCAGAACTGGCCAAATGAGAAAAGAGGCACAATAATCCACTGAAGAAAAAAAATCAAGTGCTTCAAAAGTAGAACTGGCAAAATGGAAGCTAATGACTTTATGAGAAATCAAGAAGCAATAACACATAACCAAAGGAATGAAAAAATAGAATGCAATGTGAAGTACTCATTGGAACAACAGTTGACTTGGAGAAATAATTTCAAATGATTAAAATTTAATGATCAAAATATGCCAATCAAAATGATGATAAAAATTTCACCTAAACATCATCTTTCAAGAAATTCACAAGGAAAACTGCCCCCAAGTTCTAGAACCAGAATGTTATCGGTTGGTTGGTTGTTGTCCTTCATTCTAAAAGAGATACAAAATGACATTGCTATGCTAGAGGAAAGTTTCAGTATGTCTGACTGACTGATTAGACCAACATGAGCTTGGAATGTTCCACCACGGGATATAAATAGTCCATGTGAACATTTGAGTATCCTAGAATCGATTCTTCCCACCACCATGTGATCACTTTCTCCGTGTGAGTTCTTCACAAAAGAGTCTTTTTGGCAGGTATATATTTTGCATTGTGGCCAGCCCTTCAGAGTTGCACCCCCTGAAGCAGAGTTTGAATGTTATCATTTTAGTTTGAGTAAGGACCTCAGTATCTGGTACCTTATCCTTCCATGTTATCTTCAGAATCTTCCTAAAACAATTCAAACAGAAACGATTCAATTTCCTGTCATGGCACTGGTATATAATCCAGATTTCAAGGCATATAACAATGATGTTAGCACAATGGCCCTGTAGACCTTCAATTAGGTAGTCAGTCTAACACATCTTCTCTCCCGTAAATTCCTCTGGAGTCTCCCAAACTTTGAGCCAGCTCTGGAAATGGGTGAGTCAACATCCTTATCAATGTGTATATCCCTGAATAGTATACCACCAAGGTAAGTAAACTTATCCACAGGATTCAAAACTTCTCCATTTGCTGAAACTTATGGTTCTATGCATAGATGGTGTGATGGTGGTTGATGAAGCACCTGTGCTTTCCTGGTGTCAACTGTCAGGACAAAATTAGCACTAGCAGCAAAAAATTGATCAGTGCTTTATTGCATCTCAGATTCAGAGGCTGCATTAAGTGCACAATCATCCACAAACAGAAAATCATGCACCATCACCCTGATTATCCCTAACCTGGTCAAGGACGCCATCATGAAATCTATCTACAACACTGATAAACTTCTTCTGGCAACCAAATTTTGAAAAATTTCCATAAGCTCTAATGACTAACATTATCAAAGGCCTTGGTCAAATCTAAAAACTTTGTGTACAGACCTCTATTCTGCTCCTGGCATATCTCCTGAAGTAGCTGGACAGAAAACACCGTATTGACTGTTTTCAACCACTGTCTCTTAGGTTGATGATATTCTTCCAGTTGAAGTATCAACCTATAAAGGAGGATTCTAGGAAGAATCTTTCCAGCAATGACTGAGAGGCTTCCCCTCCTAACCTGTGATTGTCACAGAACAATCTTTACCTTTATAGAGGTGGACAATGGAGGCACCCTTGAACTCCTGGAGCATAACCTCCTCTTGTCACATAACCTGGAAAATTTCAGTCAGCTTTTGTATGAGCAATGGACCCACAACCTTGTAAATCGCAGTTACAATGGAATCAGTACCAAGTGTTTTGTGACATGAAAGGAGCCTAATTGACTTTCAAACCATCTTTTTCAGTGAGAACTTCAGATACAGATGGAATGACTTCAACCTGAGGTAAATGATCAATGGACTCAGCATTGATTGGTGATGGTATGCTGAGAAGAATATGGAAGTATTCATGCCATCTCTCTAGAATCATATCCTTATCACTAATCAACGTGGCTCTGTCAGTACTGAATAGTTGAGATGCATCATAGGTCTTTGGACCATAAATACCCTTCGGACCATCATGAAAAGAATTTGGATTGTTACTACCAGCATAAAACTGATTTTTTCTGCCTTCTTACTGAGACAAGAATCCTGTATCTCTCTAGGCTTTGCTTGTACATTACTTTTGACAGAGTCAAACACTGCCTTCGTAGAGATGGATGAACTATCCTGATGGTAAATTCTGTGGAGTTCTACTTTTTCATTTAGCAGCTTCTGAATCACCCCATCATTTTCATCAAACCAGCCTTGGTGTTTGTGAGTGTTCTGACCTAGATGAACAAAACCTGTGCTACACACAAAATCTCTGAAATATGTCCAATCCATTTCTTCTATACCGTTACCAATTGTGTGTTGGATCAACTTTATCTCCAAGTTCCCGACAAATGGCTCCTGCCCAGAGAAGAGCTCTAATTTGTGACATTTATCCTTCTGACATTCACTTTGCCTTAAGGAACCAGAGGTTAAAATAAAAATTGAAAGAGTATAATGATCACCCCCTGAAACAGTTCCCAAGATGAAAATTCACAGGAATGTTATCATCAAAGTGTAGCGGTCTGAGTTCAAAGAGAGAATATTGCAAGCAGACGAAAGAAAAAATTCAAGTATTGTGAAGCCACAGTCAGTCTGATAGAAAATTTAGAAGCTTCTACATTAAAGAATCAGAGGGCTTGGAAAAGGAGTTAGGATTACATCCAAGAACTATCTATCCAGAAAGAATGCGTATAATACTTTGAGAGGAAAGGATATTCAATGAAGTAGAGGACTTTCAAGCATTCTGGGAGTAAAGATCAGAATTGTATAGAAAATTTGACATTCTGAAGAGAAGCACGAAAAGGTAAAAAGGATTGAGAATGGGGTCCTGTACCCAGGAGACAAAATTCTTCACATAAACTCAGTCAAATGATTTTTCATGAAAATTAGCTTAGGTCTTGAAACTTATTTTCCCATACAGGTCAGTTTAATGACAATGCTTCAGTTAAAATTTTATTATTTAATAGCTAACTAACTAATTATCAAATTCATCAAGTCAATGAATTCTGACAAACTATTTGGTGATTCCTCTTTCTGTCTCAAATTCATGAAATTTCATCTGGGCTTCTCAGTAACTTCCTAATGGAAGTAATCATCAGCATGCTACAATATAGGTATTTTTCTTGTAAAGAAAAAAATTCCCCCAAAGAGTTTTAAACTCATTATATACCAGCATAGACCTATTTATACAAAAGATTCAAATGCATGTATCCAGATATGTATTGATTTTTCTCTTGCTTTTAAAGTAATCACTTGTTGAAGGCTAGTTAGCAAGTCTGTGAGATAGATTTGTATGTAATTGGCATGATCAGTATAATTTGTTTTGGTGGTTTTCAATTTTAAACCAATCTTCCAACCCCAGTGAGTTAAGATACATTAGAATGAATTCTTTCCTGTACAGGATATATGATTCATCAAAGCTAAAATGAATTATAAGTATCTCAAATATCTGACCAAGTATTGTACAGGTAAATTTATTTCATGTTGGTGTGTGATTCTAAGCAGGACTAATCATGCACAGGGTATCCTGATCATTTTCTGAAGTAAAACATTTATGGATTTTCTGTGCATACTACAATATTTTGATATTGTTCATTCATTACTCCTATGTCAGATATACATTTGTGTAAGCTCCTTTGTGTATGTGTATATATGCATATGTATGCATATATAAATACATGTGTGTATACATATGCACTTATAGAGAGATTGATATTTTCAAACAAATATGTATATATCATATATACATGCATATTGATAAATGCACATATGTATAGGTGCACATAGATATTCTCACGTACAAGTTTATGAAAACATGTACATATTGCCCTTTATATATACATTATGCATACATACATATTATGCAGATACAGCATATAATATGTATGGAGGCAAATATATATCTTCACATGCATAAATATCGAACATCATGAGAAACAGCATTACAGTGAACTGAATATATATATATATATATATATATATATATATATATATATAACTGATTTAAATTGGACAAGGGGCTTTTTGAGATCTTCATAAAATTGCCCTTCTTCAACCCTCATAATTCAAATTGGTCATTGCCATATCTTCATACGATTATTTTATCAATATTTTCCTAAATATCGTAATAAAAGTTCACCAAAAGCCCCCCCCCACTCATTTTTTCTGGTTCTCTTTTGACACAGAATATAACCTAAGATCTTTATTTGCCTCTCCAAGGAGAATCTGTGAACCATAATTTCCATTAGCTAAAATTTGACTTTTTTTCTTGTGGTTTTATTTATAACTAGAAAATCATCATCAACAGAAAATTTTTTTCTTCTTTCAGTAATTCCACTTGACTTTGTGGATTGTAGAAGTTTTTGTATACCTCAGAAGTAATTTAATACTTATGGCTGTTCAAAAATTGTGTAAGTTTAATAACATTTGGTCCCTCTTTTCTGTGCTTTTTCTGATGCTTTGCCACCCTCAGTATCTAAATGGAACAAGGTCGATTAGGACTGAGAGCCATTTTGTATTTTTCCTTGTTTCATGGTATGTTGGAGCCCGAGAATCTATTATCAAGTAGCTATTTTATTGATGCTAGTGCTCTCGACACTTAGACATGCTCAGCCTCTGAAAGCAGGCACTGTCTTTTCCTATTCTTGTAAAAAAAAAAAAACAAAACCTTTCTATTACTTTAGAACCTGCCAGTTTATACCTCTAGCATAACTTTGAGAAACCAGTAACTTCTAGACCAAGACAAAATGTATGTAAATTAATATGAGTGCCCAACTGCATGTGTATATGAATTCATGCAAAATTAAAGGAATACTAAGGGAAGGACATAGAGCTCATTTGCATATGATTTTATCAGCTATTATCCAGAACAATGTTCTGTAACTTCAGTTCTATTGACTTAGATCATTGATCTTATTCTTTAAGAGAATATATTATGTAGTGTCAGGTAGAAAATACACGGCTGAAGAATCTCTGGTTTTCTCATTAAATCTTTGTTACCCCATCCTACTCCTCATCAAAGAAGTCCTAATAACTTTTTTTATAGATTTATGTTTCCTAGTAGCAGATATTAACATTTAACTATTTAAATGCTACCTGGTAAAGCATAATTAGCAAAATCTAATTATCCAATTAGTTAATTGTGATATTATACAAAAAGAGAATCTGGTTCCAAAGTGGGGAGAAATAGAAGAAGTAAATAACAATAAAGAGAAGGTGAAATTTTGATAGCTAACATTTCTGCAGTGTGCAAAGGACACTGTGGGGCACCAATAGACCAAATAGATTTTGAAATAATTCAAGATGAATAGTCCCAGTACTGACCATTTTCCTGAGTGTATTAGAAGGAAGGGAGTGGATGTAAGCCAAACAGGGAATAGCTGAGATGATAGGATTTTAGACAAAATGGAAAGGGTATTGATATTTTTCTCAAATCACCATTTCAGGTGTAGTTTGATAGGTTTGATAAGGGCTTTCAGAATAGAATAATAGTATTATAGTATAACAATAGTATAGTGTAGTACAGAATAATATTATTATATTAACCAAAACTGTTGCTGAAATAGAAATATTTCATTAGAAAAACTCATAGAAATATTTTGGATTTTGAATTGACATTTCTTAAATTGCCTTCTTCATGGAGTACATGCTGAGTAATATTAATTGAATTAACATTTTCCTGTTATCTAAAGCATGATAGTTTCATCACCCTAGTATTTCATAAAGTCTCACAGTATATGCACATTGTCTCCAATTCATCTTTTGCTCTAGTTATATAACTAAACCATCTTATATGTGCTTGCATGCATATACAAATTAATACCTTATATAAAATAACCAGAATATATAATGTAATGTAATCAGAATATTTTATATAATATACTTTTATCCTATGTCTATTTTATATACTTTTCTTTAATTCTTAATAAGTCCTACTTTGTGAGAATTTTAGGTTGGATTATTTTTAATTTTTAAAGCATATTTAGCTCCTTAATCCCTTTTAAAATTTGTTAATATATGTGTAGAGATTTTTTCTTTTTTAACATTTTATTATTTATTCATTTTAACTTTCTTTTCTTTTTCAAATTTTGAGTTCGAAATTCCTGTCTATTGCCTCTTATTATTCAATTCTCTGACACTTTACAAGCCATTCAGAGAGCTGCCAAACTGGTGCTATGTGGTTGATTTCTATAATTTGAATGTTTGTGGCTCTTATTAGAAGGCGAGATACTGAATTCTATCTCAGTCCCAGACATAAATCTTGCTCATTTCATTCTTATCCTGACACTTGTAGAAATACTGTGCAGCACAGGCCAGTTTCTCTTACTCTTAACAGGTTTTTTTTCCCCAAAGTGCTTCTACAACTCGAGAATGTTTATATTGCCCTTTGGAAACTTTTATAGCATGGATCCAGGATCTCCTCAGGACTGAACAGAGAGAACTGCAAGCAGAGTGGGAGCTGGTGTTTTGTTACTATTTCTTGCATTATATTTTTAGACTGACTGAGTGAAGCATCACTTAAATGGGAGTTAGGAAAGTTGAGTGGGAGGTGAGGAAGTGGTCCTAAGTGTGCTCAGTGTAGAAGTCACTTCATCAATTTCCTTTGTTTAAACATTCTTTTGAATTCCAGGTTTCTTAACTCATGGAGAGAACTGAAATTGCTTTATGTTATTTCTTTTTTGGAGACATCTGAGAGGTCAGAATTGTCAGAGAAAATGCCTAGTTCTTCATCTTCTTCATCTCATAACCTGGAAACCTCTCCATATATATATATATATATATACATTCTGATTTCATCTTCAATACTATCTATTCATGCTTATTAGTTGCTTCTATTAATTTTTGAATGACCATGGGGGTGAGAACTTTGATATTCTCTGACATAAAACCTATAAGATCAATGGAAGTATATCTATGTTTAAGAAATATGACTTTGATTTCAGAAAGATATTTGAAGTCATTAAAAGTATTTGTAAGATACCAAAATTATAACATATGAGTGGACAACCTGTTCTTTGTCCTTTAGTATATAGATCATTAATAAGATACATGTGTTGTGTATCATTTCAATCTCTGAGGAATAAACATTTCATGAGTCACAAGGTATATATATCAAGTTGTGTCATGTGTATGAACAGGATATACAGCTTATTAGTAAACCAGATTTATGCCCAAGTAATATGGAACGATGCCACAAAAAGACAACTGATTTCAAATCTTCCTCTCTATGCAATTTTTAGAATTTATATAACCTCTCTGAGTCTCATTTTCTTTACTTATGAAAGAGGGAATTTGAGTAAATAATCTCCAATGCCCCTTAGCACTCTAAATCCCTCATCCCATTAGTGCCATAGAAGAAAACCAGGCAACAAGATAGAGACTGAAAAGCAGGTGGTCATCCTAAGTGTATTTTGAGCCAGCTGTCCCACATGCCAAAGGCTAAGAGAGGCAAGATAGATGGAGTAAGAAAAAGCTTCCTGTGATCTTATGATTTAGCAATAAAGATGCCACGATTAACCTTGTAGAAAACAGTTTCAGAAAGTTACTTAGAATAGTGAAGATTGTAGCCAGATTTCAGTGTTCAGAATTGAGTGGGAGGAGAGAAAATGAAGATAAGATTCAGCAGTTTATCCTAGGAATTTGACTATGAAAGGTAGGAGACATCTAGGACAGACAGGGTCAAATGAGGAATTTTTTTTAAGGATGAGAAAACTTAGATATATTTATAAGCAGTAGGAAAAAGATGTTTGGTAAGAATAAATTGACCATTAAAGATAGGAGAAATGATTAGAGGTAAAATTGCCCAAGTGGAACAGAAGGTGAGGAGATTAAGAACAAAGGTGAAAAACTTGGTGTTCTCAGGAAGATAGGCTACATTATAGACTGGAGAAACGGAGATATGATATTGAGATGGTTCGAAGAATGGAACCAGTGAGAAGAGGGAGCCGTTGAAATATGGGTTCACTTGTTTCCAAAAAGCATGAAGCAAGATCCTCCATTGGAAGAAGTAAGAATAATGGAACTGATATGAGAAGCCATACGGTTAGAAATAGTGCCCGTGGTGATTGTAGATTAATAGATTAATCAGAGAAATCAAGGGACTAGCATGCTGCATTTAGGATTCAATCAAGATTAGATGTAATGAATTTGTCGTGGACTCAGTCAGTCTGTTGACTTCTTCAATTGTTGTTCCAGAACATAAATACTGGAAGGAGGAAGAGAAATGTTGAAAGGAATTCAGGCTTGAGATTGGAAAAGGCATGAGTAATACCTTAAACAACAGAGCAAAAGTTTCAAGGATAGGAGAAATACAAAAACCGGAGAGCTAAACGGTCAAAATTTTGAAGTAAGGAAAGAGTAAAGGAAAGAGAGAGATGGTGACTTTTGAAAGCAGGATAGGTGAAAATGCCTGGAGACTGGTCAGCATAGATAAATGGTTTCAGGATGCATGAGACACAGGGAAAGATAAAAGGACAGAAGCTTATTCTCAGATAAAGAATTTCACTGTTATGGATTGAAGAAGCAGAATTCTAGTGAATGATGGATGACATGTTCAAGAGGATGACCCTTGTCATGGGTGAGGTAAGAGTGAAGGTGCAGATCATGATGATCTATGAGAGAGCAGGTTAATTAAAATCATTTGAGTATTAGGTATTATTTGGCATAATTCTTCTATACAAGTTGATAAATTTTACCACTTCAGAAGCTGTTCTGTCCCTTCACTACAAAGATAATATCCACCTCTCTTATTACCAGTAGAGAACAATTTAAATTCAATTTGCCCCAGATGTGATTGGTAGTTTCAAAGGTTCTTAACTATATCTCTGATTTAGGACGTCCTGAAAAGTACAAAGGCAGTAATGATACCCAGTAGATTAAAATAAAAGTTTTGATAAATACTCCTACTTGCTAGTGATACTGAATCATGAAATCTTTCTCAGCAAACACATAATTTTTTCTAGGGCCAAAGGAGATGGGCTCAGCAATCCACAGAGAAAGAACCCAGTGGTGATAAGGATATAGCATAAATTATGCTATTTGTCTGAATGGGTTTCCCATATTGATTTATTCCATTGAGACATATGGCAAATAGTATATTTGTGTGTGTGTATATATATATATATATATATATATATATATATATATATATATATACACACACATAATATATATACACACACACACACATATATATATATATTCACACATACGTACATATAGTGTATATATATAATAGTAACAGCTAAAATTGTTGTATCACTATAATGTGTACAAAGTATTTTACTTTGCAAACTGTATTGTCTTATTTGATCTATACACACACACACACACACACACACAAACAAACACAAACCTGTTAGTTACATCACTATGTTACTGTTGTTTTACACATGAATAAAAAAAGCTGAGTCATTAAATGACTAATGCATCATTCCACGGATATAAAGAATCTGAGGTGTGTTCAGTTAGGTATTCTTGATTCCAAATTCACCACCCTACTGCAATGTTTTATTATGGTATCTAGATCAATAATAACTTTCCCTAGAACAGACAACAAGTAGGAGAGTAGAATATAAGGGTTTTGGGGGTATTTTTGGTTTTTTTAGAAAATTGTGCTTAAATTTGTGGCATACTTAGAATCTTCTCAATCCAAAATGTAATCTTTTGAATGTAAATATTATCTCTTCTCGTGAGAGACAGCACGGCATATTTCACAGAAAGTTAGACTCAAGGTTAGGGAAGCCTGAATTCAGATCCAATCTTGGACACATAGTAAATGCCGAAAGTTGGAAAAGTCTTAATCTCTCATTTTTTCAACACCTCTTTAAGATTACAAATTGCAGATCTGATGCTGCTTTCCATTTTTGGAGTGAATTGATTTGTGGGAAGTTACCTATTCCAATTACCTCACAAATTAAAAATGTCATTAAATCCTCTTAAAAATTTGATCACTTGTCGAACATTAAAACCAAAAAAAAACAAAAAAAACCCCAAAAAGATGAGAGCAAAGCTTCCAGGGAACAAAAAAAAAAAAAAACAAATTATTTGGAGAAGAATTTCTAATTTGTCCAGAATTAGTAGGAAAACCAGAAATCTGATTTTGCCAAAGATAGATTTGAACTACCATATTACTACATATATCACAATAAATACAAATCAGATATAGAATCTAAATTTTGAAAGGACAAACCATAACATAGACATGTGAGTGTACATATAGGTTAGTCCCTACATGCTCCCCCACTTCTCTCTTTATATAGATAGATAGGTAGGTGGGGCAGCTAGGTGGTGCAGTGGATAGAGCACCAGTGCAGAAGTCAGGAGGACCTAAGTTCAAATTTCACCTCAGACACCTGACACTCACTAGCTGTGTGACCTTGGGCAAGTCACTTAACCCAAATTGCCTCATCCTGGGTCATCACCAGTCATTTTGATAAATATTGAGTCCCTGGATTCAGATGGTCCTGGAGGAGAAGTGAAGTTGGTGACCTATACAGTTTTCCCTCACGCCAAAACAAAGTCAAGTGCAAGTCATATCATTATTTCTCTAATGGCATGGTCTTCTTTGGGAATGAAGGACAAACACACACACAGATAGGTAGGTAGATATAGCTACAGATAGATAGATAGATAGATACAGAACATGTTATATGTAACATGTACATATATATGTACACACATGCATGGATTTAGTGTTTGTATATTTATGCTGGCATGTATATGTATATATCAAGAGCCTTTCACAACTATTGCTAGTGGAAAGAATTATTCTTTGAATGATTCTTTTCTAAATTACATGGAAAAATTATTTTTGACATTCATTCATTTATTTTATTTTGATTTCCAGATTTTCTCCCCCCTTCTCCTCTTCCCCCTCCCTAAGAAAATAAACAATTTGATATAGGTTGTACATGTGCAATGATGCAAGACATATTTCCATATTAATCATATTGTAAAAGAAAATCCACAAAACTTGAGAAAGTGAAAAACAATATGCTTTAACGTGCATTAAGATTGTGACTTCTCAAAAGCAGTTTTCATCTTCAGTTATTTGGAATTTTGTTGGATTTTTGTATTGCTGAGAATGGCTAAGTCACTCACAGTTTATCATCATACAATATTGCTATTACTGTGTACAATATTCTCCTGGTGCTGCTTACTTCAATTTACATCAGTTCATGTGAATTTTTCCAATTTTTTCTTCTGAAATCATATTTCTCATCATATATTATAGTACAATTGTATTTCATTACAATACTATACCACAACTTTTTCAGCCATTCCAAGGGAAATAATTGGTAGTTTAACCAGAGTTAAAGGAAATCACACAACATTAAAATATAATTTTGATTTCATAAAATTGAAAACCTTTTACAGGAAAAATATTTAACACATATTACAAAATATCACAGTTCTTAAAGTTTGAGAGGCTGTGTGAAACACGAACAAAATACACTGTTGATAGTGGTGTCCAAATGCTTTGTTATGCTGGAAAATTATTTAATATTAAGTGAAAGAAGAAACCAAATATCCACACTCTTTGACCCAGAGATTCTACTGCTTCTTAATCTGCTAAAGTTGAATACAGAAAGAAAGAACCTATATGAAAGATTCAGGGAAAATTTTAGTTCTCTTCAGCTGGTAAAGGACTACCCAGTAGATGAAGGCTTAGACTTATTTTGTCTCCAGTTGGTATGATAAAGTTGAAGAAAGAGAAATTTAGTTTTGATATGAGGAAAATTATCCAAATTAATAAAGCAACTCCCTCTAATATCTTATGACAAGAGACATTTGTTTTCTTCCAATTTTAGCTCTTCAATCAAATAATACTTTTTTTCAATAACAACCCTACATAAAAGTGAGAAGGTATATTATTAGCCCCATGTTATGGATTAGGAAACTAATGTGACCATGGATTTCCTTTTGGTTTTATTTCTTTATATCTCCAATAGTTAGCATCGTGCCTGACATATAGCGAGCACAAAATATGACGATTGATTGATATTTGTTGATTTCATTTGTAGCCTTGAGTTAAGGAGTTATACCTAGAGTTATCATGTTTATTCTCATTTTCCCTTTTTCTGTCTGTCATTGTATGTTGCTCTTACTCTCACCTTTATACTTTTAGGGAGATATTTACTAGTTTACAGTATTAGGGAAAAATAAAACAAAATAGTAAAATCTCATTTATATTATGACTTTCTTTCCATGAAGAGAGTTGTCTGGCAGTTCAGGAATTTTTAATCTCAGAGGTTGAATAATTGGGGAATGCAGACCAACCTATTGGTTAAAAAAAATCTGCATTCATTGAGTCCATATTATTAGGTAAATTTCTTTTTTTATATAGTTTTCTTTTTCTGAGTTTCTTTTGCTAACACAATTAAAATTACAATTCCAAGTCTCTATCTCAGGATCAAAATGTCCCTTTTAAGTGTACAGTCAACATCTGGTTTAAACCTACATTCTCCTTGAGATCACTTCAGAGAAAAAGATGAATTCTAATAATTCTTTTGAACTATGTAGCTCTGAGGAACCACAGTTTCCCTCAGTTCTTTAAGAGAAGTGTTATTCTCTATCCTTTGAGTCTGTTATGCAAGAAAATATATAGGACATGTTTTATAAAAAATTGAATAAAAAATGATTACTTTTGATGATAAGCTCGGATCCTTTATCTAAATTTCTAGTACCAATTATACCTTCTACATTACTTGTAGCTAAATATAAACATCCTAGCATTTCAGATATGTTTTCCAAAAGAATATCAGGGTTTGTGTTCAACCCAATGCTTGAATATTTCCTCTATATCAAAACTGACACTAAAAATAATAGCACTATATAGAATTTTACTATTTGTAAGGTGTTTTAACTATATGGTCCCATTTGATCCTTAAAGTAACCTTGTGAATGAATTATCTGTTTTACCATTCTACTTTAACAATTATATTGACTATTTGTCTATTTAAGTGATAGTGTTGCATGAAACTACAACGAAAGTGAGAATGACCCAGAGCATCTACATTTGTCCTATAAAGAAATTGGCCATTTTTAATATAAGACCATTCTAACTATATTTTAAGATATACAGTCCATTAATACTACTAGAATTTCGGGACTGAACAAGATATGCACTACTTACTAACACCGAAACTATTTTGTCTTTTTTCTACTTTTCTTGTACATAGAAGTTAGTTTTACCTGAAATGTGTATGCACAGCACACATTTTATTTTGTATGTTTTGACCCATTATATAGTATATACAATTGGAAAACCATTGTTAATCAGAGCAGATAAATCTTTCACAGTTTATCATCATAACTTTACTGTTACTGTGTACAATGATTAACTAGCTTTGCTCACTTCACTTTGCATTTGCTTATATGGTACTTCCCACATTTTTTTTCTGAAACAAGTTCCCTCTTTATTTCTTCTGTAATAATAGTCCTCTATCACAATCATGTGTCACTGGAGCAGAAGCATTTGGGACAAGAATTGACTATTTCACAAAAACTAGTGGGAATACAAAACTTTAAGGCAGAAACTTGGTATAGATCAACATATCACATCATAAAAAGAAAAGGTCAAAACGAACAAATGATTTAGACATAAAGGGTAATAACATAAACAAGTTAGGGGATTAGGGAACAGTTTACCTGCTAGATATTTGAGAAGGGAGAGAATTCATGAAAAAGAAAGACAGAGAATTTCAAGTTAGAAAGCTGATAGTTTTGATTACATAAAATAAAAACAAAGATTTTTGAACAACCAATACCAATTCAGTCAAGATTAGAAGGAAAAAAGAAACTTGGAGCAAATGTTATAGCAAGGTTCTTTTATAAACACTTCATTGTCAAATATTAAAAAAAATGAATCAAAGTTATAAGAACGCAAACAATTAAATGATTAAAAGTCAATGGATATGCATAGGCAGTTTTCAGGAGAAGAATTCAAAGTTAACCATAGTCATACAAATAAATGCTCTAAATCAGTATTGATTAGAGAAATGCAAATCAAAACAATTTCAAGGTCCAACTCAGATCTCTCAAATTGGCTAATAGGACAGAAAATGAAAATGACAAATATTGAAACACTAATCCACTATTGTTGGAACTGCAAACCAACTCTGCCGTTTTAGAGAGCAATTTGGAGCAATGACTAAAAATCTATAAAAATGTGAATACCCTTTGATATAACAATAGCACCATTAGTTTTGCATCCGGAAGTTATTTTCAAAAAAGTAAAGGACAAGTATGTGCAAAAAAAATTATAAGAGGATTTATTGTCATTGTGAAGAGTTGGAAACTGAGGAAATCCCCATATACTAGAGAAAGACTAAATAAGTTTTATATAATTATAATGGAATACAATCATGCGATGGGGGTAGATATTTATACCCAACTTCTGGTGCATGTATTTTCTTCCCTTTTTGAACCAATTTTGATGAGAGTAAGGTTTGTGAATTATCTTCCACAATTCCCATTTTCGCTCCAGCTATAGATACTCCTCCTTGTTCATGTATTTTATACAAGAAAAAAATTGTCCATTCTACTTGTCCTTTATCACAGTGCTTCCCTCTTTCTTACTCTTTCATTATTTCGAGATCATGTCAACATTTTGATTCAAATCTGTGATTTCCTTCTATGTAGACTCCTAACTTTTGTACTTTGCCTTTTATTTTTCATCCTATTGTGCTCTAATCTTTTCATTAGAAATTCTTGAAAGCAGTCTATTTTATTTCTTATTCCTTTTTCCCTGGATGAATTATACTAAGCTTTTATGGGTAAAATATTTGTGGTTGTAATCAAAGCTCCTTTGTTTTCCAAAATATCATATTTCAAGTCCATCTCTTCTTTAACACTGAAGCTACTGAATCTTGTCTGTTCTTGACTGTTGCTCTATGATAATTGAATTGTTTTTTGTCCTCTTGTATATTTTTTAAATTAACCAATTTTTATTTCTTGTCAGTGTTCTACAATCACTACCATGTAAATTAAACTATTATTTTTCTTTTCCTTTCTTCTACCACGCACCTGCTTCCATCCCCGAGATGCCATAAAATTTTATGTGGGTTCCCCTCAAACATTCTTATATTTCACTGTAATCATGCTGTGTAGAAGAACTAAACTGAATGGGAGAAATCATATGCCAAATCAAAACAAAATACACACACACAGAAAAATGATATGCTACATTCTGCGATTGAATTTCATTACTTCTTTCTCTGGATATGGAAGGCATTTTGCTTAGAAAGCCATTGGGGAGTCTTTTAAGTCCTTGCATTGCTACAAAGTTTCAAGTCTATCAGACTGTGGTCGTGGCTGTACACAAAAGCCCTCCTGGCTCTGGCCCTTTCTGTAATCATCAGATCTTACAAGCCAGGCCTCTCTGATGTCTTTCCGTTCATTGTTTCTTTTTTTTTTTCATAAATTTATTTATTTAACTTTTTACATTATTTTTCACAAGATATTGGGTTCCAAAATTTCCTCCCCATTTGTCCCCTCCCCCATTCCCAATACACTGGGCATTCTAATTACCCATATCACCAATCTGCCCTCTCTTCTTTCACCCCTCCCTTGCCTTACCTCATCTTCTCTTTTGTCCTGTAGGGCCAGATAACTTTCTATTCCCCATTACCTGTATTTCTTGTTTCCTAGTAGCAAGAAAAATACTCTACAGTTGTTCCTAAAACTTTGAGTTCCAACTTCTCCCCATCCCTCCCTCCCAACCCATTCCCTTTGAGAAGGCAGGCAATACAATATAGACCATATCTGTGTAGTTTTGCAAATGGCTCCCATATTAGTCATGTTGTATAAGACTAACTATATTTCCCTCCAACTATCCTGTCCCTCATTGTTGCTTTCTCTCTTTTGATCCTGTCCCTCCCCGAGTGTTGACTTCAAATTGCTCCCTCCTCCCATTACCCTCTCTTCCATCAACCCCCCACCCTGATTATCTCCTTCTCCTCCATTTTCCTGTATTGGAAGATAGGTTTTCATACCAAAATGTGTGTGCATTTCATCCCTTCTTTTAGTCGAATGTGATGAGAGTAAAGTTCATGTATTTTTCTCAGCTCTCCTCTTTTTCCCTCCACTAAGAAGTCTCCTGCTTGCCTCTTCTATTAGAGATAATTTACCACATTCCATTTCACCCTCTCTCCTCCCACTACATTTCTCTGTCACTATTTACCGTGATTTCTTTTAAGACATGATCCCATCCTATTCAATTCACTCTGTGCTCTCTGTCTCTGTGTGTGTGCACACCTGTACGTGTGTGTGTACGTGTTTATGTGTCTGTATGTGTGTGTTTGTGTGTAATCCCACCAACTACCTGGATACTGAACAATTTCAGGAGTTACAAATATTGTCTTTCCATATAGGAATATAAGCAGTTCAACTTTGGTAAGTCCCTTGTGACTGCTCCTTGCTGTTTACTTTTTCATGCTTCTCATTCTTTTGTTGGAAAGTCAAATTTTCTTTTCAGCTCCAGTCTTTTCCTCAAGAATGCTTGAAAGTCCTCAATTTCATTGAAAGACCTTATTTTCCCCTGAAGTATTATAGTCAGTTTTGCTGGGTAGGTGATTCTTGGTTTTAGACCTAGTTCCTTTGACTTCTGGAATATCCTATTCCATACCCTTCAATCCCGTAATGTCGAAGTTGCTAGACCTTGCGTTATACTGATTACATTTCCACAATGCTTGAATTGTTTCTTTCTAGCTGCTTGCAATATTTTCTCCTTGACCTGAGAACTCTGGATTTTGGGCACTATGTTCCTAGGAGTTTCTCTTTTTGGATCTGTTTCAGGCCATGATTGGTGGATTGCTTGAGTACTTATTTTGCCCTCTGCTTCTAGAATATCAGGGCAGTTTTCCTTGATAATTTCATGAAGGATGATGTCTAGGCCCTTTTTTTCATCATGCCTTTCAGGTAATCCCGTAATTTTTAAATTGTCTCTCCTGGATCTATTTTCCAGGTCAGTTGTTTTTCCAATGAGATATTTCACATTCTCTTCCATTTTTTCATTCTTTTGGTTTTCTTTGGTGATTTCTTGGTTTCTCAGAAAGTCATTAGCCTCCATCTGTTCCATTCTAATTTTGAAAGAACTATTTTCTTCAATGAACTTTTGCACCTTTTTTTCCACTTGACTAATTCTGCTTTTGGAAACATTTTTCTCCTCATTGGCTTTTTGAACCTCTTTTGCCAATAGAGTTAGCCTATTTTTCAAGGTGTTATTTTCTTCAGCATTTTTTTGGGTCTTCTTTATTAAGTTATTGACCCATTTTTCATGATTTTCTTGCGTCCCTCTCATTTCTTTCCCCAGTTTCCACCTGTCTACCTTGATTTTCAAAATCCTTTTTGAGCTCTTCCATGGCCTGAGCCCATTGGATATTTATTTCAGATGTTTGGGATACAGAGGCCTTGACTCCTATGTCTTTACCTGATGGTAAGCATTGGTCTTCTTCGTCAGAGAGGAATGGCGCAAACATCTGTTCCCCATGAAAATAACCTTCTCTGGTCTTATTTTTTTTCCCTTTTCTGGGCATTTTCCCAGCCAGTTACTTGACTTCTGAGACTCCTCTCCAATTCTGCCTAAGTCTGCCCACCTAGTGCTTGGGGTCTGAGATTCAAATGCTGCTCCTCAGCCTCAGGGCTTTCAGTGGTGGGTCCAGCTGCTATTCAATATGAGCTTAAGTTGTGGTGCTAAGGTGGGGACAGGGCCGCCTCCCAGGCTCAGTTCCCTCAGGGGGTTAATGCGGAGACTTTCAGTAATGTATCTGAGCTCTGGCCTGCTCAGGTAACCTCTGGGCGCTGCAGCCTCTGCTGCTTCCTCCTGACGGGGCCTGAGTTATGGAGGCACCCCACTCCTCTCTCGCCCAGCCCAGAAGTCTCTCTCACTGACCTGTGCACTTTTGGATGGAGGGATCTTTGTGGCTGCCAGAGGTTCCATCCCTGCAGCCTGCTCTAAACTGCTCCTCTCGATGCTGCGGGTCCAGGGAATGACTAGGCTCCACTCATGTTCAGTGTGTGACGGACCTTTGGAATCAGTTTTTCAGGGCGCTCTGGAATGGAAATCTCCTTCACTCCTTTGCTGCGTGCCTTCCACTGCTCCCGAATTTGTTAGGAGTTCTTTTTAAAGGAAATCCATGGGCTGTGGTTTCAGAGCTAGCATACGTGACTCTATCTACTCCGCAATCTTGGCTCCTCCCCCTGTGCTGCTGTTTTTAGAGTTATTTCTGGAGCTCTACAAGTTTTCAATGTGTCCAAGTTGTTGGAGAGTGTTGTGTTTACTCTCTCCTGTTATGCTCTCTGTTCTTTAACCAGCAAGTATCATCCCTCCACCTCCCCCCCGCCACGTGTTCACCCTCCTCATGACTCTAAAATTGTTACCAGGATACATCTTATCCTGCAGTCATACTTCCTGGTGCTCCTTCCTTCCTTAGAACTGTGACCAGAGCCCCGGTTCCCTTCTAAATGACCATGAACATTCCTCTCCAGCCTGAAATAGGATTGCCTGTCAGTGAGAGTCTGATTAGAGCCTTTTTCACTCAGTGCTGATAAGAGGTCCCTTGGAATCTCTTTATGAGCCGTTATTTGATTCCTCACAGTACTTCTTGTCAGAGAGCTCCTATAACTGCTGCTAATGTGCTGCTTATTTTAGCCCTCTCCAAGACCTAGTGCTGGTGCTGCACCATTGGCTCTGTGTTAGTCCCTATACTGGTTTCACAAACCTAGCCTATCCACCTCCTGAGTTCTCTTAGTTTGAAAACAAAAGTCTCACTCTGATCTCTCTCTCTCTCTCTCTCTCTCTCTCTCTCTCTCTCTCTTTCTCTCCCTGCTAATACAACATTTGATTAGAAGAGCTTTCTGGAGTAGAAAGTTGGTAGAGCCATTTGGCTTATTTACTGGCTGTAGAGCACAATCTTTTTTCTGCCATCACTTCATATTTTAATTGTTAATAGGCTGATTTCACAATGTTTTGACCTTGCTTTTTCCCTTACTAGTTCTTTAAAAGTTTTGTTAATATAGCTATGCTTTGGGTTGATGCTTAAAAGTGAAAGTTTGCATATGCTTGTATAATTATGTTGTACAAGAGCATTCAAAAAGTGAGGATTCAACAGTATAACTCACAACTTGATTTAGTAATTCCTCCATATATCCAGTCCTTTTTATGACTCAAGACAACTAAAAAGTCATTATATCCTGAGTCTACCCGAAGCTGATTTTCAAAGGAAGTGTAGTTTGTGTCTAAGCTCTCCAGGGCCAGTGGAGTCCAAGGGTCAACTTCATTGTAGTTCAAATAAAAAAGTAAACAATAACAACTACCTAGCCTAACTGATCTTATGAGTCAGAACAGCAGTAGATAGTGTACATATCACATATTCAAAGGTAATAATTAGCAAGTCATAACTGGGGTAGCTGGAAGTATTGGACCTAAAATTTTATTTTAAAAGTGAAAATAACAGTGTTTGCTAAGAATATCATTTCACTTTTGGAGAGGAAGTTGATTACAAATTTGTACAATAAACAATTAAATCCTATATTTGTTTATGTGTACTTAAAGAACTTAAAGATCATACATATGGAAAGAAATTAGTTTGAAAGGGAAAAATGTTAAAGAAAATAAGTGTAGGAAAAGATATTAGAGATTATCTAGACCAACGTTTCATGTTACTGTTTAATTTATTTCACGTTAGAGGTATGACATGATTGGGCTAAAATTCCAGAATGTCATAGTAGCAGAAGAAAATAAAACTTATGCTGTTGAGATGAAGTACCAGGATATAAGAGGTGCCAATAAGTCTAATAATGGACCCCATTGTGGACCGACTTATCTTTATGTGTTCCATTTTATTTCCCCTAAGCTCTGAAATCATATCCAGCTCCTTGTGTGTTTATTTGTTGATATTTTTACAGAGATATTGTGAGTATGAATTAATATGCCTTCAAGGGGGCGGAGCCAAGATGGCGGAGTAGAAAGACTCACCTATGCTGGGTCCGAACCCACAGCCCATGGATTTCCTGTAAAAAGAACTCCTGACAAATTCTGGAGCAGTGGAGGCCGCGCAGCAACACAGTGAAGGAGATTTGCGTGGCAGAGAGCCCTGAAGAGCCAACCGCAAAGGTGCCCCGGACACGGGAGCAGAGTCCTGTCCAGCCGAGCGCTCCCCTCCCCCACCCTGGCCACGTGGCACTGAGAGGAGCGAGCAGAGCCCTGCAGGCGTCAGGGACCTGAATCTCCGGCAGCTGGGAAGGTCCCACCACCCACAGACGCACAGGTCAGTGAGAGAGACGGGCTGAGAGGGGAGCGGGGGATCTCTGGGACTCAGACCCCCGGGAAGTGGCCTCTGCGGCAGAGGCTGAGGCAGCTTGGCCAGAGGCAGAGGCAGCTCAGCCAGAGACTCCCAGAGTGGGCTGGAGCTCCACCCCAGCTCCACTACAAAGGATCTCTGTATAAACCCCCTGAGGGAACTGAGCCTGAGAGGTGGCC
>CM053769.1:631637922-631674851 GCA_028658325.1 Potorous gilbertii
GGGGAGAAAATTTTGGAACCCAAAATCTTGTGAAAATGAATGTAAAAAGTTAAATAAATTTATTTAAAAAAAAAATTTATATGCCTTCAAGAGTTCTGCATACTTTTAATGACATTCACAATCCCCTGAGTTGGACAGGGAGAGATGACAATTTGTAAAGATTGGTGAGAAAAAAAATCAAAGTTTTTTTAGAGCACACAATTCTAGGTTAGAGATCATTTCTAACGCACAGTATTTCTAAAGTACTTAATTCAATACCATCTTAGAAGAGTGGAAAATAATTCAATGTCAGAGACAGAAACGATGCTACAAAATTGATCAAACCAGTTGGAAATTTTCAGGGAGAAATCATGACAGAGGCTTGACAGTGAATGAAGGACACTAGCAGATATAACTGACTTGAAGTATATCCTTGAATTGATGTACAGTACACTTCTTTTCTGCAATACATAGTTAAGTGCTCAGAGGATTTAAACGAAGTTTTCACAAAATAGGAATTACAAAACAACCACATGAAAAATGATTCAAAATACTTATAAGAAAAGAAATACAAACCACAGTGAACCTGAGATACAACTTTACACCCTGAAAAAAAAGGTTTGATAAAATTTTATTTTCCCAGTTACTTGTAGACACAAGTTTTACTATTTTTTTAAAGTGTACTGCAAATTCACTGCTTCCTTTTCCTGAAATGATAAACAATTGCATTCTTAGAAATTGTCTTAGTTCATTCGATTATTGAGAGTACCTAAGTCATTCATAGTTGATCATCATACAATATTGCCATTAATGTGTACATTATTCTGAGACTGCTCACTTCACTTTTCATCACTTCATGTAAGTACAGGTTCTTCTGAAATAATATTGCTCATCATTTCCTCTAGTGCAACAGTATTCCATTATATTAATACTCCACAATATATTTAACCATTCCTCAATTGATGATATCCTTTCAATTTGCAACACTTTGATGTCATAAAAATAGGCACTGTTGTAAATATATTGTGCAAATAGGTACTTTTCTGTCTTTTCTTTTTTCTTTTATTTATTTTCAGTATTCTACAATCACTACCATATAATTTAGATTTTTCCCTCCCTCCTCCTCCAGCACCCCCTTCATCCCCCCTCCCTCCCTCCACAGTGTACAATTTCATTTAGGTTTCACACACATATTCCTAATAAATACATTTTCACCATAGTCAAGTTGGGGATACAGCCTCTTTGGGATACAGTCCTAGAAGAGGTATTGCTGAGTCAAAGGGTATGCATATTTTTGTATCCCTTTGGGTATTGGTCCAAATTACTCTCCAGAATAGTTGGCTCAGCTCAAAGTTCCACCACCAATGAATTAGGGTTCCAACTCTCCCATATCTTCTCCAACATTGATCATCTTCCTGTTTTGTCATGATAGACAATCTAATAGTGTGACGTGGTATCTCAGAGTTGTTTTGATTTGCATTTCTCTACTCAATATTGATTTAGAGCATTTTTTCATATAGCTATAGATTTCTTTAAATTCTTTCTCTGAAAATTGCGTGTTCATATCCTCTGACCATTTATCAGTTGGGAAATGGCTTGTTTATCCTTGTACATTTCACTCACTTGTACATTTCACTCAGTTCTATGTATGTATATATATATATATATATATATATATATATATATATATATATATATATATATATATATATGTATACGTTTTAGAAAACAGGCCTTAAGAACATATACTAGTTTCAAAAATTCGTTCACAGTTTTCTACTTCCCTCCTAATCCTGGTTTTCAGTTTCATGTAATCAAAATTTTCCATTTTTCACTACCTCTTGTTTAGTCAAAAATTCTTTCTTTGTCCATAAATCTGAAAAATACACCACCCCTTACTCCACTAATTTGCTTATAGTATCATTCTTTATACCTAGATCATGTACCCATTTGGATTTTATTATTGTGTACTGTGTCAGGCATTGGTCTATATCTAGTTTCCACCACACTGTTATAAAGTTTTCCCAGCAATTTTTGTCAAACAATGAGTTCTTATCCCAGAAGCTGGGATCCACGGGGTTATCAAACAGCAGATTACTGTATTCATTGGCTAATGTATCTTGAGTACCTAGCTTATTCCACTGGTTTACCCTTCTGTTTCTTAACCAGTACCAAGTTGTTTTGATAATTGCTGCTTTATAATAAAATCTGAGATCTGATAGAGCTAGGCCACCTTCCCTAGCATTTCTTTTCATTAGTTTCTTGATAATTCTCGACATTTTGTTTTTCCAGATGAATTTTGATATTAGTTTTTCAGCTTTAGAAAATAATTCTCTAATAGTTTGATTGGTATTGAACTAAATAAATAAATTAATTTAGGTAGCTCTAAGAAAGTGGAAAAAACGTCAGTTGCTCATGGGTAGGCTGAACCAGTATAACAAAAATGACAATTCTACCTAAATTAATTTACTTATTTAGTGCCATAACAGTTAAACTATCAGATAATTACTTTCTAGAGAAGAAAAAATAATACCAAAATTCATCTGGAAGAACAAAAGGTTCAAGGGAACCAATGCCCTAGCTGGACACAGATCCAGCAATATTACTTCTAGGACTGTATCTCCGAGAGATGATAAAAAATGGGAAAGGGTCCCACATGTACAAAAATATTTATAGTAGCACTGTTTGTGATGGCCCAAAACTGGAAATCAAGGAGATACCTATCAGTTTGGAAACGGCTGAATAAATTATGATATATGATTGTAATGGAATACCATGGTGCTAGAAGAAATAATGAACAGGAAGACTTCAGAGAGGCCTGGGAATATTTAAATAATCTGATGCTGAGCGAAAGGAGCAGAACCAGGACAACTTTGTACACAGCAAAAACCACAGTTTGTGAGGAGTTTTCTGGTAGCCTTAGAACTTCATTGCAATGGAAGGACTTAAAACTTTCTCAATGGTCTATTAAGGAAAAAATGCCTTCCACATCCTGAGAAAAAACTACATAATTCAATAGTAGAATGTAGCAGATTATTTTATGTATTACAATTTGGTTTGTTATATGATTTCTCCCATATGCAACATGACTATGAAGAAAATGTATTTAATAGGAAAGCATGTGTAGAACCCAAACAAAATTGTATGACATATCAGAGAGGGAGAGGGGATGGAAAAGGAAGGAGGGGGAGGCAGGGAAAAATTTATGTTATATAGTAGTGATTGTAGAGCAATGAATGTAAATAAAATTTAAAAATCCCCACAATTTGGATGCTGTAACACTTGTAGCATACATGTTTAGTAATGATATTGTTTCTTTGTTTATGGTGCCTTTCAGCAGGATATAGTTTCCTTTCTTATCTCTTTTGATTGGATGTATTTCAGCTTTTGCTTTCTCAGTGATAGGATTAATTACACCTGTTTTATTACATCAGCTGAAGCACAATATATTCTTCTTCAAACTTTTATATTTACCCTGTATGTATCACCCCTATTTCAAATGTGTTTCTTGTAAACAACGAATTGTTGGATTACAGCTTTTAATACATTCTACGATCCATCTCTGTTTTATGGGAGAGTTCATGCCATTTACATTCACAGATATGATTACTATCTTTGTCTTTCCATCCTCTTTCCCACTGTTTATGCTTTTACTTCTCCCTTCACCGTTCCCCTCTACAATAGAGTTTTAATTTTTTACCACCACCTCCCATGGTCTTGCCTTCCTTCTTTTAGCCCCCCTCCCTTTTACTGTCCTTCACCCTTTGTACCTCTTTCTTCCTTTTTAGCCTCCCCTGCCCTTTTTTCTCCCTTCCTCTCCTAATGCCTATATAGCTAGTTAGATTTGTATACTTAATTAAGTTTGTTTTTCACTCCTTGAACCACATCAGATAAGAGAACTTCTCAAATATTGCTCATTTCCCTCATCTTTTTCCCTCTACTGTAATAATTTTGTACTTCTTCCTGTGATATTATTTATCATTTTCTGCATCCTCTTTTTCACATCTCCTATTGCAATCCCTTCGCATCCTTAAATTCCATTTTTATCATCATATCATTTACTTTATACTTGTTCCCTCTATCTATGTATATCCCTCTTATATTTCATAATGGATATACCGTTCTCAAGATTGACAAGTGTCATCTTTCTTTATAGGAGGTAAAGGGTTTGTCCATATTGTGGGGTAAGTTTTTCTTTTCCCCTGTTTACCATTTTTATGCCTCTCTTCATACCTGTATTTGAAGATCAAATTTTCTATTGAGTTCTGGCCTTTGTATCATGAAGGTCTGGAAATCCCTTATTTCATTGAATGTCCGTCTCCTTGCCTAAACTCTTATGCTGAAATTTGCTCGGTAAATGATCCTTAGTTGTAGTCCCAACTCCTTCAATTTATGGAATATCATATTCCAATTCCTTTCATCTTTTAATGTAGAAGCTTCAAGGTCCTGTGTGATCATCACTGTTGCTCAATATTTGAATGGTTTCTTTCTGACTGCCCATAGTATTTTCTCCTTCACTTGATAATTCTGAAATTTGGCAAAAATTTTCCTTGAGGTTTTTAGTTTTGGCGTGCTTTCAGCGGGTGAAAAGTGGATTCTTCTGATGATTCTTTTGCCCTGTGGATCTAGGACTTATGAGTAGTTTTCCTTGATAATCTCTTGGAAGATATTGTCCAGGTTCTTTTTTTCATCATATATTTCTGGTAGGTCAATAAATTTTAAATTCTCTCTCCTGGATCTATATTCCAGGTCAGTTGTTTTTCCAGTTAGATATTTTACATTTTCTTCTATCTTTTCCTCCTTTAGATTTTGTTTGATGGATTTTTGATATCTCATAATCATTAGCATCTAACTGCCCAATTATAATTTTTATGTAATTGTTTTATTCAATTAACATTTGCATCTCATTTTCCATCTGTTCAATTATTCCTTTTATGGAATTATTTTTTTCTAGTTTGTTTTTGTACTTCCTTTTCCATTTGTCAAATTTTCTCAGTTAGGTTTCGTGCTTCCTTTTCCATTTATTGTTTTCTTTTTTAAAGAGCTATTCTCTTCAATGTATTCTTTTTTCATATTTTTAAAATCATTGACCAGTTTTTCTACTATTTCCTTCTTTAGTCCTTCCAAGTGTGAATGTGACCAGTTCATAATCCCTTCTGAACATTCTGATGTGTGTACCATATCAATACTGGCCTCTTCGGTATTCTTGTTTTGATCTTTGTCTTCATAGAAAGATTCTATGTACTTTTCCTTCCTGCTTTGCTTTTCACTTACGATGATGACACTGTGTATTGTGGCTTCTGATTCTTTCAGCTAGAAGCTGAAAAACCTGTTGTTGAGCTGGCTGGTATGAGTAAGCAGAGGGCAGGTAAATTCTTTCTTTTTGTGTTTCCCCAGATTAGCCCTGGGGCTACTTTTTTAAGTGTTTGGGAGGGTTGTTCTTGTCACAGAACATCTGCTGTGTTGAGCTATAGAAAAGGCAAGCTCAGCAGTTGGTGATACTGGATGCCCTAGTGTCTTCCCATTTCCCCTGGAGTGCAGACGCGTGCTGAGAGTCCTGATATTGGAGGTTGTGCGTCTCCACCTCCCTGGAGTTTCATATCTCTTCCTGATTTGCTGGGGTGGAGCCATCTGGGGCAGCTGTGCTCCTCTACCCCAGCAAAAAGAGTATTCCTTAGCAATTTTCCTAGTCTCAAGTGCCCCGAGTCTGTTTGCTTTTTCTGCTGATGCCACTGCTCCAGGATTTTTCTGGGGAAATATTTTATGCTTATTTCAAGGTCAACAAGGGTAGGAGGAGAGAGAATTTACCAATAACTCTGCCATTTTAGCTCCTGGAAGTTCAAATAGGTGAATTATAGACAAACAATCCGCAGCCTGATATTCTCAGATCTGCTGCAGATACGTGGGGCTCTGCAGCTCTCACTTGCTCGGCTCTGCTGGATTCCTACCCTGGGCTGCTGTTGCACCATGCTACGGCTGCCTCAGGCCAAACTGCGAGTTTCCTGCTCAGCCCTACTGCAGTGGGGACACACTGCACTGTGTGCTGTATGCTCTTACCTCCCCTGGTGAACAGATCTTTCTCATTGACCTTCTTGTCTTTGCTGGACTGTGAATATATCACAGTCTGATCCCTATTGGATTTTGCACCTCCAAAATTTGGTCAGATTCTCTTTTTAGAAGTATATGAAGGGATTTAGCTTAGGTGAGGAGCTGCTCTCACTCTGCCATCTTTACTATGTCCTCTCTTTTATTTTTAAAAATATCTTTGGGATGTGGACCTAGTAGTGGTATTGTTGGATGAAAAAGTATGCACAATATTATAGACTTTTCCAAGTTGCTTTCCACAATTATTGGGTTACTTTGCAGCTCCACCAGGAGTGTGTTGGTGTGCCAATTTTCCCACATGCCCTCCAACAGATATAATTTTCTTTTTCTCTACTATTTCCCAATGTGATAGGTATGAGATTCAAACACTGAACATTTGCAAAAAAAAAACAATAAAGAATTGATAGTAGTCAATATTGCAGGAGTTGTGGGAAGATAAATCTACTAGAGTATCTTTGGGAGAACTATGAATCAGAATAACCTTCTTGGAAATCAATTTGTAATCATCCAAAAATTATTTATAAATGTCTATATCATTTTACCCCAAAACCGTGCTTCTAAGCTTACACTACAATAAGACCATAAATATGGAAAAAAGACCAGTATACACAAAAATTCTTGTAACATCACTTTTTACAATAGCAAAGAATTAGAAACAAAGTAGATGTCCATTGATTGGTGGATGACTAAACACATTGTGGTACATCAGGGCAATAATATATTACTGTACTGTAGTAAACGAAAATTGTGATGCATAGAGGCATGGAAAATTTACAGGAACTGATTCAGAATGAAGTAAACATAGTCAAAAAAATTACATTCACAGTGACTATAATTTTGTAAATAGTTATTTCATGAAGTTTTCTTTAAATAAGTGGAATTGAATTTTTTTTAGAATTTAATTGAGTTTTATGATTCTCTAAGGTATAAATTATGAAGGGTTCCTGTTGTTCTGAGACAACTATATAAAGACTTTATTTCATGGAACATTTACCTGTTCACAATTCAGTCGAATTCAGTCAATATTTATTTACTACTTCCTGCTTCCTAAATACTGAACGAAATACTTGGGTTATGAGACAGTAATGAAACATTCTCTTTCCTCATATAATTTAAATGAAAATAATACATATGGAGATAAGTAAATACTCCCAAAAAATTTTTGTGTGATGACAACTAACAATTAGACATACGAGTAAATTTCTTGTAGGAGGTGTCAATTAAGATGATACTTGAACCAATACAGAATTTCCAAGAGGCAGAGTTGAAGAATACAAACATTCCAGAAATGGGAGAACAGATTATGCAAACGTACATTTCACTTGGCTTCTGGAATATCCTATTCCAAGACCTTTGATGCCTGTGTTATCTTGATTGTATTTCCGCAATACTCGAATTGCTTTTTTCTCGCTTCTTGGAATATTTTCTCCTTGATCTGGGATTTTGACCATTTATCAACTGGGGAAGTGTGTTATGTTTGTTAAGAATATTTTATTTCCTTCTATACCATTAAACGTCACAGTTTACTCATCTTTAAACTGAAAAAAATGACTCAAATTTATTTCCCACTCTAACATTTTATGATTATTAAATATATTCCAGTGGAAAAACTAAAATATCTTTTGAAAATTTTCTTGATTTCAGGAAATTATATCTATGCTTATGTGTGGTATACTCAAAATAACGAGATAATCAGGAGTAGAAGCTTTAAGTTCAAATGTTAGCATTTCTTTTACTTACTCCTTACATTCTTGACCTTGGACAAATCATTTAACATTTCTTCAGAACTTTCCACATTTGTAAAATAAAACCTTTGAATTAAAAAATTTCTAATATTTTAATCTCTAAATAATATATGCATATACATAAATACACATAGTAATTATTTTTATTTTCTTACAAATTAAAAAAAATAACACAAAACAAGTAGATGAAAGCAACCTTAAAATTTGGAGTAGTGACAAAATGAAGAGATTTCCAGATTTCCATTCATAATTAGAGTCAGAATGTGATACTGAAGAACTAGTATCATGTCAGCTTCAAAAATTAGCAAAAAAGTTCTTGATTAATTTTTTCAATCTCTATATAACTATTAAAATGATATATATTATCATGAATAGAAAATGAGTATAAAAACATAGCTATAGAAATCTCATGATACTCTTCCTTTTTCCACACTTTCCCAATAAATTATAGCTTAATTGGTATTATCGTTCTTATTTACCCAGCAATTTCTGATATTTGTGAGAAGTACTGAAAAAGAGAGAAAGCCAATTACATTTATGTATATAGGTCAGACTTAACAGGCTAACCTTCTCTTTTTTGTAATGATCTTTTTTTAAGGGTAAATTATACATAATTTGATCTGAATTTAACAGGTTCAATATTAGGAAAATTATAAGCCTAATTGAACACATCAACAAAAAAAAACTGACAGAAAACATGATTATCTCAATAGACTCATAAAAACTTTCGACAACATACAATACTCATTCCTACTGAAAGCACTGGAGAGCATAGGAATAAATGGAACCCTCCTTAAAATTATAAGTAGCATGGAACTTAAACCATCATCAAGCCTTATATGTAATCAGGATGAGGTAGATGTATTTCCAATAATATCAGGGTTGAAACAAGGATGCCTATTATCACTACTGTTGTTCAGTATTATAGCTTCAAGTCAATTCTGTGAAAGTATTTAATCAGTCAAACTGGATTTGATGTTAAATATTTCTAACAAATCAGACCCCAAACGGCAGATGATGATTTGAGTTTTAAGTCAAATTCAACTTTTTAACCTCAAGCATATATCTGTAGAGTGAGATTCTAAAATTTATTCAAAACCAAGAAGGTATTACCCTGCTATGAGGAAGTCAGGCAGAAAAGTGGGAAACTAAATTCACTGACTTTTAAGTAATTTGCCTTTTCCCTATTGATTATTCTGACTAGAACCTGAACTTAACTCTTGCTGTTGTTTATTAATAATGAAAAAGAATTTGAGAGTATGTCTTCATATTGGGACATTGTTGGTATTCTTAACATAAATGTTTAAGTTATAAATGAAGGTACACAGGTGTTCTGGACCATGTAATCTTCTCTTGTTGAGTTTAGAGGTAGAATGATCATCTTATCTCTGACTGTTGCAAGGAAGAAGCTCTTGGAAGGTCTATAAGGCCAATGCTCTGAAACAATATCCCTTCTTTGCAAGTCTTTGAAATTCTAGGGAGACTATCAATTAGGATGCAATGTATTATCCTTAGTGGAAAACATTTTTTTCTAATTATTACTCCTATCACCAAATTACGTATAGAATTTATCAAAAAATTTCTCTTTCCTATCCCTATCTCTTCCTCAGTTCAAATACATATATATAAGAGTACACATATTGAGGAATTCCCTATAGCTAATCATTTGAGGTTTAATAATATAATATAATCTTTCATAAAAATCTATTCAGTTGTCAAGAGAAAGTCCATATTTTTTCTCTACACTCCAGCTGAATTAGAAGTTTTGATCATCAAGTACCCCACTCACAGTTTCCAAAGATATGGTATGGTATTTATTGTACCTATGATATTTACCCCTCTTTTTTCTGTAAAAGATAAATGAAATACATTTTGATTGTCCACTTTGGTACAAATTATTAATGCAATATCCCCAGATCTAAGGATTTTGTAAATTAAATTCTATGTGAATTATCAAAACTGTCAGATCATGTCTATCCATTTTCCTTGATCCGATTCCAAACAAGCAAACCAAGTTTAAGTAAGGGTGTGGGGAGGGGAACAATTGTCAAAGATCCCTGAATAGTCACTGAAAGAAAAATATGAAATAAAACATAAATTTATAGATTTGGATAAAATGTGAGGAAAATATAGAGAGTTTTTTTCTAATCACTAGCCTTGTTGCTTGTATTTTTTTTTTCATTTCGAAATACTTGGAGATACACAAAAATAACCAAAATCCCTATTTATAATGGGGATTGGAAAGTAAAATTAAGACTATGAGTTTCTTTGTAGTAACACTAGAACTGACTGTAAACAAGTTTCAATAAACTTTGAAAAAATAATTATTTCACACAAAAAAGTTAACTACCAAACCTCACAATCAATTGCAGGAAAACAGAAATAGTCAATGTATCCTTTACAGATCACATTGCAATAAAAAGTATATGTAACATAAGACCACAGAAAAATAGATCAAAACTTAATTGGAAACTAAATAACCTAATCCTCAAGAATGAGTGGGTCAAACAAGAAATTTATTAAAACAGTCAATAAATTCATTCAAGAGAATGCCAACAATGAGACAACATATCAAAACTTGTGGGATGCAGCAAAGGCAGTCCTTAGGGCAAGGCTTATATCTCTGAATGCTTACATGAATAAAATAGAGAAAGAGGAGATGAGTGAATTGGGCATGCAACTAAAAAGCTAGGAAAAAAACAATTTTAAAATTCTCAATTAAATACCAAATTAAAAATACTGAAAAACCAAATGAGAGATTAATAAAATTGAAACAAAAAAAATTTTGAAATACTAAATAAAAGTAAGAACTGCTTTTATGAACAAAAGATTATAACTAATAAACCTTTGGCAAATGATTAAAAAAAAAGAAAGAGGAAAACCAAATTACCAGTATCAAAAATGAAAAGGATGAATTTAGCTACAATGAAGTGAAAATTAAAAACTATAATTAAAAACTATTTTGCCAAATTGTATGCCCATAAATTTGACAATCATAGGGAAAGGGATAAATATTTATAAAAAATATATTTTGCCCAGATTAACAGAAGAAATAAGAAACTTAAATAAACCTATTTCAGAAAAAGATGAATTTACAATAAAATGCTATCAAAAATTCAAACAACAGTAATTCCATTACTATGTATATTATTTGGGAAAAATGGCAGAGAAATAGTCCTATCAAATTCTTTTTATGATACATATATATTGCTGATACCTAAACTGATGAGCTAAGACAGAGAAAGAAAATTATTGATCAATTTAGCTAATGCATATAGATGCAAAAAAATTAAGTAAGATATTAGCAAAAAGAAGCAACTTATGATGAAATAATACATTTTGATGAGGTAAAATTCATACCAGAAATGCAGAGCAGGTTCAATATTAGGAAAAGTATAAGCATAATTGAACACATTAACAAAAAAAAACTAACAGAAAACATGATTATCTCAATAGATTCATAAAAACTTTTGACAACATACAACACCCATTCCTACTGAAAGCACTGAACAGCACAGGAATAAATGGAACCCTCCTTAAAATAATAAGTAACATCGACCTTAAACCATCAGCAAGCCTTATATGTAATCAGGATGAGCTAGATGTATTTCCAATAATATCAGGATTGAAACATGGATGCCTATTATCACCACTGTTATTCAGTATGGTACCAGGGATGGTGCATTCGTCCTTTGTTGCTGAACAAGACCATACCATCAGAGAAATGATAACATGACTCGCACTTGCCTTTGTTTTGTTTTGTTTACTTTTTGAGTGAGGGAGGGCTGTGCAGGTCACCAACATCACTTCTCCTCCAGAGCTATATGAATCCAGTGACCAGATATTCATCATGATGACTAGAGATGACCCAGGATGAAGCAATTTGGGTTAAGTGACTTGCCCAAAGTCACACAGTTAGTGAGGCTAGTAAGTGTCAAGTGTCTGAGGTAAGATTTGAACTCAGGTCCTGCTGATTCCTGCACTGATGTTCTATCCACTGCACCATCTAGCTGCCTCACCAGAGATGCTAGCTTTAGCATGAAGAGAAAAAAAAGAAATAACAGAAATTAAAACAGGCAAAGAAGAAACTAAGTTATTATTCTTTGCAGATGATATGATAGTATCCTTGGAGAATGCTAGAGAATCAAGTGAAAAACTACTTGAATAATAAACAACTTTAGCAAAGTTTCAAGATAAAAATAAACTGACATAAATCATCTGCATTTCTGTATATTACTAACAAAGCCCAGGAAGAGAAATAAATATAAATTCCATTTAAATTATTGTATACACTATAAAATATGTGGGAGTCTACCTTCCAAAACAAACCCATGACTCTATGCACAAAGTTACAAAATACTTTTTATACAGATAAAGTCAGATTTAAATAATTTGAAAAATTTCAGTTGCTCATGAGTAAGCTGAGCTAATAGAAAAAACAGCAATTTCACTTAATTTACTTATTAACTGTCATACCAATCAAACTACCAAAAATCACTTTACATAGCTAGAAAAATTATATAACAAAATTCATTTGGAAAAAAAAACATACAGAATATCAAGGAAATAAATGAAAAGAATTGCTAGGTAATGTGACCTAGCTATATCAGATTTTAAATTGTATTATAAAGTGGTAATCCTCAAAACCACTTTGTACTGCCTGGAGGGATAGATCAATGGAATAGCTTGGGTACGCATTACATATTAGTCAATGACTACAACAGTCTACTGTTTGATAATTCCACTGTTAAAGAAAACTTTGATAAAATTGGAAAATAATGTGACAGAAACCCAGCTTAGACCCATGCCTGACACTGTATACCAGAATAAAGTCCAAATGATACACAATCTGGCTATAAAAGCTGATACTATATACACATTAAGGAAGGAAGAAATAGTTTATTTGTCAGTTTTAGGGAGAATGGTATAATTATAGACTAAACAAGAGACACAGAACATAATGAAATGCAAAATGGATAATTTTGATTACATTAAATTGAAAGGTTTTTGCACAAACAAAGCCAATGCAACCAACATTAGGAGGGAAGTCAAAAACTTTAAAGGAAATTTTACAACTAGTGTTTTTGATAAAGGCCTCATTTCTAAAACATACAGAGAACTCAGTCAACTTTACAAGAATACAAGTTATTCCCTATTTGATAAGTGATCAAACATGAACAGGCAATTTTTCAGAGGAAGGAATTACAGCTATCTATACTCATAGGAATTCTTTTCCTAAATCACTATTGATTAGAGAAATGAAAATCAAAAGAACTCTGTGGTACCACATCACACCTATCAGATTGACTAACAGGACAAAACAGTAAAATGAGAAATGTTAGAGAAGATGTGAGAGAGTTGGAGTAGTAATTCATTGTTGGTGGAGCTGTGAGCTTATCCAAACATTCTGGAGAGCAATTTGGAACTATGCCCAAAAGGCTATAAACATTTGCATACCCTTTGACCTATCTATATAGCTTCTAGGGTTGTATCCCAAAGACATCATATAAATGGGGAAAGGACCCACATGTACAAACTTATTCGAAGCAGCTCTGTTTGTGGTGGCAAAGAAGTGGAAAACTAGGGAATGCCCATCAACTGGGGACTACCTGAGCAAGTTGCAGTATATGAATGTAATGTAATACTATTCTGTTATAGCAAATGATGAACAGGAGGGCTTCAGAAATACATGGATACACTCATGTGAACTGATGCTGAGTGAATTGAGCAAAACCAGGAGAACGTTATACACAGTAATAGTCACAATATCTGAAGATTGTTTTTGATAGACTTAGTCCTACACAGCAATGCAAGGACCTAAAACATTTCCAAAGGACTCTTAATGGAAAATTCCATCCACATCTATGAAAGGAGAGAACTATGGACTCAGAACACAGAATAAAGCAGAGTATTTTCTGTCTTATGTTTGATTGTGTTTAGTTTTACTCATGCATTTTCCTATTCGTTTTAATTCTTCTGTGCAACATGACTAATGTGCAAGTGTTTTTAGTAAGAATTTATGTGCAGAACCCATATAAGGTTACATGACATCTTGGTGAGTGAGGGAAGGGAGAGGAGAATACTTAAAACTTATGGAAGTGATTGTTGAAAACTGAAAAAAATAAATTTGAAGGAGAAAAAAGAGAAAAATGCTTTTCTACTATCTCCATTTTGTAGTTACTAAAATTTTAATTCCATATTAATGTGCGAAATGTTAATGAATTTTTCTTTAAGAGCAGTTATATATATATTCTCTGAATATATGTTCACAAAGAAGCTTCTTCCTATCAATTTGGCTCTGTAGCCACTTTGATATGGAGAACATCCTACCTTGTATAGTGTGAACACTATAAGTATTTCCATCAGTGAGAATTCATATTCCTCATCTCACATTCCAAATAATGATGAAAACTTGTGTCTTATCAGACCAGTTTTTTAATAGATAGTAATTTCAGTACTTGATCATTGCTAAGTGTGCTGAAAAAAATTATACATACACACAAACACAGAACTATGTAAATCCCCAAAATATAAATCTGATGACTGGAAGAAACCGCAAGACCAGCTGTCCAAACCCATATGTGAAAAAATAATATCCTCAAGAACAGAGCTTATAAATTATCATTCAGTCTTTACTACAAGGCTTCGGTGAGGAGTTTGTGGATGTGGAGGGCCAAGAAAACAAGGGTGTTCTCATAAATATTTGAAAACTAGCTCTCATGAATGTCATACACTTAAATTAATTTGCATATTTAACATTTCCCTTCATCACTTTCTTAAGTCTAGAAACATAATAGGCAAGTCCTATTATGAGGCATTTGAGTAATTCCAAGTAGCAAATGCTCACAATGAAAATTTAACTACCAGTTCTTGAAATACAGTATGAACCATATTCATCACCCACCCTGGTGTAGGCCTCCTTCATATCACATAACCACAGGATTATATAGTTTCATATTAGGAAAGGATATCCATACATATTAGGAAAGGATATCCTTACTCATACCTGTACCAGAAGACCCTGGTACTTTGCAGACGTAACAAATGAGTCTTCACTTAACAATTGCAAATAAGAGGGAAGATGTTCTTTTCAAAAACACCCTATTCTTCTTTTGGACAGCTATATTAATAGAAAACATATTCTTACTTTAAGTCTAAATTTGCCTGATTAATATAGGCAAAATTCATTTTTTCTTACCTTTGAAAGTTATTCAAATATTTCAAGATAGTCGCCACAAGATTATATATGCCCAGTATTTCAACCAGTCTTCACATGCCTTGAAAGAGAGGGCCTTCACCACCCTAAACCTGATTGTCTTCAACTATATACTTTCCCTGTTATCGATGTTCTTCCAATATGTGGAGTGCCAAACTTAGCATAGTATTCTTGAGATAAAAATAATCAAGGATGAGTAGTTTTATAAGTTAAGCCAAATAACTATCTAATGTAAAATGTATTTCTAAATGATGCTGGAATTTATTTTAAAAAATATACTCTTTGGAATTCAATATTACTTTAAATTTGATATTAGAAATTGTTTCTACATGGAATTTTTATAAATATTAAATTGAAAGAAGAAAAGTACACTCAATCAATTTTTGTTTGCCTACATGATACAACCTTATTAATTTACCTGATCCCCAACACTCAGGCACAAATACTGAAAAGAATGGTTATTTTGGCACCGTTTAGATAATGTCTAAGTCATAATTTTTCTCTAATTACATATTTGTGAAAAACCCTAATTTAAATTATTTTAATAAAGCTATATTTCTGTAAGCAGAGAACTGAAAGTCCTGTTTTAAGACAAACAACTTTGTGCATTAAGAACCTCAATATTAATTATAACAACTCCTCACAAACTCTCACCTTCATCTGTAACACAAGATATCATCATTCTGAGACCTTTGAAATATCTCTAGTTCAATGGGTTGCCTTGTTCAGTACATATGTGAATGAATTAGTATCACCACACTCCACCTGCAGTACCCACAGGGACCATGAATATTCCAACACAATTCTAAATCATGAGATACCATAGACTCTCCACATGGAAAACAAAAACATAACATGTATTCAGACACCATAAAATCAAATCCATCATAGTAACAAAAAATCTATACCCAACAACAATGCAGAAGACAATATCAGCCCCAAGCCTTCCCCCTGCTGGGCTTCCCACAAATCAGCTCCATTAGATAGATCACAAGTAGCTCCCTGTAAATAAATCACAAACAAAGTTTCCTTGAACAAGATGCCCCTCTCACACTTACAGTCAGTTGTAGGTTTGCCTGCATCCTCCAGTTCTGACTGCTCTCAAGAATAACTTCTTCTCAGTTCTGCTCTAGTTACTCTTTCTGTTCCACCCATTTAGCAAACTCTTCCAACCACAAGTGAAATGGACCTATTAATGAATATGAAAGATCTCCCCATTTTAAATTACCCTTACATGCTAGCCCTAAGATCTTTCTTATTCATGTCATAGGTCAGGTTTGATGGGGCAACTGGTGTCCACTGAACTTTAAAACTGTATAACAGGGACAATAGAAAATGAGCACATAAAAGAGTATCTTAAGGTGGAGCTTGAGCATAAGCTCCCCATCATTCCCCCTTCGAATGAATAGGGCACAAAAAGCTTGGGGTAAGGGGTGAAGATTTCTTCTTCCATAGCTACTTCCTGCTGAAATTTGATATAGAGCTGTCCCTGACCCTAGAGGTTTCATCTGAGAGATTATTTCTTAATTGGGATCAGGAGTTTTGTCAAGTTCAGGTCCAGAGGTGACACATCACAGTCATGGATAGGGGGTGATATCCAGCTTAAGCAATCAGGCATTTGTAGGTGGAGAGTATTAAGCCTGAAGAAAACAAATCTGAGAAACAAAATGAACATACAAAACGTCAAAAAGAAACAAGGAGACAATAACCAGAAGCAGGGTAACCATGCATCTTGAACCCATGAACCCACGATCAGCCTCATTCAGTATTGTTTTTTTTTCATTTGCTGTTTTTGTGTCATCATTATGGCTAGAGGTACACCCTCTTTAATATGAGCTGAGGCCTGCCCCATTCTTCCTGTAGGTGTGATGAACTTGGATACAATGTTTCAGAATGATCTGCAGGGGTAGCTTCTACCTCCCTGCTCAATCTAAAATCAAGTCTCTTTTCTCAATACATTTTATATACTTCATTAGCTGAAATGCCATCCATTCTTCCAAAATCTAACCCAGCTCTCATTAGAGCAGTAAATAATTCTGTTCTTGTCAATCTATTCTGACTTTGAATTTGTTGGATATTTACTCTTCTTTCTGGAGGAAATTTATCTTTTTCACTGATTCTCACCATCCAAGGTACCAAAGATTCTCGTACCCATTGGGTGAACTGACTCAAACTATCTGTGACCTCCTGCTGAGTAAAAGCCTCAGTTATCTCCCCAAACAGTGTGTGGGTGTGTGTTGGGGGTGGGGTATAGTGTGGCTGATTCTCCTGCTTCCCTCCTAGTGCTAGTGAAATTTCAGCCTCCTGGTTTCTTTCATTCTCCTCCCACACATCCTTCTGGTCTGTATTTAGACTTGAATCAAATCCAACCTGTTCAAGGGTTGCATTCACCTTCCCATTGATAACCTTTCACCTCCTGTGAGCCAAACCCATAACAGCTTTTTCTTCCACTACCTGAAACTCTCTAGCTTCCTCTCCTAAAGAAAAGTTTGAACATTGCAGGGTAAAAAGCTTCTCCTGCAAACCAGCCAACTTCCTTTCCATCCAATCCTTCTCCTCCAGAAGTTTGTCTCTGCTTTTACATGTAGTTCCATAGCTTCTTAGCAAGGTCCAATCTCTCCTACACACACCTACCACTTCTTTCCCTGGTTCCATTGTCATTCCCTGCAAATGTTCTTTCAAGTCTCTCGGTTCCCCATTCTTCAGCCTCAATTACCAGTTTTCACAAAGCTTTGTGCCTTTAGTTGATTCTCTTGCCAGAGGCAAATAAAGTAAATTATCTTGTGTGGGATGGCTGGAATCCCTACTTAAATTAATTACTCAGAGGCCTCTCAAAGTGATGGCAGTAAGTTTATTTATTAGATTCTCTAGAATCGGGCAATTACTCTACCAGGAAAAGTCGAAGACAAAGGAAAAGCAGTGATAAATATAGACCCTAATGTAAGTCCCTCTCTCCCCACTGGCCATTATCCTCATTACCTGAGAATATGATCTTACATTCTAGATGCAAAATCTAACCAATCCCTTTTGAAATGAAGACATCGAAGAATTATATTAGTTTTATCCAATCATTGAGACTCTAACGACTACACAGTTTTATTTCCTTATATGGAATTATTCCACTCTAAAAATATTGTAACCTTGAGCCTCTCAGTCTTACTTCATTCCTGGGAGAAGAATTACAATCTGAGAAGTCTTCACTAAACCTATTCCACTCAATCTAATCTTGAGACATCCATTTCTTCCTGTCTCCTCTGCCCTACTGTCTTCAAAAAGAGGTCTAATATTTTGCGATTCCATCCCCAACACAATTTGCAGCATCACAGTGATATTTACAGAGCCATGAACATCCCCGCACAATTCTGAATCATGAGATACCACAGATGCTCCACATGGAAGACAGAAGCAAAACATCTATTCAGACACTACAAAGACAAATCATTAGCAGTAACAAAAATCTATACACAAGAACAATGCAGAGAACAATTACCAATACACCAACCCATCATCAATTACTATATGAAGATAATTGAAATGAATCAGGTCATAAACATTCCCTCAGTAATCAATTCCTAACAGGAAGGAACAGCGAGGTCACTCATGAGAAGGATATCAGAGTAATGTCTGTAGGAGTTTCTGTTCATTTCCATTTTAAGCTCAGTGATGAAAATTGCAACAATTGGGAACAAATTCAGAACAAGAACTTCAATAAATATGGGCCAAGTCTCTGCTGCTTGTTCTTCTTTTTATATTCTGTTATAAGCTGACATCTACTAAACTAAATTTTATTAGAATCATCAAAAAATCAACTCTTTTCCTTCTCATCCATTTTGAAATGTGTTACCAACTTGTATGGTCAACCAAAACAAATTTCTGTTTAGGATATATGTACACCCATATATAGCTATATATGCATGAGTATGTAAGTGACTTGTATATGTATGTGTGTTTACTAGCATGTTTTATCATGAGCACTCTGGAATCATGGATGGTCATTACGCTTAAAGTGTTTTTTTTTCCCATGTGGTTTATATTTACAATATCAGTGTCATTATATAAATTCATCTCCTGGTTTCCCTTACTTTATGCTATATCAGTACACACAAGACTTCCCAGTTTTCTCTGAAATCATGCCCTACATCATTTCTTATAGAAAAACATTTTATTTCATGACATTAATATAACATACATTTACAACCATTCTCCAGTTGAAAAATATTCACTCAGTTTTGATCTTTTTTTGGCAAAGCAGAAGAGCTGCAATAAATTCTTTTATACCTCCTGAGAGTTTGTTTTCCTTATGACTAATTTCTCCCTTGTCTGCCCTCCCTCCTGTTCCCCATCATACTTTCTCTCCTTTTCCTCTTATTTTTCTATTCAACAAGATGTATTTTTGTATTCAGTTTTGTGTGTATTCTTTCTTTCAGAAGAGATTAAGGTTCAATTGACAACTTTCCATCCTCTGCTTTTTTCCTTTAAAAAAATAGGTTATTTATCAACCTCTAAAATATCAGATAATTTTATCTATCTTTCATTTCCCTTCCCCTATCCCCTACTATATTACTTTTGCCTGACCTTACCATCCTTTTTATCATCAAAACATAACACATCTTCTCCCAGAGCCTCAGTCTAAATTCACTCCTTCTGTGATTCCTGATGTGACCAGTTGATTGTTGTCCATCATTCTCAAAGAGGATCAAAATGACATCACTGTGCAAGAGGCAAGTTTCAATGGATCCAACTGTGGCTGATCAGACCAATATGAGCTTGGAATGCTCTACCACATGCCAGGCACAAATCATCTGTGTGACCATTTGGGGTGGGTACTCTAAATTTGAAAATCTTGCATTTCCTTTGAGCTGTTTCAATTCTGCTTTGCTCATAGAAGACAGGACCTTCTCTGATGTAGACATGCCATGATGATCAGTACCGTGCCAGTGTCTCCCATGTCACACAATCAATCTGAAAGTTCAAGTAATGACCTTAATGTCTTGTATTGTATCCTTCAGGCTGATCTTTTGAGTCTTCCTAAGACAATTTAAATGGAAGCGATTCAATTTCCAGGCATAGCACTAGTATACTGTCCAGGTTTCACAGGCATACAACAATGAGGTCATCATAATGGCTCTGTAGACCTTCATTTTGGTAGCCAGTCTCTTTGCTCTCATACTTTCTTTGGAGCCTCTCAAACACTGAGTTAGTTCTGGCAATGCACGCGTTAACCTCATTATCAATGTGTATATCCCTGGAAAGCACACTACTAAGATTAGTGAACTTACTTAAAGCACTCAGAGCTTCTCCATTTTATGTATCTGATGGTTCTACGTGTAGATCGTGTGGTAATGGCTGATAGAGCACCTGTGTTTCTTTGGTGTTAATTGTTAGGCCAAAATTAGTGAAAACAGCACTAATTGATCCATACTTTATTGCATCTCAGCTTCAGAGGCTGCATTACATGTACAATCATCCACAAACATAAAACTATGCACCAGCATTACCTCTCATGGATATTTTCCACCTTTGGTATACAACTGTTCCACCCAACTCTCACCTATGACTCCAAGAAACTGTAACATGTGCAGTGACCACATGCCAGTAAACCATTCAGCAGATGGACTGATAAGACTAGAGTTCAAAAGAGATGCAACTTTCATCTCATCCTGTGAACCATGTAAATAAGATAGTTCTTTCTCTCTCTCTCTCTCTCTCTCTCTCTCTCTCTCTCTCTCTCTCTCTCTCTCTCTCCGTCTCTGTCTTTCATAATTTTAGCTTAGTCAAATGAGCACATGAAACGTTCTATACTTCTGCTTTAACAGAGAAATGAGGAAGGATACAACAAAAGATTAGAATTACAGAAACTTTTACAAGCTTAGTGTGTATGTGGTTCTTTTTCCTGAAAGACTGTAACACTTCTTTTCTGAAGGTATCGATCAGTTAAGTCTAAACCTGGAGGCAAAGATTACTACAGTTGTTATAGAAAAGTTAGTCCAGTTTAGCAGAGAAACAACTTGAAAGCAGAGGATCAGAGATGCATAACACAAATCAACTAGTTTGTCATTTCCCAGGGAATTTACTTATAAAGAGAATAATTTACTCAACAATGATGTCATGTTCATAATGAAACTTTTACGGACAGACAGTACCTGACATAGAAAGAAGACACTGAAATTTTCATTTCTAAAGTTGTGTTAGCCTAAACAACTGGGTTTTCCCCATTTTTTTCTCTGACAAATTTCTGGAAGTGTGTGACCATAATTCACCAAAAGTACTAAGTGTATTTACAGACACACATACACACATAAACATAAAAACACAAACACACACATGTGTATGTATGTATGCAATGTCTGTATATATACACACATATAATTATTATAATAGATATTTATTCATTCCTGAATTTTGTTTACATGAGTACTTGTGATATTAATAGTCTTAATTTTCCCTTATTGTTAAGTAAATTTTTCTGTTTGGGATATAAAGCATCATCAGTGTGAGTAGCTAAGTGCGTTTAAGTAGAAGACCTGAAATCCAAAATAATGAGTTGAAGAAGCTCATTCTTCACAACCAAGTTATACCTAGGATCCTGAGAGATTTCTAGTATAGCCACATTGGCAGTATTCCTTCACTTGCAACTTACACTGGCCTATCTATATAAGAACAATTTTGTACTCACCACCAAAGGCACATTATTTCAGCGACTACATAAAAACAGTCACATTCTGTTCTGTTATATATTGACATTATATTATGTTATATTGTATTATAATCATATCATGCTATTGCATTACAGTAATCATATTTTATTAATCACATTTTGTTTATTATGTTATATTATGTTCTGATAATTGTAATATGTTAACTATATTACCATATTGCATCATAACACATCATCTTGACAAATGGTTATCCATACTATGTAACTTTAGGCTACTCTCAAACTCCTACCAGGAGAGGGAAACCTCTGGTCACATGTTGACCCCTAGTTCCTCAGGTGCAGCCCTTTGACTCAATCGAAACTTCACAGAACAAATTCATATAATAAAAGGATTTGTTCTATAAAATTTGGACTTAGTTAAAAGACTCCACCCAAGGACATAGAAGGCCATATGGTTCTCCACAATGTAACACAGATTGAGCCCTTTGGTACATGACTGCCCCAGTGTCAAGGTTAACTGTGGGTATATAATTAATGAACTATAGTTCATAACATATCGTCAATGTGTTTATCTCTTGAAAGCCATTTAGAGGAAATGGTTACTTCAAAACTAAAAGACTGACTGAATTGAAATAGTGACATGAGTCACAAGATATATCTGCATAAATCTGGACACACTGTCCCACAAATGTTAGTAGTTTCATTAAGAATAAACAAACACATATAAAAAAAGTTCATGAGGAAAGACATATTTACAAAGAAGATACATATAGCCAAGATAAATAACACCTTGGCAGCTACTAGTTTTCCATTATATTTTCACGACACTTCTTGCAGGACATTTTGACTCTTAGCTGTTACTCTTCCTGGACCCTAATACTTAATATTGGATCAGGCATATATCACTGTTTTGTTTTGTTTTGTTTGGTTTTATTTTGTTGTTTTTTTTTTTTTTTTTTACAGTTTCTGATTCCAGCTTTAGGTTCACTTAAAAGATTATCCTAAAATACTTCTCTGCTCTTTTGGAAAGAACTGGAACATAATTAGCTCCATATGTATGGATGCACATACATACATACATACATATATAAATATGAATGCATAAATGGACATTTAAACTTTGTGTAAATATGACATACATTTATGTATAAATATATATATCATTTTACGATTACTTTACCTTAAGTCCAGTAATGTTTTCTTAAAATAAAATTCATTTAGGGAAATGGGTTTTTAATTGAAAGAAAGTAATATTTATTTTGTCAGTTTCTTCTCTTTGTTGATATTACCAAATTCTTATTTGTTCAAGTTTCCCCAGTATGTTTTAATTTTTAAAAAGATATTATCAGTCTGATATTGACACCAGATTTTTTGATTAATACCTACTGAAGGTACATCAAATACCTAGCCTAGATAATGTGAAGGGACACTCTAGCAGCTGCTTTATGTGTAGCCTGCAGAAAGTACTTTTCTGAATGAGCAGATGTGATGGGAACACGAATGTTTAATTAAATAAAATTTAACTTGATTTTAAATCTTAGTATTATGGAGGTATAAGAAGGTGTCCTCAGTAGCCCCATTAGGCCCTTCACAGTCCCTGAAACATCTTGTCTGTGTTCTATATCAACTAATAGCTGTCATCTTATTCTAGTTCATTTTTAGTACTTTTTTTTATTCCCTTAGAGAATTGGCATGGGCAATAACAAAAATTACCAGTTCGCAATGTAGAAGCATTTAGTTTTCAAATACCAATTTGATTCCTAGAAAATGAAAAAAAAACACTTTCACAAAATTACATGTGCTCCAGTTCCAGATGAACTTGATTTTTCCTGGGTATGTGATTATTACCACCTCCTTAAAGAATTTCATATTATGTGAATACAGATCTTTTCCACTCTACTTTCTTTTTTAGTAAGTTTATACCAATCCATTTCAAAATTTTGAAGAAAAGTGGTTGTAGGTGGTATGGTTAGATGTACTTTATGTATGATTTGAGAACTCTCAGTGGGTTACACAATTTTAGAAATAATAAATTATGTTACCAAATAGATTCATTTTTTTCAATATAGCTATCATATAAACACAGTTGTTGTTCGCACTGACTTTGTTCTTAGTAGGAGGCAAGGCCAATGTTTGAAAGACAGTGCTTCCAGAGTTCACATTCTGAAATGGACTTTTTGAAGGAAAAGTTATTATTTTAGTTGTTTCTAGAAATTTTGATTCATTGTATGGTTCATACAAATATGATACAAACTTTTTTAGCGGGGAGGAGGGAAAACAATATTTGACAGATGATTTTTAGGGGGATTTGTTATTCAAATACTAACCATATACTTCTACCTCTACCCGCAAGCAATCATTAAATGATATCACCTAAGATCTAAAGAACAAAGTACTACTTTTCTATTGTTATGGAGTACCTCCTCTTTAAAAAATTGTATCACCAAGGCAATATTCACAGAACCAGAGGTGACTATGAATATGCCAGTGTAGTTTTGAAAAGCAAAGTATAACAGACTCTACATTTGGAAGGCTGAAGAAAACAAAATCATTCATCCACCAGAAAGCCAAATCCAAACACCAGAAAACCAAATCCATCATAGTAACAAGAAGTCAATATACATTAGCACTTCAGGGGACAAAGCCATTTCCAAGATTTCCCCTGACACCAACTGTTGGGGCCTTCCCATAAACAAACAAAAACCCATGAGCCTAGCTGTGTGCTTTCCTGTGTCCTCTACACCCTCTAACTGTTTTCATCAACTTCCCGCTAGTTCTGCTGAAAACCCTTCATTGAGTTAGGGGGAGGGTCTACTCCAGGTTTTGGAAAACTTTACCCCAGTGGAATGGGCAGAGAAGAAAAACCTCTTCCAATGTCTATAAAGTCAACTAAAGCACCACTGTGGAGTGTTTATTCTTCGTTAGACTTTGAAATACACAAATGAATAAATGCCTCTTAAAATTTGTTGAATTCTTTGGTTGGGGAAAGAAAAATAGAAAGGGGAAAGATAGGACTCTTTTGGTGCTTAAGGAAGGATGTTGATGTTATATTGGATAATACAGAACTCTAATGAAGACTGCTGGTCGGACTTGTTTAGTTTGTGATAACCTCAGTTTGCCCATGATCTGATTAAAATGAAGCAGCATCGGGGGCCTAGCCAAGATGGCGGAGTAGAAAGACTCATATATGCTCCTCTGAACCCACAGCCCATAATTATCTAAAAAAAGAACTCCCAACAAATTCTGGAAGAGTGGAGCCACACAGCAACGGGGTGAAGGAGATTTCCATTTCAGAGAGTCCTGAAAAATCGATCCCAAAGGTCCATTGTGCATTGTACAGGAGCAGACCCCAGCCCTGCCCTGGCCACGTGGAACCAAGAGGAGCGAGCAGATCCGAGCAGGCTTCAGGGATGGAATCCCTGGCAGCCATGAAGGTCCCTCCACCCATAGACGCAGTGAGTGAGAGAGACGCCTGGACAGGCTGAGAGGGGAGTCTCCATGACTCGGGCCGCAGCAGCAGATGCAGCAGGTGGCCAGAGGCTCCCAGAGCAGGCAGGAGCTCTGCAGCAGCTCCATTACAAAAGGTGTCTGTATAGACACCCTGAGGGAAACGAGACTGGGAGGTGGCCTTGCCCCCACCTGAGAACATGATTTAATCTTACCCTGAATAGCAGCCAAGCCTGCTGCCAAAAGCCCTGAGGCTGGGGAGCAGCATTTGAATCTCAGACCCCAAGAACTAGCTGGGCAGATCCAGGTACGGGTGGAGAGGACTCTCAGAATTCAAGTAATTGGCTGGGAAAATGCCCAGAAAAGGGAAAAAATATAAGATCAGAGAAGGTTATTTCCTTGGGGAACAAAAAATTCCACCCATTCTCTCTGACGAGGAAGAAAACTGCTTACCATCAGGCAAAGACATAAGAGTCAAGGCCTCTGTATCCCTAACATCTGAAATAGATACCCAATGGGCTTAGGCCGTGGAAGAGCTCAAAAAGGATTTTGAAAATCAAGTTAGACAGGTGGAGGAAAAACTGGGAAGACAAACAAGAAAGATGCAAGAAAAGCATGAAAAACAGGTAAATACCTTGATAAAGAAGACCCCAAAAATACTGAGGAAAATAACACCTTGAAAAATAGGCCAACTCAATTGGCAAAAGAGGTTCAAAAAGCCAATGAGGAGAAGAATGCTTTCAAAAGCAGAATTACCCAAGGGGAAAAAGAGGTTCAAAAGATCACTGAAGAAAATAGTTCTCTCAAAATTAGAATGGAACAGATGGAGGACAATGTCTTTCTGAGAAACCAAGAAATCACCAAAAAAAACCCAAAGGAATGAAAAAATGGAAGAGAATGTGAAATATCTCATTGGAAAAACAACTGACCTGGAAAATAGATCCAGGAGAGACAATTTAAAAATTATGGGACTACCTAAAAGCCATGATCAAAAAAGAGCCTAGACATCATCTTTCATGAAATTATCAAGGAAAACTGCCCTGATATTCTAGAACCAGACGGCAAAACAAATATTCAAGGAATCCACCAATCACCACCTGAAAGAGGTCCAAAAAGAGAAATTCCTAGGAAGATTGTGGCCAAATTCCAAAATTCCCAGGTCACGGAGAAAAATATTGCAAGCAGCTAGAAAGAAACAATTCCAGTATTGTGGAAATAAAATCAGGATAACACAAGATCTAGCAGCTTCTACATCGAGGGATTGAAGGGTGTGGAATAGGATATTTCAGAGTCAAAGGAACTAGGAATAAAACCAAGAATCACCTACCCAGCAAAACTGAGTGTAATACTTCGGAGGAAAATATGGTCTTTCAATGAAATTGAGGACTTTCAAGCATTCTTGATGAAAAGATCAGAGCTGAAAAGAAAATTTGACTTTCAAACACAAGAATGAGAAGAAGCACGAAAAAGTAAACAGCAAGGAGAAGTCACAAGGGACTTACCAAAGTTGAACTGCTTACATTCCTATATGGAAAGCCAATATTTGTAACTTCTGAAATTTTTCGGTATCTGGGTACTTGGTGGGATTATACACACACATACACACAGACATGCATAAACACATGTAGACATGTGCACGCACACACACATACACACATGCACGCACACACAGAGACAGAGAGCACAGAGTGATTTGAATAGGATGGGATCATATCTTAAAAGAAATTAAGGTAAATGGTGAGAGAGAAATGTAGTAGGAGGAGGGAGGGTGTAATGGAATGGGGTAAATAATCTCTCATAGAAGAGGCAAGCAGGAGACTTCTTAGTGAAGGGAAAAAGAGGAGAGATGAATAAAAAAAACATGAAGTTTACTCTCATCACATTCGACTAAAGGAAGGAATAAATTGCACACTCATTTTGGTATGAAAACCTATCTTACAATACAGGAAAGTGGGGGAGAAGGAGATAAGCAGGGTGGGGGGGGATGATGGAAGGCAGGGCAATGGGAGGAGGGAGCAATTTGAAGTCAGCACTTGGGGAAGGGCAGGATCAAAAGAGAGAATAGAAACATGGGGGGCAGGATAGGAGAGAGAGATATATAGTTAGTCTTACCCAACTCGACTATTATGGAAGTCATTTGTAAAACTACACAGATATGGCCTACATTGAATTGCCTGCCTTCCCAAAGGGAATGGGTCGGGAGGGAGGGATGAGAAGAAGTTGGAACTCAAAGTTTTAGGAATAACTGTTGAGTATTGTTCTTGCTACTAGGAAATAGGAAATACAGATAATGGGGAGTAGAATGTTATCTGGCCCTACAGGACAAAAGAGAAGTTGGGGACAAGAGAAGTGAGGGAAGATAGAAGAGAGAGCAGATTGGTGATGGGGAAATAAGAATGCTCAGTGTACTGGGGTATGGGGAAGGGACAAATGGAGAGATAATTTTGGATCTCAAAATTTTGTGGAAATGAATGTAAAAAGTTAAATAAATAATTATGTTTTTAAAAAGGGGAAAAAGTTAAATAAATAATTATATTTTAAAAAAAGAAAAAAAGAAAAGAAAATGAAGGAACATCCTATAGAGTTAATAATTGACTGAACTTAACATCCAGGTCTGAAATTGAGAACAAGAAGTTTCCTTAAACACATGTCATTTCCTAATTTGTATTCTGATGAACTTTCTATGAGTGCTTACCCACCCTCTTCTACATATGCTAAATACCTCAGAGGGAAGGTACACTTAGGTTTATATGGGAAATTGTGATGCATTTATCATTGTGTTCACTTTTATGTGTGGGTACCTGTTATGTTCACATTATTTCTTTGCACTATTGCTAAAACTGGTTTTAAGAATGAGAGACATAATTATTAATAACCAATGATTTGTGAAGATGCAGATTTCCCCTTTTATCCTCATTTCCTCATATCTTTTATTCTCATTTCAATACCTCTGTCTTTGAAGGTTGAGTTAACCTTCTCTATCTAGGATGCATTCAGGTGAGGCAGCTCTTAGGCTCCACCCAGGTTTCTGTGCGGTTAATTTTTTTTAATAGATTGCCCAAAGCTGAGGTTATCTTAGATGTAAATGACATAATCAAAGTACTGGTCCAGATCTTCATTGTAATATTCATTGTCTCATTAATTTTAGCCAGAGTTGATTGCCACCCTGGAGAACATGCCTGTTCCAAAAGGGAATATTAGCCATGAGTAAACTGTCATGATTGTATTTGGTCTAAGAGAAAGATCATTCTCTTACAAAAAATGCTCCCATTATTAATAAAATTATTAAATTATCCAGAAATTATGTCACTTGAACCTTTGTAAATTTTTTAAAAGCACCATAAGTTTCTGATTGTCTTACTGGAATTATAATGTGGGGGATTCAGGTTTAAAGTAGTGAGTAGGGGAGACATGATAATGTATTCTTTCTCCACAAATTTACTCCAAGGAATTTGAAAGAAGCTTGACTAAGTAACAGTCACTTTTCAAGAGGCCTAGGCCTTTAAAAATGAGGAGCTATTGGAGGGATCCATCCAACTTAGTGTTATTGTTTGTCCTTCATACAGACACACACACCCACAACACACATGCTTGGTGTAAAATATATGAGACTGTGAATTATTGATGATCACAACATATGCATCCAATAAACAGGTAAAAGGACTATATATTTTTTTCTTTTCTTCACTTTTACCATTGTAACTGATATATTGGTATATATTTGATAAATATTGATATATTTCAGCAAAAAGTTGGTAGCCTAATAATAACTTTTTATTTGTGTTCTCTCTTGCTCTACTATCTAGAGAGAATAATAGTCTTCTTTAACACTTTTTCATTGTTTTTTTTTGAAGTCTCCAATGTAATAAATTCTGTTAGTCTTTTTGAGTTGCCTTCCCATTTATGTATTCTATTTCAAAGCCGACATAAAAGACTGAAAGTATAATTAGTTTAGTAATTACTCAATAAATAAAAGGTTTTCCTTTTTCATCAGTCAAAAAGTGTTTGCTTTTTAGTTCATTCCACTGGAAAAATTGTCCTACATCTAACATTGAAATTTTAAGCTAAATGACTTAAAGATGGCAAAATATTTATCCAGTTCACTTGCTGAGATTTTCTACTTCCACATTTCATGAAGTGTCTGAGTTTATTCATCAAAGACTAATCTATAATCAATCAACTTATCAGTTAATTAACCAATTCTTCACTCACTCATTTACCATTTAGTTACAATCTACTAATCAAAAGATACTGTGCTAGATGCTTATGAACTTAGAAACCCAGGAATTCTGATTCTTGCAACTTAATGCATTTATAATATTATCTGTAGCACAACTTGTAACATTTTTTAGATATCTCATTGATATCTTTTAAAAATTCTGTTTTGTTTTTGTTGGTGGTGGATTCTACTTCTCCCTGTCTTTAATGAATCTAGATTCACTCCACACTAACATGGGATCTTCACTGATTCACCCCTACATAGGAAACTTAGGGTTTCACTTGATTCACCATTTTAGTGGTAGAATTAGTGATTAGCTTAGGATTACTATAGCTCAGAACATCCACACATAAGTGAGTCATTGACCACAACTACTGAGAATTAGCTACTAGTATACTACGTTCCTGTATATATATATATATATACAATATACTCCAGGAATTTCTCACTATGACCACCTCTATGAATGCTGTTTTGAAAATTTGTACACAGCCTCCACTACTAAGTCAGATAAAACTAGGACTAATTCAGTTTCACATAGCTTTTTCTTTCTCTTGAAGTCATGGAAAATAGCTTGTTTTAATACTTAAAGATTAAAACATTTAAGATTTCTTAAATATAACATAATCATAAGCTCACATTTTTAAAAAAAATAACCCCACGTTTTTAAAAGCTTAGAAGTGTTCCGTTGTGTAAACTTCTAGTAAGCCTATCATTTCCTTTTTCCCAAAAATATTACTACTACTTTAATGAATATATCTTTGATAAGTTAGCATGCTAGAAAAATAGTGTTTTACAAGAGCTGAAGCAAGTTTATCTCTATGCCTAGGCACATCTTGTATGCCAATTTGCATAATACTTAACTCTTTTGCCAACAAATGTTAATATTTATCAAGTATGTACTAGATTCAGTGTTAATAATTAGGATGAACAGATAAAATTAAAAAAAAATATAGTCCCTGACCACAAGATGCTAACATTTTAGTAAATAGTTTAGAAGGGTATTGTCATAATCAAGTCATAGATAAGTCAAATATAAGAGCAGTAATACTAAGGAGAATATGGGTTAAAACACTCTAGAATATTTGAGGAACAAGAGACAACAGTTAAAGTGATAAAGACATGTTTCCTGGAATATTAGATACTTGAGCTGAGCTAAAAGTTAGAGATAAGAAAGATGTGCTTTCCAGTAGGCAGAAAGATGAATCAGCAGGAGATGCCAAAAAGATGATGTGAAAAACAGGGGAGGGGAATGGCATGGAGATTAGTAGAGAGAAAAAGTGCAAAAAAGACAAACTGTGTCCAATATTGTAAGTTTCAGAAAATTCAAGTTGGATAGAGACTGAAAAAACATGTCATTGGATTCAGCAGTCAAGTAGGTATTCCTAAAGTTGAAATGGCAATTTCAGTAGATCTTTGTCGTCATAAGCCATTTTGGAATGATTTGAGGAGACAGAACATGATTAGGAATGGAGGTAGGAAGTGTCAACAACTTTTTAGAAATTTCCTGTTAAAATGTAGAAGGGATGTAAGCAGAAAATTTGAGGGAATGAGGTACATGACATGAAGATTATTTTTTTAATTTTAAGGCTAGAGGAAATATGAAAATTGTGAAAACAATGGATTAAAAATTATTAGATAAGGAGATTTTTTTTTTTAAAGAGAGAATGGTATGGGTCAAGTTCACAAAGCTGATGCTAGGGATTTTTCAGGTTTCCATAGTGGAGTTTTGGCATCTATTGGTGCGACAAAAACTTTTTGATGAAATGTATTGAAATGATTTAATAGAAACTGTTGTGCTCGACTCATTTTCCATAGAGATCAAATGTCGTAATAAACAAAATTGTTAAAAATAAATGGATGTTTGACTATGAAAATTGAAGGAGCCACCATTCCTACCACAGATAGATTAGCTACTACCTAAAAACAAAAAGCCTACATTACATTGTGTTTGTGTTGCCTTGATTTCAAATAATTCTTTTTAGATGAACAAAAAAAAAACAGAGATAGCATATGCAAATATGAAATTTAAGTATCAAAGAGCAATAGATCCTACTATCTCCTAATCAAAAGTTAAGGACAGTTTACTTAAGCTTTTCAAATAATCCCAAACTACTTTCCATTATAGTGGAGCAGCTATTCACTGATCTACCTACAATGCATTAGTATTACTATCTTCCTTTACCTGTGTTAACATTTGTTATCACCATATTTTCTCAATTTTATCATTTTATATGTGTTTTATGTATCCAAATATAGCAACCAATAGAGAGGATTTGCTTTACATTTCCAATATTTTTAGGTATTTTGAACATTTATGTTGTGATAATTATTAGACTCTAATACTTTTGAATTCATATCCATGTTCACATCCTTGACTACGCATAGTGAATAATGGCTTTTCATCACATATATTTCTGCTAGTTGCCCATGTAACTTGAATATCAAAACTTAACTAGAAATATTTACTTAAATATTTTAGGCATCTTCTTCACTTCTTTCATTCACAGCAATATTTTTACTCATTCAAAAACCTTTTGAATTTCAAATAATTAAATTATTTTATTATATGTAATTGCCTTTAGCCTTTATTTGATCAAGAATCCATCCTCTTCCTATAACTTTGTAAGGTTAATTGCTTTTCTTCTAGTTTTTTTATGGTATGATCTTAACTGATGTCACATATAAATTCTGTGTTTATTTTCATATATTTTGTATTTGTTCTAGATGTAATTTATCCCAGATTTCTTTTAGTCTCATTAGCACTTCTATTCAAAAGGGAGGTTCATTCCTAAGTGATTATGTTTCTGAGTTTATCGAATACTGAGTTACTGAATTTATTTTTTTTGCACTGATGCTTAAAGGTGGGATCAAGGAAGAATAGTTTGTGAGTTTGGTTTCATGTAGTGAATATGGAGATGAATAATGTGAAATGACTTTAAAGTAAGCTAGAAGAAGATCATGAAAAGCTTTAAGAGTCAAACTAACTAGTTTTATTTTGTTTGGATTGTGGGTAAGCACTAAAGAATCACTAAAAATTCTTAAGAGATTAACACAGATAAACCTTAGAAAATATTAATTTTGTATCAGCATAGAGGATGAATTTTAGAGGTAGCTTACTAAAGGCATAGAGGGCAGTTCTAAGGTTCTTCCCATAGTCTAGGCAAAAGGTAATATAGTCACTAATTTTTCTGATTTCTTTGTCTAGACAGCTCATGAAAACTATGTATTATATCCTGGAATGGTTTCAGTCTGAACCAATGAAGAATACATCGTTAAAATAAGATACCCGTTAAAATATTAATTCGAATAACTTTCCTTGTCCTACTTTTTAGTTCTAAGAGGTTTTCTCTTAGAGGTCATTTGTAAAAACCAAACAAAAATAACAAAAAACTCCTCCATCTTAACAAATCCCTAGTTAGAGTTGATGCTTAATGAATATTTGTGAAATTAAATGCTTATTTTTATATTACCTACTTGCTTTTACATTGCATTTTGCAATTAAAATATTATATAAATGTGCACACATATATATTTATATTTATTTATAAGCATAATTTCATATGAACTTCCTCAAAGCATTGTAAGATACATTATACAAGAATAATTATAGGCATGCCACAGAAATATCGTGGGTTTGATTCCACATCATTGCAATAAAACAAATATCACAAAAATGGCATCTGGACAAAATAAGTGAATACTATTTAGCAATGCATAAATGACACAAGATGTTTCTTCATTGCCTTCTTTGTGAATAAGGGACATCACAGAACTCTGAAACATATGGTCAAAGAAGAGGATTGCCAAACGACAATCATAAAATGCCATTTTCCTTATAGTCCATATTCTTTGAAGTTATCCTTTACATTCATGCATATAATGTTTTACTCTGCCATAAGAAAGTTGGTTAACATAAAAATTAACATAACTCTATGTAACAAATATTTATCAAATTCACTCTATACTCTGAATAGAACTAGGGATTTACAGATTGTCTATCTATCTATCTATATATTTATCTGTCTATCTACCTGTCTGTCTATCTAAATGGTTTCAGATGGCATAAAGGAACTGATATTACCTTGGATGATTATTATAACATGCAAACAAATAAGGAAATATTGGATTATTTGAAGGGAAGAGGGCACTATGAATGGGATAATCACAGATAGTAAACGGAAGAAATAGAACTAAGTCTTTAAGATAAAGATAAGGATGTTTTGAAATGTACAGGTATAAATTTCACTCATGGAAAGCATATGTGCTTAGATTTAAGGAAGAAGGAGATGGAATACCAAGTTGGAAGGATACCTAGTTGTCCAGATTGGCTGTGATACAGAGTATATGAACAAGCTTAATTTGATAAAAGGCAGAAAAGTTAGATTAGAGCTAGATTGTGGAGGGGATGTGTAATAGATTGAAGTGTTTGTATTTTATCTTAGAGGTCATAAGAAACTGTAAATATGTTGGAGTAGCAGAGGGAAATGATTAGACTTGACTAACTGTATGCAGAATAAGTTGAAGCAGAGCGGGTAAAGAGGATGCACTTAGAATCTACAAGAATCTTGGTCACCACCCACAAGTATTCCAATTGCTTTATCAAGAGCTCTAAAATTCCATCAACGTTTATCATGCCATCTCCTCTTACGCGTTACTTTCCCAAAACCTATTCTTTGTCTTCACCATGACCTTCAATCATTCCACTCCTTAATACATTATGAAATCTTCACCAACATTCCAACTATATTCTCCTGCCTTCTTACTCTTAAATACCTTAATCTTACTCAACTCTATACTATATTGCTTTTTGGAACCCTCCTTCATGGCTCAATAGTTTTTCATGCCTTGCCAAAACTTAACACAATATAGCTCCCATAATTCACCAAATTCTCTTCTCATGCATGGCTAAATGGAGCAGGAGAAAACAATGAAACTATTTTGATCTCACTCTAAATTCTTATCTAATAACAACTGGTTCCTGATTGCAACAAGATTATTTATCTATTTCTCCATAATTAATACTCTGTCCAACTGTTTTTTTTAATACAAATTTATTTATTTAACTTTTTACATTCATTTTCACTAAATTTTGGGTTCCAAAACTTTCTCCCCAATTGTCCTATTCCCCCACCCCAGTGCACTGAGCATTCTAAATACCCCGATCACAAATCTGCCCTCTCTTCTATCTTCCCTCCCTTCTCTTGTCCCCATCTTCTCTTTTGTCCTGTAGGGCCAGATAACTTTCTATTCCCCATTACCTGTATTTCTTATTTCCTAGTAACGACAACAATACTCGACAGTTGTTAAACTTTGAGTTCTAACTTCTCCCCATCCCTCCCTCCCCACCCATTCCCTTTGGGAAGGCAAGCAACTCAATATAGGCCATATCTGTGTAGATTTGCAAATGACTTCCATAATAGTCGTGTTATGTAAGACTAACTATATAACCCTCCCTCCTATCCTGCCCCCCATTGTTGCTATTCTCTCTTTCAATCCCGTCCCTCCCCGAGTGTTGACTTCAAATTGCTCCCTCCTCCCATTGCCCTCCCTTCAATCATCTCCCCCACCGTGCTTATCTCCTTCTCCCCCACTTTTCTGTATTGTAAGATAGGTTTTCATACCAAAATGAGTGTGCATTTTATCCCTTCCTTTAGCCGAATGTGATGAGAGTAAACTTCATGTTTCTTTTTTTTTTTTGTTCAGCTCTCCTTTTTCCCTTCACAAAGAAGTCTCCTGCTTGCCTCTTCTATGAGAGATAATTTACCCCATTCCATTTCACCCTCCTCCTCCTACTACATTTCTCTCCCACCGTTTATCTTGGTTTCTTTTAAGATATGATCCCATCCTATTCAATTCACTCTGTGCTCTCTGTCTCTGTGTGTGCATGCATGTGTGTATGTTTGTGTGTGCGTGCACGCATGTACATGTGTGTGTATGTGTGTGTGTAATCCCACCAACTACTGAGACACTAAAAAATTTCAGGAGTTACAAATATTGTCTATCCATATAGGAATGTAAACAGTTCAACTTTGATAAGTTCCTTTGACTTCTCTTTGCTGTTTACTTTTTCATGGTTCTTCTCATTCTTGTGTTTGAAAGCCAAATTTTCTTTTCAACTCTGGTCTTTTCATCAAGGATGCTTGAAAGTCCTCAATGTCATTGAAAGACCATATTTTCCCCTGAAGTATTATACTCAGTTTTGCTGGGTAGGTGATTCATTGTTTTATTCCTAGTTCCTTTGACTTCTGGAATATCCTATTCCATGCCCTTGGATCCCTTAATGTAGAAGCTGCTAGATCTTGTGTTATCCTGATTGTATTTCCACAGTACTGGAATTGTTTCTTTCTAGCTGCTGGCAATATTTTCTCCTTGATGTGGAACTCTGGAATTTGGCCGCAATATTCCTAGGAGTTTCTCTTTTTGGACCTCTTTGAGGCGGTGATTGGTGGATTCCTTGAATACTTATTTTGCCCTTTGGTTCTAGAATATCAGGGCAATTTTGCTAGATAATTTCATGAAGGATGATGCCTAGGCTCTTTTTTTGATCATGGCTTTCAGGTAGTGCCATAACTTTTAAATTGACTTTCCTGGATCTATTTTCCAGGTCTGTTGTTTTTCCGATGAGATATTTCACATTCTCTTCCATTTTTTTCATTGTTTTGGTTTTGTTTGTGATTTCTTGGTTTCTCAGAAAGTCAGTGGCCTTTATCTGTTCCATTCTAATTTTGAGAGAACTATTTTCTTCAGTGAGCTTTTGAACCTCTTTTTCCATTTGGCTAATTCTGCTTTTGAAAACATTCTTCTGAGGGGGCGGAGCCTAGATGGCGGAGTAGAAAGACTCACCTATGCTAGGTCCGAACCCACAGCCCATAGATTTCCTGTAAAAAGAACTCCTGAAAAAGTCTGGAACAGTGGAAGCCACGCAGAAACACAGTGAAGGAGATTTCCGTTGGAGAGAGCCCTGAAAAACCGACCGCAAAGGTACCCCGGGACGGGAGCGGAGTCCTGCCCAGCCAAGCGCTCCCCTCCCTCGCCCCGGCCACGCGGCACTGAGAGGAGCTAGCAGACCCAAGCAAGAGTCAGGGACCTGAATCTCTGGCGGCTGCGAAGGTCCCACCACCCAGAGACTCACAGGTCAGTGAGAGAGACGGGCTGAGAGGGGAGCGGGGGATCTCCGGGACTCAGACCTCCAGGGAAGCGGCCGCTGAGGCAGAGGCTGAGGCAGCTCAGCCAGAGACTCCCAGAGTGGGCTGGAGCTCCACCCCAGCTCCACTACAAAGGATCTCTGTATAAACCCCCTGAGGGAACTGAGCCTGAGAGACGCCCTGCCCCCACCTGAGAACCAGCAGATAAGCCCCCATTGAAGAGCACTCAGGCCTGCCGCCAAAAGCTCTGAGGCTGGGGAGCAGCATTTGAATCCCAGACCCCAAGCACTAGCTCAGCAGATCTAAACCAGGGGAGTGGAGAGGACTCTCAAAAGTCAAGTAACTGGCTGGGAAAATGCCCAGAAAAGGGAAAAAAACTAAGACCATAGATGGTTATTTTCTTGAGAAATTA